>BSUD01000005.1:42057331-42164507 GCA_033239045.1 Fagopyrum esculentum | reverse complement strand
AAAAAAAAAAAAAAAAAAAAAGAGAAAAAAGTGTGAAATAAGCAAAGCTTATTGGTGGAAGATGTTGCAAGTTGAAGTGAAAGTGAAGTTCGTCCTTTTCCCGGATTCTAGCACCACATTACCTTACATACATCCCTACCCTACACGTTTCTTGTAACACCCCAAATCCGCGGGACTCGGGATGCTACGGGTTGGGACCTCACAATGGGTCTCGACCCTTAGCCTGACAACAATTTCACCGGATCTTACAACAAGACACAAATAAAGGCAAAACCGAAATACATTTTTATGCATATGATATGATCCCCAAAATAAGAAAAAGGCAAACTTCAGCCGAGTTCTCAACTCCAAAGACTCGAACATCAAATACATAACAAAATACAAGAAACAATACCCAAACACGACTCCAACCAAACCCCTCCTAAAATGTACGGAACCCCGGCTGCCCACTCTTCCGGATCTCTCGGCCGCATTCCTAACCTGCAAGGCAAACTACAATAATCGGTATAAAACCGTTAGCTAATATTCGAGGCATTAGAATCAAGGTGAAAGGCACAAACACAAGTCAATCATCATAAACACGCAATACACTCTAGGCACACAAGTCCGGTTTATTATCTTATTATTATTAAGTCATATCCCGTTCTAATTCAACTTAGGTTGTGACACGAGAGTCACCGAAACTCGCCTTGGTCCCTACTTACCGGCATGGAATGGTACTGATGCATCCGACCGTCTACCAGCACGGGATAGTCGCCGAGAACCCCCTAGCTCTCGCGGGAGCCAAGCAAGTTGTCACCGCCCGTTATCATACACTTGGGCCAAAATAATATAAAGGTCGGTAATCCTAATTCCGGTTTAGTTGTTATAAACAATAAACAATAAACACACACCACCAAGCACACATCAATGCTAATACAAGGAATACGAGCTAAGTAAGTCCGGAGACTTACCTCGTCCCAAAGATAATCCCGCTATATCCCGCTCTCAGCTTCCCGTAGGAAGACACTCAATGCCTGTCAAAAGGCACACGATCAACATCTCTCTCACATGCTAGAAGTCCTAAGACTTCTAGTCCTAATGATCTCGCAAGATCATAAATTATAACCATGATAGGATAACAACCTCCTAATCCTCACGATCTCACAAAGTCATAAGCATCACAACACATGCTAGGATACTCTCGTCCTAGTCACCATAATCTCAACAAACATATAACCATAATCTCAATCCTCATAAGCTCACAAGATCAACCAAACACTCAACGCCTTACAATCCTCACAAGATAATAACACCTCAAGCTTTATAACGATCATAAATCCTCAAAACTCACCTAAGGTTCAAAACCACTACTTGGCATTCACTCTAAGTTATGCTAGATCCAACCTAGCATGATACTACTAAACATAACAAGATCAAGGAAGGAGATACTCACACGAGGTCAAAGGCGGAAGACGATCTACGAATGTCTAGAAAGGATTAGTTGGCCTTTGTCGGGGCGCTTCTTAACCTAAGACCAAACTAAACAAATTTAGCATAACGCTAAATTTGAACGAATACTTATCATATAAAAATTTAAGGAAACCCCAACTTTTAAAACCCAAGTTAAAACCGTAAATATATATTCCGGGCAAATTGTATAACATCATAAACCCAAGGTAAAACTCGTTATCAAAATCAACTTTAAAATCCTATAATTTAATCTTCGAGTCGTAACCCGGAGTCAATCCAACATGAGCATAATATATATGGTATATATGAATAAGAATATAACTCAAGTGAAACCCAAATTTAAAATGGTAACAACATTTTTCCGGGTAATATAAACAATATGATAAAGCTTGGGTTATTTTCCAAATCAAAACATGGTCCCCCTTTTTGTAATTATTTCAGCAGAGGGCAGATTTGCAACGTTCAGAAATTAGGGTCAAATCTGCAAATACAACATATTGGTTACAATTTGTAATTATACCAAAACATAGGGACCCGATTGCAATTAACCCACAAGGGTTTTCCTTCCCGCTGGAACATCGGTGCAGGGCTGGGGAAGGGAGAACAGGGCGGCGGCGGCCCGGTGTGCTCCGGCAGACGGCGAGGAGGCTGCCCGCAACTCCGGCGGCAAAGGCTTCCTCCCGGCGACAGAGGAGAAAGGGGAAGGAGACGGAGCGGCTGTTGCTGCGCTAGACTTCCGACAGACCAGGCGACGGCACAGAGTGGCTCTTCTCCGGCGTCGGATGGGCTTCGACGACGGCTCCGATGGTGGCTTTCGATCTCCAGGGGGCAAGGCGGAACTGCAAGTATCCGGTGGTGGCGACATCTCGCGAAGGTGAAGAAGTTTGAGGTTGTTGCACTGCTCCGGTGTGGATGAAGTTCCTTGCTGAGGTGAAGAAGGAAGGGGTGCTCGAGGGTGAAGGAGGGACGGTTGAAGGCTGGAGCCGGAGATCCTGGTTGCAGAACGGTTGCGGCCGACCTCTTGCTCCGGCGAGGGCAAGGCAGAGTGGAGGTGACAAGGAAGCGGCGTGAGTAGAGGGAAGCAGGGAGAGAGCGTGAAAGAGCTGAGGGGAAATTAGGGTTCTGGTGAGGAGCATCACTAGTATATATCCGGATGGGCCGGGCTGGCCTATCTTGATGGGCCCAACGGCCTGTCTTGATGGGCTGGCTGATTTAAATTAACGGTTTAGAGAAGGAACGAAAAAAACTAACGGGGCAAAACAAAACAATCAAAATCGATCAAGATATTCGGAACGGGATTTCCGAATCAAAACTTCCCAACTTTCCGAGAGTAAAGATTCGGAAAAAGAAATCTATGTGGATCGAAAATATAAGTAAACTCGCGAAATATAATTTGAGATAGAAAAACCATTCTCGCTATTTATTTATTTATTTATTTATTTATTAATTTTTTTTTTTTTTTTACGAGATTATATAATACTTTAAATACGGGTAATAAAATAAATCGATCAAAATCAAGAAAAATAATAATAATAATAATAAATCGCAAACGCGCCAAAATTGGAGCGTTACATTTCTTGACCTTTCTTTTGGGAAGCCCTTGAGACCTTGAGCTTGTTGATTGACTTAGCGGTTAAACTGGATTATACATGATTAATTTTGATAATTATGATTTATTATGCATTCTATGATTTTATGCAAAGATGAACAACTTTCCTATATTTATAAAATGTTTTGATCATATTGAGTTTTTAATTCCAGGAAGTGTTCTCTTAGAGTGATCTATGATAGTTGCACACCATAAAATGTTTTTTTGAAAGCCTTTTTCATTGATTTTCTTGACTTATAATCCATTCTATCTTGTCTTTTATATGAGGAACTTGCTTGGGGACAAGCAAGGGCTAAGTATGGGGTATTTTGATAGCATGAATTATAGTCTATATTTTGGGGTTTGTTTGGACGTTTTATCTTTCATAATCTGCATGTTTGTATGTACATTATGTGATTTGACTACCATTTCATCTACCTTTGCGAGAATCGAGGTCTACACCTAGTTTCGTTGTAATTGCAGGTAATTTGGTACGTTTTGCATCAAAAAGGAGCAAATGGAGTCATGAGTCATTTGGAGCTACATCCAGGGAGCATAGCCATGGATTACAGATTCACTTTGGAGCAGATTCGAGAGATTTCACATTCTGTTGTGATTCACCTCGGTTGACCATTGATTCACCTCGACCGAGGCGATCCAGAGACGCCGACTCGACCGAGGCGAACACCTAGGACGCGGCAAGAATATTTTATTCTTGGAAGAGATCTTTTAAATTTGGAAAGTGATCTTATATTTTTTGGGCTTGGCTTCTTGAAGGAAGGAGATATGCAGAATCATATATTTTACCTATTTTTATGGGAATATATCTTTCTAAGATATTTTATCTTTGGAGGGTTATTTTCCTATAAAAATGGTTGGATTTCCACAATTTGATCATCACGCTATACCGTCGATCAGGGTTTACACACGCAGCAGCCGCAGCATACTCCAATTTGGGAGTTTTCAAAGAACCTTTTTGAAGGTTGAAGGAAGATTGAAGTCCATAGCTTTTATAGCTTTTTTGAAGGGTTTTGTAAGATTGTCTTCAATTCCCTCCATTGTTGTCTTGTCTTTTTGAATTGTTATCCAAGGAACGCTTTGTTGTGATATTTGATTCATTTATTGAAGTCTTTTCATTAAATTCTTCTTTGTTCAAATATTCACCTTCTTCCCATATATCTTAATACTTTCATTATGATGATGAGTGGCTAATTTCCTTGTGTGATTCTAGGGTGATTGGCTGATGGTTGTGGGAAAAACAATGATAGAATAATCTTTGACCTTAACCCTAAGGTGACTTACCCGGTAATAGGAGTTACGGTTTAGGATTAGTGTGTAGTGAGACTTACCCGGTGATCTACTCCACTTTAGTAACACCTTCCCCACGCAAAAATCTCAGCTTTGTCCGCTTATCTATAGATCTTGAGTTGGAACCACAACTAGATGCTTTAATCCCTAGAATTGCATGTTTGCTTTATTGACTTCTTATTCATCTTTGATTGTGTTAAATTGCTCTTGTGGTTAGAATTGACATTTGCATACCGTATTGACTCTGTTTCACAGAGTCCCTGTGATCGACCCCTGGAATTTTCTTGCTTTTACTACGATTGACCCGTACACTGCGGGTTCGCATCCTTGTTTTAAGCTTAAGTCTAGGGTTATAAATTTAAAGCTTGCACACACCGTTTGGAGCGAACAGATCTCTTTCAACCAAAGATTTTCTAAAAACAAAGACGGCAAAAATATCTTCTCCCTCGATTCAACAGAAGCCGAGAAGATGAAGGAGCTAAGGACTCGACGTGTTTTAAGGAGTTGAAGATTTGCAACGTCTACCTTATCTCGAAACATGAAACGATCTTCATGGAGAAGAAGATTCATCTTCAAATGGTCATCTCTATAACGGCTAGAAGACCTCTCCATAGAAGAGTATAAATGAAGATGATGATCGAAGAAGAAAGACACACAAGCATACACGGAAAACATCTTTACGTCTTCAAGGAATCTAAAAATCTTCATTCATTGTTTTTCTTTCTCTCATTTATGCAAAAGCTATATCTCCTTAGAGAGAGAAAAGACAAGATCTCCATTGGAAGATCAAAATAGTGTTATACTAGAGTGTGTGTTACTCTGTGAAGTAACTAGGCTATTATAGCTAGGTTGAGAGTTGGAGCTAGATCATAGCATTGGCTACAGTGAGAGAAGAAGGGGATTTCTTCTAGTTTGTATCTAGGACTCTTTGAAGCTGATAATAGATAGTTAGATCCTAAGGCTATACCCTGGGACGGAGAGTAGGCTAATTTAGAGCCGAACTTCGTAAACATATCCCTGTGTTGATCTTTTCAATTCCGCACCATATATACTTTAATGTCACTAACTTTATTTTACAGGAGCACATATTCAAGGCCCTTGAAAGTTGTTTCAAAGCCCTTGAAATCAAAGTTACACAAAGAGCACATATCGACATCAAGTGCCTTGAAAGGAGTTTCTGTAACACCCCAAGTTCTGGGAACTTGAAGCGCTACGGGCTAGGACCGCACAATGGGTCCCGACCCTCAGAGTAGCAACAACAGACGGATCTTACAACACCGCACAAACGAATGAAAATCAAAACTTAATATAAAACCAAAGATTCAAACGGAAGAACACACAAAAGCTCCACAGCCGGGTCAAAACAAAACGGAAACAACAAACGAAACAAAAACCCAATCCCGTCCGATAATGTACGGGAACCCCGGCTGACCACACCATCCGGATCACTCAGCAGCATCTTGAACCTGCGGAGCATCTACAACGACGGTATAAACCGTTAGCTAACATTCTAGGTATAAGCATGACTGTAAAGGCACAAACACACATAAGGTAAAGAAAACACATAGCATGCTCACACATCAACCGGTTATTATCTTTCATTAAGGTTATCCATTACTAATTCAACTTCTTTTGTCACACGAGGATCTCCCAAAACTCACCTCCGCTTCCGTCTACCAATAGGAATAGATCAGTACTATCCGTTACCTACGGGTCTGGTTCGCAGGAGCACATTCTAGTCTCCCGTAGAACTAGACAAGTATTCACCGCCCGGTTATAATACACTTGGGCCAGTTAAGGTTAACAAAGGGTGAATCTTATTTCCAATTATCCGTTATAAACGTGATAGCAACACAAACAAGCCAATACAATCCAACTAATACGCGGAATGAAGCTAAGTAAGTCCAAGAGACTTACCTTACTCGAAGGTAAACCACAAGATCAACACAACTCAGGAACAACTCAGGAGAAAGCTCAGTTTCCCTCAAGAAAGGAACAAGGAAAGCCTGTACGAACAAGCAACACGAATCAGGAACGAAACGGCTGCTAGAAGTCTATAACTTCTAGTCTCAACGATCTCTAAGAGATCTCCACAAGCTAAGGGCTCAACCCTAGTCTTACAGCAACTCAGGGGACAAGGAACAAACACAAGGAACCAAGGAAGGAACGAGGAAAGGAAGGAAGGAAGCAACTCCCAAAGATGGGAGTTACTACAGATAAACCGTAGGGCGGTTGGACTGAGGCGTAGGGGCGGCTGAACAGAGGCGCAAGGGCGGCTTTGTGTAGGCGCAGGGGTGGATCTTCGTCAGAAGCTACTGTCGGGCTTCTTTTCGACAAATCTCACAGCAGGGGCAACCAAAGCTCGAACTTTTGGTTCCAACACGTCGAGACTCCACTTCAGAGAGCCTGAGAACAACGAAGGGTCAACAACAGAACACTTCACAAGAACCAAGGCTCATGCTTGATCCTTGAAGAAGAAGAAAAGAAAGGAACGCAAGGAAGAAACCAAAATAGAAGGGAAGGCATGCACAGCTAAAGGAACGTGAGGAAGAACTAGGAAGCAAAGGACGGCTGCAACTCTCTAGGGTTTGAAGACGGTAGCAAGGAACGGGAAAAAGGAGAGAAGGAAGAGAATATATAGGAGGGCTGGAACGCTAGACGGGAAGTGCGTCTAGGGTTAGAAAGAAAACAAGGAAACCGGCCCATAAGATAGAATATCAGGTAGTCTAACTATGGAAGAAAGATAAAACGACAAAAACAGATCGGCGCGATCTGTCGTACGATCCGCAGGGGCGGATCTCACAGCCACAGGGCGGCTGGCCGTGGGGGCGGCCCTCTTCACCGCAGGGGCGGTGAAGGCAAAAACCTAGGATCTTACATCAGATCCCCCTAAAAAGAAGTTTTGTCCCAAAACTTGCAAAAGCCAAACGGTCACAACCACACACAGAAACAGAACTGAACTCATATATTCCCACTTGGGGCACGTAACACAAAACGTCACACAAAAGCGTTCACAACGCAACAAAGGAAAAACCAAACAACATACTAAGCTAACAGTGCAACAAGCTCAGCGTAAAACTCCGGATAGTTCCTCTGGACACTATCCTCTGTCTCCGAAGTCGCATCATTGGCTCCTCGCTCGACCACTGTATCTTCATCATCGGTATGTCCTTCGAACGCAAGCGTCTCGTACTACGCTCTAAGACAGCCACCGGGTGCTCTACGAATGTGTGGTCTGCCTCGATCACTAGATCCTCATTTACTAACTATGTGTCTCGGGTCAGGTATGTACTCCCGTAGCCGAGACACATGGAAAACTGGGTGAACACCCTCGAGTCTAGGTGGCAACACAAGTCTGTATGCTACCTCTCCCACTCGCTCAAGAATCTTAAACGGTCCAA
Source organism: Fagopyrum esculentum (assembly GCA_033239045.1). Lineage (NCBI taxonomy): Eukaryota > Viridiplantae > Streptophyta > Magnoliopsida > Caryophyllales > Polygonaceae > Fagopyrum > Fagopyrum esculentum. Next base: position 42,156,758 of record BSUD01000005.1, on the reverse strand, counting down.
TATATCTGGGACTCAACTTCCCTTTGACACAAAAACGTCTAACGCCTCGTGTCGGGGATACTCTCAACCAAACCTGAGCTCCAACTCTGAACTCTAGAGGTCTGCGCCTCTTATCTGCATAAGACTTTTGTCGACTCTGTGCTGCTAACATCCGCTCTCGGATCACTGCTACTCGAGCCATGTCATCCTGAATTTGCTCGGGTGCGACTCCGCTGGCACTAATAGGCTCGTCCCAACACAGCGGTGTACGTCATCTCTGTCCATATAAAGCCTCATAAGGAGCCATCCTGATCGATGCGTGCCAACTGTTGCTGTACGAAAAGTCCACTAAGGGAAGGTGATCTGGCCACACATGTCCCCACTCTAACACACAGGCTCGCAACATGTCCTCCAAAGTCTGGATGGTCCATTCAGACTGACCATCGGTCTGAGAATGATAAGCAGTCGTGAACTGTAGACTCGTACCTAGGGCGGCATGAACTTGCTTCCAGAACCTTGAAGTGAACCGTCCTTCTCTGTCAAAGACTATAGTCCTAGGTACTCCATGAAGTCTCACTATCTGTCTCGTGAACTCCTCTGCTAATCGACTCACCAGCCACGTTTCCTTGATCGGAATAAAACGTGCGATCTTCGTCAGTCGATCTACTATAACCCAGATAGCATCAAAACCATGACTCGGTTTCAAACCGGTCATAAAATCCATAGAGATGTCTTCTTCCACTGAGGGACGAGAAGTGGGTGTAGCTCGCCTCCTGGTCTATGATGCTCGATCTTGACCTGTTGATAGGTCGCACACTGAGCTACATATCTCGTGGCGTCCAGCTTCAGACCTCCCCACCAGTAAGAGCGTCTGATATCCTGATACATCTTACTCGCACCAGGGTGTACTGAGTAAGGTGAAAAGTGAGCCTCCTGAAGGATCCTCTGTCTCAACTCTCGATATGATGGCACACAAACACGCTCTTGGCATCTCAAAACTCTGTCAGCACCAACTGTAAACTGTGGTGCCTCTCCTCGAGACATCCGGTCTCGGATGTGTGTCAAAGCTGGGCAACTCTCCTGCTTTTGTCGGATTTCGGCCAACAGATTAGGTACTATCTCCAAGGTGGACAACTGGCTGTCAGAATCTGGGAAGTAGATATCCATCTCTAGCCATGCTAAATCTCGCTGTAATTGTGGCTGGGCTGTCAGCCTAGCGATCACCATCTCCGGGGGAGTCTTCCTACTGAGGGCATCTACTACCACATTAGCCTTTCCCAGGTGGTATAAGATCTCAAGATCAAAGGCCTTGATCAACTCTAACCATCTACGCTGGCGGTTATTCAACTCCCGCTGAGTGAATATGTACTTCAAACTCTTATGGTCTGTGAAAATCTGGCACGTGACTCCGTACAGATAATGTCTCCAAATCTTTAAGGCATGAACAACAACAGCTAACTCAAGATCATGGGTAGGACAATTCTCCTCGTACGTCTTCAACTATCGAGATGCATAAGTGATCATATTTACCCTCTACATCAGAACGCATCCCAAGCCCAGCTTGGATACGTCGCTGTAAACCACAAAATCCTCAATGCCCTTTAGCAGAGCTAAGATAGGAGCAGAGGTCAACCTCTTCTTCAGCTCCTCGAAACTCTGCACGCAGGACTCGGACCATACGAACCTCGTAGACTTCCGCAGTAAGGAAGTGAGCGGTCGGACGATAACTGAAAAGCCCTCAACAAAACGCCTGTAGTATCCTGCCAATCCTAAGAAGCTGCGAACCTCCTTAACGTTCTTAGGTGGAGGTCAAGAAGCTACTAACTCGATCTTCGCCGGATCTACCTTGATCCCTTCAGCAGAAACGAAGTGACGAAGGAATGCTACCTCGGACATCCAAAACTTGCACTTAGAGAGCTTGACGCAAGGCTCTCTATCCTGTAAGACCTGAAGAACGATCCTCAAGTGTCCTACATGCTCCTCTCCACTACGATAGTAAACCAGAATGTCGTCGATGAAGACAACCACAAACTGGTCTAGAAAGTCGATGAAGATGCTGTTCATCAACTCCATGAAGACTGCGGGCACATTCGTAAGCCCAAATGGCATCACTACATACTCGTAGTGTCCATATCTAGTCCGAAATGTCGTCTTGGCTACGTCCTGCTCTCTCACCCTCGGCTGGTGATATCCTGATCTCAAATCGATCCTCGAAAACACTGAAGCTCCATGTAGCTGATCCAAAAGATCATCGATACGGGGCAATGGGTACTTGTTCTTGATCGTCACCTTGTTTAGTTCTCGGTAGTCGATACACAACCTCATTGACCCATCCTTCTTCCTGACGAAGAGAACTGGTGCACCCCAAGGAGATATATTAGGGCGGATGAAGCCCTTCTCTGCTAACTCCTCAAGTTGCTTCTTCAACTCAAGCATCTCGATAGGCGCCATGCGGTAAGGAGTCTTTGAGATGGGCTCGTACCGGGCTCTAGATCAATGCCAAAATCTACACTCCTTTGTGGAGGTAAACCTGATGGCTCTCCAAAGACGTCAGCAAACTCGCAAGCTACTGAAATCTCCTCCAAAGCTGGACTAGTACTATCCTTCATGGCATAGCACCAAAAAGCCTCGCATCCTTGAATGATAAGTCTCGCAGCTCGTACTGCATTGATGACTGTACTAGTCTTTCCGAGATCCCAACCTCGGAAGATCTCAACTGTACCAGTTCTTCACACGAAGACGGGAACCTTCAGCTGGTCGAAAGCCTTCAACCAACTGTCAGGCTTTGGCTCTTTTCCCTCAGCCAGCGCTCTAACAACCTGAACAACTCTAGCAGGCGGGGCAATAGCTAGTGTAACTCTCTACGAAACCTCAGCTGATCTCGCAAGAACTGGCGGCACTGGTGCTGGTCCTCCAGTCCTGATAGCCTCCTCAACCCTCTACACATAGTCGCGAAATGCAGAAGCTCCGATAGACACTCGTGCGGACTTTGTTGATGGCGCTCTCTGTGCTCCAGACCTAGCAGCGGTCCCATTTCCAGCCTCGGGAACAATGCTCTCAGCAAACGCCTCAGCGATAGGCGGATGAACAACTGGGGCTTGGCCCCGACCTCTAGCTAGTGGAGGTCTTCCTGCACGTCCTCGTCCACGGACGGCAGGTGGAAGTGGTGGTCGACCCCTTCCTCGCCCTATAGCAGATGTAGCTCTAGTACGCGCCATATGCTATAAGGATAGATATATAAGACTATATATATAGATATAAGGCCACGCTACAGCTAAAACAAAAGTCCAGAAAAAGCACATATAAAGGCCAACACGAAAGAAACTACACTACTGAGATCCGCAGAGGTTGTGGTGGTCGCCCGTACATCTATCCCAGACCTAAAGGTTAAAACAAAACCCCCTTTTGAAAACGTTAGACCCCCTGCGGGTTCTATTTATTTATCCATCTGACCTTTAGAAGATTTCGAGTGCCATTGTTGCCAACCTGCCTCCGATATCATATTGTAACACCCCAAGTTCTGGGAACTTGAAGCGCTACGGGCTAGGACCGCACAATGGGTCCCGACCCTCAGAGTAGCAACAGCAAACGGATCTTACAACAAGGCACAGACGAATGTAAACTAAAACTTAATATAAAACCAAAGATTCAAACAGAAGAAAACACAAAAGCTCCACAGCCGGGTCAAAACAAAAGGGAAACAACAAACGAAACAAAAACCCAATCCCGTCCTATAATGTACGGAACCCTGGCTAACCACACCATATGGATCACTCAGCAACATCCTGAACCTGCGGAGCATCTACAACGACGGTATAAACCGTTAGCTAACATTCTAGGTATAAGCAAGAGTGTAAAGGCACAAACACATATAAGGTAAAGAAAACACATAGCATGCTCACACATCAACCGGTTATTATCTTTAATTAAGGTTAACCATTACTAATTCAACTTCTTTTTTCACACGAGGATCTCCTAAAACTCGCCTCCGCTTCCGTCTACCACTAGGAATAGATCAATACTATCCGTTACCTACGGTCCTGGGTCGCAAGAGCACATTCTAGTCTCCAGTAGAACTAGACAAGTGGTTACCGCCCGGTTATAATACACTTGGCCAGTTAAGGTTAACAAAGGGTGAATCTTATTTCCAATTATCCGTTATAAACGTGATAGCAACACAAACAAGCCAATACAATCCAACTAATACGCGGAATGAAGCTAAGTAAGTCCAAGAGACTTACCTCACTCGAAAGTAAACCACAAGATCAACACAACTCAGGAACAACTCAGGAGAAAGCTCAGTTTCCCTCAAGAAAGGAGCAAGGAAAGCCTGTACGAACAAGGAACACGAATCAGGAACGAAACGGCTGCTAGAAGTCTATAACTTCTAGTCTCAACGATCTCTAGGAGATCTCCACAAGCTAAGGGCTCAACCCTAGTCTTACAGCAACTCAGGGGACAAGGAACAAACACAAGGAACCAAGGAAGGAATGAGGAAAGGAAGAAAGGAAGAAACTCCCAAAGATGGGAGTTACTACTGATAAACCGCAGGGCGGTTGGACTGAGGCGTAGGGGCGGCTGAACAGAGGCGCAAGGGCGGCTTTGTGTAGGTTTAGGGGAGGCTCTGTGCAAGCGCAAGGGCGGATCTTCTTCAGAAGCTACTGTCGGGCTTCTCTTCGACAGATCTCACAGCAGGGACAACCAAAGCTCAAACTTTTGGTTCCAATACATCGAGACTCCACTCTAGAGAGCCTGAGAACAACGAAGGGTCAACAACGGAACACTTCACAAGAATCAAGGCTCATGCTTGATCCTTGAAGAAGAAAAAAAGAAAGGAACGCAAGGAAGAAACCAAAATAGAAGGGAAGGCATGCAGCGCTAAAGGAACGTGAGGAAGAACCAGAAAAGATGCACTTACACGTTCAGCGAGATTGTAGGAAGCAAAGGACGGCTGCATCTCTCTAGGGTTTGAAGACGGTATCAAGGAACGGGGAAAAGGAGAGAAGGAAGAGAATATATAGGAGGGCTGGAACACTAGACGGGAAGGGCGTCTAGGGTTAGAAACAAAACAAGGAAACCGGCCCATAAGATAGAATATCGGGTATTCTATCAATGGAAGAAAGATAAAACGACGAAAATAGATCGACGCGATCTGTCGCACGATCCGCAGGGGCGGATCTCATAGCCGCAGGGGCGGCTGGCCGCGGGGGCGGCCCTCTTCACCGCAGTGGTGGTGAAGGCAAAAACCTAGGATCTTACAGTTTCAAGGCCTTGAGATTTAGTTTGCGAAAAATTTCCATACTCTATTCAACACCCCTTCTAGAGTATCTTTTACCTTATTTATTTCACCTACTGGTTCTTTAATTGGTATCAGAGCTAGACTCACATTTTATTGATTTAACCATCAGTGAGACTAATCATGAATCCTGTAGTTCATGGTGGATTTGCTCAAGGAAGATTCTCATCTCGACCACCACTCTTTTGTGGTAACAACTTTGCTCATTGGAGAGCACTCATCCGTATGTTCATTATTGACCAGGACATGGAGCTTTGGAGCATCATTCAAAATGGGCCCAAAGTTCCAATGACAACGGTTGAAGGTGTCCAAGTCTCAAAGAAGGAAGATGACTTCACACAAGCTGACCTGGATAGTGTGTCAAAGAATTACAAAGCAATGTACCTACTATACTGTGGATTAGATGCAAATGAATTCAACCGCATCTCATCATGCAAGAGTGCTAAAGAAATATGGGACAAGCTTGTTGTCACTTACGAAGGAACAAGTCAAGTCAGGGAAACAAAGATTAGCATCTTTATCAGACAATACGATCTAATCAAGATGAATCCAAATGAAACAGTCAAATATATGTTCACCAGATTCACTAAGATCGTGAACAACCTGGAGTCAATAGGAAAGATCTTCACAAATGAAGAGAAAGTAAGGAAGGTTCTAAGGAGCCTACCTAAAGCCAAATAGGGACCAAAGATGACTGCAATTGAAGAAGATCGGAATCTCACAACTCTTCCTCTTGATGACCTCCTTGGAAAACTCATCACACATGAAATGGTTCTTGGTGAAGAAGATGGAGAGCTCCCATCCAACTCCAAGAATTTGGCATTAACATCAAGAAGAGATGAATTATCTTCTGACGAAGAAGAGAGTGATGATGATGATGATGAAGAAGAAGAAGATGCAATCGCCATGATCTCTAAGGGTCTCGCAAGAATTCTCAAGATTAAGAAACAATCAGCTAATAGAGAATATCCACGAGCATCAAAACCCCGAGGTAAGTTTTCTAACTCCAATTAGAAAACAAGAGTACTGACTTGTTTTGAATGTGGTGAAACAGATCATCTTGTGAAGGATTGTCCATAAAAGAAGAGGAACAACTTCAAGAAAAATGATAAGAAGAAGAAAGTTATGGTTGCTTCATGGAGAGATTCAGTATCAACAAATGAATCAGAAGACGAAAAAGAACAAGCAAACTTGTGTCTCATGGCCGATCATGAAGAAGATTCAAATCTATATGTTGACAATGTGGACATCACCAAGGTAAAGGAGCACAAATGGATGTTAGATAGTGGTTGCTCAAGACACATGAGTGAAAAAAATTCTTTATTCTCAGATTTAAAGAAGCAATCATCTGGAACCATTACTCGTGGTGATAAAGGAAAGTGTGACATAATTGGCATTGGTAAAATTTGCTATAATTCATCTAACTTTATTGATAATGTTTATTTGGTTGATGGTTTGAAATATAATCTGCTAAGTATATCTCAAATTTGTGACAAACGCAATAAAGTCATGTTTGATTCAGATAAATGTGATATTCAAGTAAAAAAGACAGGTGGAGTGTTACTTACTGCTCCTAGATGTAATAATGTTTATTTTATGAGTACTAACCAAGTTTCAGGAACTAAGCTAAAATGTCTAAAGGCCTTGACTGATGATCCAAGGCTTTGACATAGAAGACTTGGTCACGTAAGCATGCACACCATGTAGAAGCTACTTACAAAAGATTTGGTACGTTGTTTGCCAAACCTAAATTTCAAGGTTAATGATCTATGTAAGGCGTGTACACAAGGTAAACAAACACGAGGTTCATTCACACCTAAGAAAGCTGTAAGTTCTTCTCAACCCATTGAACTTTTACACATGGACCTTTGTGGACCTATGTGTGTCAAATCTCCTAGAGACAAGCAGTACATCCTTGTTATAGTGGATGATTTCTCTTGTTTCACATGGATTTCTTTTCTATGAGAAAAATCTGAAGCTTTATTTGAGTTTTCAAAATTGTGTAAGGAGTTACAAACTTTGAAAAACCTACCAATTGTTTCTATAAGAAGTGATCATGGTAGAGAATTTGATCAACTGAAGTTTGATTTGTTTTGTGCAAAATATGACATTTCACATAATTTTTCAGCTCCTAGAACTCCTCAACAAAATGGAGTTGTGGAACGTAAGAACAACACTCTTGAGGATATGTCTAGGACAATACTTTTAGAAAATAATTTGCCAAAAAGTTTTTGGGCTGAAGCAGTAAACACTGCATATTATATTTTGAATAGATGTTTAATTCGCCCTATTTTGAAAAAGACTCCTTATGAACTCTTTAAAGGAAGAAAACCAAATATTTCATATTTCAAACCCTTTGGATGTACTTGTTTTGTTCATAACAATGACAAAGATAATCTTGGGAAATTTGATGCACGTAGTGATGAAGCTATATACATTTGATATGCTTCAAATAGCAAATCTTATCGCGTCTATAACAAACGTACCAAAATTGTTGAGGAAAGCATTCATATCATATTTGATGAAAGCAATGATGGTACTTTGAGTGAAAGTTTTGCAGATAATTTGAATCAAAGAGAAGATCATTATTCGGATGAAGAGGAAGATCCTAAAGATCGAGACAAGAATATGCAGGAAAAGATTCAAGATACCGAAGAAAATCCTCAAGACCTTGAAACAAGAAACTGTGATAACAGAACTCCGCTTCAAGGGCTTGAAACCAACCTTCAAGGCCTTGAGATTGGATCAACAGGTAATATACCAACGGTACCTGAATCTAGTCAAACATATGAAGCTCAACCTTCTAGATCTGCTCCATCTGTCAAAAGAAGAAAAGTTCAACACTCCTCATATCATCCGTAAGAGAATGTGATCTAAGATCCAAATGCTGGAGTTCAAACTAGATCTAAAGTGTACAATCTATGTGCCTTCTCCGCTTTTGTATCGCTTGTCGAGCCAAAGAACTACGTTCAAGCTCTTCAAGAACCTGATTGGATCATTGCCATGCAAAATGAATTGAATGAATTTGAGAGGAACAAGTTATGGACTCTTACTTCAAGACCAAAACATCAATCAGTTATTGACACAAAATGGGTCTTTCGAAACAAATTGGATGAAAGTGGCAAAGTCATACGAAATAAAGCACGACTTGTAGCACAAGGCTATAACCAAGAAGAATGTATTGATTATGAGGAGACTTTTGCTCCAGTTGCCAGGTTAGAAGCCATACGTATGCTACTTGCATTTGCATCTTTCATGAGCATAAAACTTTTTCAAATGGATGTAAAATATGCTTTTCTAAACGGCTTCTTAGAAGAAGAAGTCTAAGTTGCTCAACCTTCTGGTTTTGAAAATGATGATTTTCCAAATCATTTTTTTAAATGAGATAAAGCTCTTTACGGTCTTAAGCAAGCTCCTCGAGCTTGGTATGAAAGATTATCTAAATATCTTCTTGAAAACAATTATAAAAGAGGTTTGATTGATAAAACATTGTTTATCAAAACTAGAGGCAACGACATTCTAGTAGTGCAAATCTATGTTGATGATATATTATTCGGTGCTACTAATGATTCTCTCTACAAGGAATTTTCAGATATTATGTGCAGGAAATTTGAAATGAGCTTAATGGGAGAGCTAAGTTTCTTTCTTGGACTTCAAGTTACACAAGCAAAGAAAGGAATTTTTTTCAATCAAAGCAAGTATACTAAAGACTTACTTAAGAAGTACAAAATGGATCAATCTATGGTTGCAAAGACTCCTATGAGTTCAACACTTTCGCTAGATCATGACAAGAATGGAAAATGTGTAGTACAAAAGGAGAATCGAGGTATGATCGGTTCATTGTTGTATCTAGCTGATAGCCGTCTTGACATTATGTTTAGCGTGTGCATGTGTGCAAGATTTCAAGTTGATCCTAAAGAGTCACACTTGATAGCTGTGAAAAGAATTTTTTGGTATCTCAATGGCACTAAGGATCTAGGGTTATGGTACCCACGTAAAAGCTCGTTTCATCTTGTTGGCTATTCAGATGTTGACTTTGCAGGTTATAAAGTCGATAGAAAAAGTACTTTTGGATGTTGCTAATTCATAGGGTCATCCCTAATTAGTTGACACTCTAAGAAGCAAAACTCTGTTGCCCTATTCACAGCTGAAGCTGAGTATATAGTTGCAGGAGCCTGTTGTGCACAAATCTTTGGATTGCTAAACAACTTCGTGACCTTGGCTTTGACTTGAAAGGTATTCCTATAAAATATGATAATACTAGTGCTATTTTTATAACCAAAAATCATGTGCAGCATTCGAGGACTAAGCATATTGATGTAAGGCATCACTTCATACGTGGTCATGTTGAGAAAGGTGATGTTTCGATCTCTTTTATCTTAATTAACTTGCAGCTTGCAGATATCTTTACCAAGCCTCTTCTTGAGGAACAATTTAATTTTATTAGATTGGAGCTTGGTATGTTGAACAAGAAAGCATTAATGTAAGGGGAGTAAATGTGTTTAATTGTTCTTACATATGCAGCCCAATTGATGTTTTCAAGAGCCTTGAAATAAAATTCAAGGGGCCTTGAAACATATTTCACAAGGTGTATTAAATTTACTGATCTTTTAAGAATTAATATCTTTTAGATATTTCAATTCTTAAAATATTTTTTATAAATCTTTTGTTTGAAAATTTGAAAAAGATTTGTTGTTAATTTTTATAGGTCTTTTCAAAGCTTGATTTTCTCAAGATCTTGTTATTTCCATGTCAAAATGGACCTACTTTCTCTATCTTTTTCATTCTTTCACAAGAAACCCTATTTCAAAATACCTTGATTTCTCTCTCCAACTTCCCTCATGGCACCCAGAAGCAAGAGATCTGCTCCTCAAGCTCCCAAAAAGAAAGTCGTTCAGAGTCCCTAAATTGCTAAAGAAGAAAAATCTTCTGAGGATATGGATATATCTTAGACGACCGTTCTTCCCTCATCATGGTTCGTTAATTTTCAAGCTTCTGGATCTTGACTTGATGGGTTTCACAATCGACCGCTCTGTATGTGTGATCTGGTGGACACTGATTTTCTCAACACTCTTAAGATTCCCGCATAGACAAGCTGAAGAGTTCAATTATATGGAAGGTTCTAAATCCTGGAGATTTTACTTTTCCATGACTCACGAGACTATTCTATGTTAATCTCACCACAAAAAGGGACAAAGGATGTATCACTCTTGAATCTTCAGTTAAAGGTACTCCGATTTTACTCACTTCTTCTATTTTAAGCGAGATTTTTGGAATTCCTATAGATATGGTATTCAACCATCCTTCAAGATCAGAGAGTGTTTGTATTGCTAAGGAGAAATTTCTAGTTCCGAATTCGACCTCACGTAAACTTACTCATACATCTCTAACCTTAGAGGCTAAAATAGTGTTTACCATACTGGTTCGATGTGTTGTTCCTCGTGCAAACTCAAGAGAGCTGCTGACTGATCAATCTTTGGAATTAATTCATTTGTTTATGTCTGATATGGACATAGATGTGCCTAATATGATTCTCAACCATACGATGCATTCTGTTATTTCTAAGAGACCAATTCCTCTGCCTTATGGAAATTTGCTTCCTAAGGTTTTTGATTATTACAAAATTGACACATCCTTTGAGGAAAGACAGTCTATTTCTAGCAAAATTGATGAGAATTGCTTAGAACATCTGGGGATTAAGATAAATCTTGCAGGAACATGGACTTTAAAAGGAAAAGGAACTACTCCAAATCCAACTGAAGAAGCTAAACCTTCTCCTACTCCAGAGATCAGGTTAGAAGGTTGTGAAAAAGAAATAGCTTGTCTCAATCGTGAATTATTGGATTTTCATTTTGACACCAAGAAGAGAATGGATACAAATTTCGAGTTTCTCGCTACCATAAATGCTAAAGTCAATGAAATGTATTTGATGAGTGCTCTTACACTGATTACAATGAGAAACATCTTGCCCATACCTGATGTAATATCGAAAATTTTTATTTCCGTTTAATTCCGAATCAAATCGGACTTCGAGCCGTTGACGGTTTTCCATTCTATCTAGCAATTCTTTCTTCACAAATTTTATCATTTTATGTAGAAGCTAATTCACATAAAATGATAAAATTATATCAAGCTCTAATTCCTATAATTATTTATCATTTTATGTAGAATTTAATTTACATAAAATGATAGAATTATATCAAATCCTAATTCTTATAATTATGTATTATTTTATGTAGAATTTAATTCACATAAAATGATAGATTTATATCAAACCCTAGTTATTATAATTCATTCTTATCGAAGACTTTAGACGAGATCATGACAAGCTGTGACGAGATCATGAGTAAGCTGAGACGAGGCCATGACAAAGCCCGACAAATCTGTGACAAACTCATTCATGGGCCTGACAAGGCCATGACGAGTTTTTACAGATTTTTGACAAACTTTCAGCCCACTTATTTCTTGCCATATTTCAGCCCATTGTTTCTTAATTGGGTTGATTGTTCCCAGCCCTTACCTTAACCTTTGCTGGCGGATCAAGCAGCCCAAGAGGCCCAGCAATCACACCTTCAGCAGCCCACACACTCAGCTGCTTAATGAGGCTTGCGGCAGCCCAAAAGAGTGTTAATTCTAGCCCATAACTCCATGAGATACTGCCCTATCTTCCACGTTGTAACAACCAGCTCTTTCCCTTCCCTATATCACGTAACAGCAGTGAATAAATGAGGCAAATCCACAGCTGAAACAGCCCTACATTCACGCCAGACGAGAAGAGTTGCAACGTCTTTGCTTCCAGATGCGCGTAAACCTCTCCTCCCCTTCTTCTGTATCGACGCAGATCTCAACAGCCCCATTGAAGCACCAACATTGCACAGCAGCAGCCCCATTGAAGCACCAACATTGCACAGCAGCAGGAGCGTTCACCCTTCTGCACATCCCTTACAACCTTGTGAGCCTCGTGGGCGAGTTTTATAGTTGAGTGTAACCATACTCTTTCAACCTTGCTTTCCTTCAATCATATGTGTACTTATAGCTGATGCTAAACCATCTTGGAACCATGTATTTCAGTCAAGAAAACAACAGCAAAGAGCTGTTACGTTTTTATCAGTTTTCGGAAGTGACGAGTAGTCAACTTCGGTTCCAGATTTGGGTAAGTTATACTTCTTCTTTTTGGCTGAATTTTGTATATGTTGTAGTCAGTAGTACATAGTAGATCATACTAAAAATTGGGAAGAATCAGAGTTACGGTTTGAGAGTTATGATGTTACAAAGTGACTCCTCATGCAGTTTTTTTTATAAATGTGCTGAGTTGAGAAAAACAGCATGGGATCTGTTTTGGGAGATAGTTTTGAATATGATTTTGATCCCTGTTTGACTTGAATTTTGGATATGATTTAGTTGACATATTATAGTAGAACATATAAAAATTTGGGATAAATCCAGCGAATGGTTTAGGAGTTATGATTTTTCAAAGTGTACTTAGAAATTTGACTAAGTATAGGAACGTTTTTAGTGTTGTAGCCAACTTTAAGGATTTTTGTAGAAGTGATAATGAAACAGTTTTAGAAAATTCTTGCTCCTATGAGTACATTAGATATCCTAGATAATTTAGAGATTTATTTTAGAATTTTTATAAGTTTATTTTATTTTCATATTTGAAGTTGTAGTTGGACCTTAGTGACTTTTCGTGAAATAAAAAAAGTGGGTAGTTTCTCTTGTTTTACCTAAAATCATCATAGGGAGTAGAATATGGTTAATTAGCCTCAAGGATTTTTATAAGTACGTATTAAGAGCTTTGGAAGTCTAGGGACCAAGGGTAAAATAGTCATGTTACCTTAATAAAGTACTGTAATAAATTATGTCCAAATAGGATCTTACAGCTTAGGAGTTTCAGACTTCTAAGTACCTAGGGAAATGTATTGACCCACGTGCCTCCTTTGACAGGCAACTGAGTTTCTGCAGTTACTGATTGAGTGGTGTTAAGAGAGGCGAGATTCGATTCTGGTAAGTCCACGGACTTACTTAGCTGGCTTTCTTGTATGAGTGTAATGTGTATGAGTGGTGTTTGCTAGTTATGATAAACAACGAAACCGGATTAGGCCGACTTTATTATTTACGTAATTGACCCAAGTGTATGATAACGGGTCATGACATCATCTGCCTAGCTCTTGCGAGAGTCTAGGAGGTTCCTTGCGACCAGCCCAATCCGGTTGACGGTCAGATGCATTAGTACCATTCCGCGTTGGTAAACGGGGACAGGGGCGAGGTTTGGGAATACCTCGTGTCACAAAATAAGTATCATTAGTAATGACCTGTCACGTAATTAGAGATAATAAAAGGATTGAGTGTTGCATGTTGATTGTGTATGTTGTGTATATGTGCTTTTACCTTTATCCTTATGCATAGAATGTTAGCTAACGGTTTTATACCGCTTGTAGATGCCTTGCAGGTTAAGACAGTTGTAGAGAGATCCGGAGGAAATGGTCAGCCGGGTCCACGTATGTCATTTAGTTGGGGACGGGAATGTCTTCTGTTCTTCATATGCATCATTTTAGTAGCTTTTCTTGTAAGGCTGATACATATTCTCCATGTATATATTGTTTACAGTTTTCAAATGTTTTAAATACTTTTGTGCCTTGTTGTAAGATCCAAGTAAAATTGTTGTCCAACTATGGTCGGGACCCATTGTGAGGTCCTAACCAGTAGCTCCCCGAGTTCTCAGAATTTGGGGTGTTACAATATTGTATCAGAGCTCTGGGTTGGCAACAATGGCACTTGAAATCTTCTGAAAGACCGATTGTATAAAATAACTAGAACCCGAAAGGGGTCTAAAATTTTCAAAACGGAGTTATGTTTTTACACGAGCATAGTCGGGTTGTGGGTTAGTAGTACGTCGGACTACCATCGCTCTCCGTGGATCTCTACAACTTAGCATGATAGGTGTGTTAGTTAGTAGATAGACTTATATCGATATGTTCTAATGTATGATTATATATATGTATATGTATAGCATGTTAGTATCCTAAAGGATATAAAATATCCTTTAGTCGTGATATCACGAAGCGATTATCGCCTCTCGATAAATCAACTACGGACTTGACGAATCTCCAACACGAGGCAATGGAATCGGACCTTAAATTGAGTATTACACTCGGGTAGGCCGCTTGGTGATCCTTAAAATGCATCCAAAGAACAAGTGAGCAAGGAAGTAAAGTTGTGAAGATAATTTTTACCACAAGCGCAATCAGATGAGGAAGAAATCCCTGAGTCAACTCAGATAGAAGAAATAGAAGGTCATACAAGGGACTTGGTTGTATGAAGCCGCGAGATGAATTATAAGAACAATGCAAGTGACTACAAGAGTGCGGAGTAGAGATAACAATATTGGAACGAGCCAAGTAGAATTGAGTACAACCAAGATTGTGGAATCAAGGACATTACCATCGAGGCGGATGCCCCATAGACCATTATGGGCATGAGAAACCAGAAGAGACAAAGTGTCAAACCGGGTGTGAGAATCTAAGGTGCACGGAATGAAGACCTACAATTGAGTGTAAAAGCGAAAAGGCAGACTCAACAAGCGTGGGGAGGTTTTTATCTCCTCAGAGATATAAGTAGTTTGAAAGAAACCGCGACGCCAATATCCAAAGAATGGAAGCCTGTATCAGGGTCAACGGAGTTTCATGAAGGCGATATTACCACTAACTCTAGTGAAGAAATTTGTATGGGAGAACGGCCTTGCTAGACTTGAGAGTCCAGGGTAACCCGAATTATCACGGGACCTAAGCCACTAACACAGATGGTCCATGCAAAAGGTCTACAAGTGGATGATCATTTCAGCCATAATAATTTCAAAGACGGTTGCAAGCTATCGTGGAAACTTGAAACGACTATTTATGCCAGATGAATTACACAATCGGACTAGAGAAATGGAGTTAGCCATAAGAAGCCGAAGAGTGGAAGGTAGAACGAACTAAAGAAGTATAAAAGGATTATTGTGAGCAACTGTTTACCTACTAGCTAAGGAAATTTTGACAGATCACAATTAACATGGACTGGAGACTTACAACTTAATGTAAGAGCGAAAGATAGACTTCACAAGCCGGGAGACGTTTTGTCTTCTTTCAAGATAAGAATTCTAAGAAGAATCACAACGCTAGTATCGAAAGGATCGAAGCCCGGTAACATAGTCAACAGAGATTTGGAAGGAAATACTACAAACAACGCCAATTAAGGAACCGTGCTTGTGAGAATTGTGTGGTGGACTAAAGAGTCCAAGGTAAACCCATTTATAACAGAACATAGGTCATCAACATTGATGGTCCCTGTAAAAGGACTACAATTGGGAGGTAATTAAAGGTCATCGGAACTACAAGACGCTTACCATCTATCGTGGAGTGTTAGGAACGACTTTTGACGTAAAGTGAATGGCACAGTGAGACTTGAGAAAGAGAGTTGTCCCAAAGGAAGCAGAAGAGTGCAAGATAAAGCGAACTAAAGAAGGATAAAAGGATAAATCTAGTAGGTGATGTGGACCAAAAGTCTAATACTAGTAGAGGTATGAAATTGAGATAAGTCAATTATAGACTGACCGATGTCAACCAAGGACGTGCAAGTATGGTTTGGTATTGACGAGTTATGCGCCGTTAAGAAGAGATATTTGTGACGGTGGATATATGGAGTAGTTGTACCGATGCCTTAGAGGATTTCCTTAAGTAGGCAGCGACAACCTTCTTGGATGAATTAAAGGTATAAAGAGAAATGTTTTAAGGGTTACTTCTTGGCCAGTTAAGATCAAAATCCGGTCAAGTCAGGGAGTTTGGATCCGTGGTAGAAGAATTAAGAAAGTAAGCGGAAGAAGTTGTTTTTCCATCGTTATTTTATTTTCTTAAGGCAAATAAAGAAGGTACTTGGTACTTCATCCGTATACGACTCATGGTGTAATTGGAAGAAAGAGTTTTGAGGTCAATCATTTTATACTTACAGAAAAAGTTCTCAGGATTAATGAGGGACAACAGGATAATCAGAGTAGCGCAGCGGAAGCGTGGTGGGTCCTAACCCACAGAGCAAGAAGCTCAAGGGTGTTGAGGGATGTCGTGTCGAGTTTAAGATGAGGATAGTTTGTGAAATGCATCCTAGCTGGAAGGAACGTGAGTTAGGCTATGTGGAGTTACTAAAAATGTTGTACGGAAACTTATGTGCATGTAGAGATAATAGAAGGAGACTGGTACCCTATTATGGATCCGAGTGAAGAGTGACGGCTTTGCTACAGGTTTCCAGACAAGTAGTTTTGGAATTTCATACTAATGGAATACTCTAGAGTGAGTTTTCTGGATGGATTAGGAAATAATCAATGATGTAATAAAAGTATTATGCATGTCCTGCACTAGAAAGTTCCAAGTGAGTTACTACCATCCTGAGTCGAAGATACATAAGAAAGAGAAGCGACAGGAGCATACTTGCAACCTAGTAACAGTGCTTAAGGAAAGCATAATCTCGGAGTAGATTTTATGTGTAATGTTATGTCGGAACAGAGCCTAGTTGCAGTTTGAGTTAGGGGGATACTATCGGGCTGGTAACAATGGTAGATAAAAGAGTGCACTGCTGATGGTATGTTAACAATTATTGAGTAGTCATGATCAAATAACGGTGTTAGGAGATCACTTTGTGTCTAATACCGTCATTCCGGATGTATTCTAAGTCACTTAAGATCTTGGAAAATGCGTTATAAACCTAAGTTTGAGCAAACGATATATTAGAGATCTGTAAATAATATAATAATGTCAGATGAACAAAGAGGAAGACCACTAGATTTGATTTTTAGTTGTCTCGAGTGTTAGACCTGAAAAGAGTAACGGTGACGATTCCGTACTTGAGGAACATGATGACTGAGTAATATTAAAAGACAAGACCAAGTGGGTCGTTATACGAAGAGCATTGAGCACTTGGTAAGTGTTGGTGGATGTCCAAGACCTTTGACCTGATTGTGTAGACAAGACCTTTTCAGAAGGCTCGAAGCAAGTGGTCATAACGAAGGGAATAAAGTTGAATAGATCATTTTCCGTAGGGTCATCAAAGGATCTAGAACTTCAGTTTTCCACGGAGACTAAGTTTGGGAACTGAGTTTGAGAATTTTAGTTGGAGAGATACCTACCAGACACGAGTTAGGTCATAAGATTAGAGGATTAGACAGTTGAGCCGGATGATACCGGTGAGACATCCGGTAACCACTCTAGAACATGGTAGCAGCAGGCGCTTGTGATCTAAGTACCTGAAAAGATCTAAGATTTAGTGGTTTTATGAGAAGCCGATAAGGCTACCTAAGACGTTGGGGATAGCAAGAGACGTAACATTTCAAAGACCTATGTAGTGATAGTTGTAACCTCGAGAGTGACGAGTTAGGGCTTGACCTTGGATGTGTGATATTGTTTGACTACTTGTTTATTTCATGATTGAGTGCTTAGTCAGTGATGTGTGCTTTTGATAACCTTGATGTGTGGGATACTTGGATGTGGAAACGACGAGACTTTTGTGTAGTGATCAAAAACACCCATTAGGTGTCTTAAAAGCCGATCAAGATTGTCTTACCCTAAGTTTCGGGACGAAACTTATTTTGATGGGAATCTGATGTAACGACCAGTTTTTTTTTTTTTCCGTTACGCTTTGATAGGGTTAGAGAAGTTTAGGAAATGAATAAAATTTTAGTGAGACTAGGACAAACCAGTTATTTATGGAAGTCGTTTAATTAAGTACCTTGTTCTAAGTTTCGGGACGAAACTTATTTTAAGGGGGTACTGATGTAATATCCGAAATTTTTATTTCCGTTTAATTCCGAATCAAATCGGACTTCGAGCCGTTGACGGTTTTCCATTCTATCTAGCAATTCTTTCTTCACAAATTTTATCATTTTATGTAGAAGCTAATTAACATAAAATGATAAAATTATATCAAGCTCTAATTCCTATAATTATTTATCATTTTATGTAGAATTAATTTACATAAAATGATAGAATTATATCAAATCCTAATTCTTATAATTATGTATTATTTTATGTAGAATTTAATTCACATAAAATGATAGATTTATATCAAACCCTAGTTATTATAATTCATTCTTATCGATGACTTTAGACGAGATCATGACAAGCTGTGACGAGATCATGAGTAAGCTGAGACGAGGCCATGACAAAGCCCGACAAATCTGTGACAAACTCATTCATGGGCCTGACAAGGCCATGACGAGTTTTGACAGATTTTTGACAAACTTTCAGCCCACTTATTTCTTGCCATATTTCAGCCCATTGTTTCTTAATTGGTTTGATTGTTCCCAACCCTTACCTTAACCTTTGCTGGCGGATCAAGCAGCCCAAGAGGCCCAGCAATCACACCTTCAGCAGCCCACACACTCAGCTGCTTAATGAGGCTTGCGGCAGCCCAGAAGAGTGTTAATTCCAGCCCATAACTCCATGAGATACTGCCCTATCTTCCACGTTGTAACAGCCAGCTCTTTCCCTTCCCTATATCACGTAACAGCAGTGAATAAATGAGGCAAATGCACAGCTTAAACAGCCCTACATTCACGCCAGAAGAGAAGAGTTGCAACGTCTTTGCTTCCAGATGCGCGTAAACCTCTCCTCCCCTTCTTCTGTATCGACGCAGATCTCAGCAGCCCCATTGAAGCACCAACATTGCACAACAGCAGCCCCATTGAAGCACCAACATTGCACAGCAACAGCCCCATTGAAGCACCAACATTGCACAACAGCAGCCCCATTGAAGCACCAACATTGCACAGCAGCAGGAGCGTTCACCCTTCTGCACATCCCTTGCAACCTCTTGAGCCTCGTGGGCGAGTTTTATAGTTGAGTGTAACCATACTCTTTCAACCTTGCTTTCCTTCAATCATATGTGTACTTATAGCTGATGCTAAACCATCTTGGAACCATGTATTTCAGTCAAGAAAACAACAGCAGAGAGCTGTTACGTTTTTCTCAGTTTTCGGAAGTGACGAGTAGTCAACTTCGGTTCCAGATTTGGGTAAGTTATACTTCTTCTTTTTGGCTGAATTTTGGATATGTTGTAGTCAGTAGTACATAGTAGATCATACTAAAAATTGGGAAGAATCAGAGTTACGGTTTGAGAGTTATGATGTTGCAAAGTGACTCCTCATGCAGTTTTTTTTATAAATGTGCTGAGATGAGAAAAACAGCATGGGATCTGTTTTGGGAGATAGTTTTGAATATGATTTTGATCCCTGTTTGACTTGAATTTTGGATATGATTTAGTTGACATATTATAGTAGAACATATAAAAATTTGGGATAAATCCAGCGAATGGTTTAGGAGTTATGATTTTTCAAAGTGTACTTAGAAATTTGACTAAGTATAGGAACGTTTTTAGTGTTGTAGCCAACTTTAAGGATTTTTGTAGAAGTGATAATGGAACAGTTTTAGAAAATTCTTGCTCCTATGAGTAGATTAGATATCCTAGATAATTTAGAGATTTATTTTAGAATTTTTATAAGTTTATTTTATTTTCATATTTGAAGTTGTAGTTGGACCTTAGTGACTTTTCGTGAAATAGAAAAGTGGGTAGTTTCTCTTGTTTTACCTAAAATCATCATAGGGAGTAGAATATGGTTAATTAGCCTCAAGGATTTTTATAAGTACGTATTAAGAGCTTTGGAAGTCTCGGGACCAAGGGTAAAATAGTCATGTTACCTTAAATAAGTACTGTAATAAATTATGTCCAAAT
Organism: Fagopyrum esculentum; assembly: GCA_033239045.1. Lineage (NCBI taxonomy): Eukaryota > Viridiplantae > Streptophyta > Magnoliopsida > Caryophyllales > Polygonaceae > Fagopyrum > Fagopyrum esculentum. The sequence continues at coordinate 42,136,726 of BSUD01000005.1, read as the reverse complement.
AGGATCTTACAGCTTAGGAGTTTCAGACTTCTAAGTACCTAGGGAAATGTATTGACCCACGTGCCTCCTTTGACAGGCAACTGAGTTTCTGCAGTTACTGATTGAGTGGTGTTAAGAGAGGCGAGATTCGATTCTGGTAAGTCCACGGACTTACTTAGCTGGCTTTCTTGTATGAGTGTAATGTGTATGAGTGGTGTTTGCTAGTTATGATAAACAACGAAACCGGATTAGGCCGACTTTATTATTTACGTAATTGACCCAAGTGTATGATAACGGGTCGTGACATCATCTGCCTAGCTCTTGCGAGAGTCTAGGAGGTTCCCTGCGACCAGCCCAGTCCGGTAGACGGTCAGATGCATTAGTACCATTCCGCGTTGGTAAACGGGGACAGGGGCGAGGTTTGGGAATCCCTCGTGTCACAAAATAAGTATCATTAGTAATGACCTGTCACCTAATTAGAGATAATAAAAGGATTGAGTGTTGCATGTTGATTGTGTATGTTGTGTATATGTGCTTTTACCTTTATCCTTATGCATAGAATGTTAGCTAACGGTTTTATACCGCTTGTAGATGCCTTGCAGGTTAAGACAGTTGTAGAGAGATCCGGAGGAAATGGTCAGCCGGGTCCACGTATCTCATTTAGTTGGGGACGGGGATGTCTTCTGTTCTTCATATGCATCATTTTAGTAGCTTTTCTTGTAAGGCTGATACATATTCTCCATGTATATATTGTTTACAGTTTTCAAATGTTTTAAATACTTTTGTGCCTTGTTGTAAGATCCAAGTAAAATTGTTGTCCAACTATGGTCGGGACCCATTGTGAGGTCCTAACCAGTAGCTCCCCGAGTTCTCAGAATTTGGGGTGTTACAATATTGTATCAGAGCTCTGGGTTGGCAACAATGGCACTTGAAATCTTCTGAAAGACCGATTGTATAAAATAACTAGAACCCGAAAGGGGTCTAAAATTTTCAAAACGGAGTTATGTTTTTACACGAGCATAGTCGGGTTGTGGGTTAGTAGTACGTCGGACTACCATCGCTCTCCGTGGATCTCTACAACTTGGATCGATAGGGGTGAGTATATAGACTTTTTATGAGGTTTACTATTATATGTTATATATATGTATATGTATAGCATGTTAGTATCCTAAAGGATATAAAATATCCTTTAGTCGTGATATCACGAAGCGATTATCGCCTCTCGATAAATCTACTACGGACTTGACGAATCTCCAACACGAGGCAATGGAATCGGACCTTAAATTGAGTATTACACTCGGGTAGGCCGCTTGGTGATCCTTAAAATGCATCCAAAGAACAAGTGAGCAAGGAAGTAAAGTTGTGAAGATAATTTTTACCACAAGCGCAATCAGATGAGGAAGAAATCGTTGGGCCAGTTCAATTAGAAGGAATAGAAGGTTGTACATGGAACTCGAGCATATGAAGCCGCGAGATGAATTATAAGAACAATGCAAGTGACTACAAGAGTGCGGAGTAGAGATAACAATATTGGAACGAGCCAAGTAGAATTGAGTACAACCAAGATTGTGGAATCAAGGACATTACCATCGAGGCGGATGCCCCATAGACCATTATGGGCATGAGAAACCAGAAGAGACAAAGTGTCAAACCGGGTGTGAGAATCTAAGGTGCACGGAATGAAGACCTACAATTGAGTGTAAAAGCGAAAAGGCAGACTCAACAAGCGTGGGGAGGTTTTTATCTCCTCAGAGATATAAGTAGTTTGAAAGAAACCGCGACGCCAATATCCAAAGAATGGAAGCCTGTATCAGGGTCAACGGAGTTTCATGAAGGCGATATTACCACTAACTCTAGTGAAGAAATTTGTATGGGAGAACGGCCTTGCTAGACTTGAGAGTCCAGGGTAACCCGAATTATCACGGGACCTAAGCCACTAACACAGATGGTCCATGCAAAAGGTCTACAAGTGGATGATCATTTCAGCCATAATAATTTCAAAGACGGTTGCAAGCTATCGTGGAAACTTGAAACGACTATTTATGCCAGATGAATTACACAATCGGACTAGAGAAATGGAGTTAGCCATAAGAAGCCGAAGAGTGGAAGGTAGAACGAACTAAAGAAGTATAAAAGGATTATTGTGAGCAACTGTTTACCTACTAGCTAAGGAAATTTTGACAGATCACAATTAACATGGACTGGAGACTTACAACTTAATGTAAGAGCGAAAGATAGACTTCACAAGCCGGGAGACGTTTTGTCTTCTTTAAAGATAAGAATTTTAAGAGGAATCACAACGCTAGTATCGAAAGGATCGAAGCCCTGTAACATAGTAAACAGAGATTTGGGAGGAAATATTACAAACAACGCCGATTAAGGAACCGTGCTTGTGAGAATTGTGTGGTGGACTAAAGAGTCCAAGGTAAACCCATTTATAACAGAACATAGGTCATCAACATTGATGGTCCCTGTAAAAGGACTACAATTGGGAGGTAATTAAAGGTCATCGGAACTACAAGACGCTTACCATCTATCGTGGAGTGTTAGGAACGACTTTTGACGTAAAGTGAATGGCACAGTGAGACTTGAGAAAGAGAGTTGTCCCAAAGGAAGCAGAAGAGTGCAAGATAAAGCGAACTAAAGAAGGATAAAAGGATAAATCTAGTAGGTGATGTGGACCAAAAGTCTAATACTAGTAGAGGTATGAAATTGAGATAAGTCAATTATAGACTGACCGATGTCAACCAAGGACGTGCAAGTATGGTTTGGTATTGACGAGTTATGCGCCGTTAAGAAGAGATATTTGTGACGGTGGATATATGGAGTAGTTGTACCGATGCCTTAGAGGATTTCCTTAAGTAGGCAGCGACAACCTTCTTGGATGAATTAAAGGTATAAAGAGAAATGTTTTAAGGGTTACTTCTTGGCCAGTTAAGATCAAAATCCGGTCAAGTCAGGGAGTTTGGATCCGTGGTAGAAGAATTAAGAAAGTAAGCGGAAGAAGTTGTTTTTCCATCGTTATTTTATTTCAGGAAAACAAGTAAGGAAAGTACTTGGTACTTCATCCGGTTAATCATTTTGGACTCACAGAAAAAGTTCTCAGGATTAATGAGGGACAACAGGATAATCAGAGTAGCGCAGCGGAAGCGTGGTGGGTCCTAACCCACAGAGCAAGAAGCTCAAGGGTGTTGAGGGATGTCGTGTCGAGTTTAAGATGAGGATAGTTTGTGAAATGCATCCTAGCTGGAAGGAACGTGAGTTAGGCTATGTGGAGTTACTAAAAATGTTGTACGGAAACTTATGTGCATGTAGAGATAATAGAAGGAGACTGGTACCCTATTATGGATCCGAGTGAAGAGTGACGGCTTTGCTACAGGTTTCCAGACAAGTAGTTTTGGAATTTCATATCCCTAACGAATTACGTTAGAGTGATTTCGGACATGGGATCACTTTGTGTCTAATACCGTCATTCCGGATGTATTCTAAGTCACTTAAGATCTTGGAAAATGCGTTATAAACCTAAGTTTGAGCAAACGATATATTAGAGATCTGTAAATAATATAATAATGTCAGATGAACAAAGAGGAAGACCACTAGATTTGATTTTTAGTTGTCTCGAGTGTTAGACCTGAAAAGAGTAACGGTGACGATTCCGTACTTGAGGAACATGATGACTGAGTAATATTAAAAGACAAGACCAAGTGGGTCGTTATACGAAGAGCATTGAGCACTTGGTAAGTGTTGGTGGATGTCCAAGACCTTTGACCTGATTGTGTAGACAAGACCTTTTCAGAAGGCTCGAAGCAAGTGGTCATAACGAAGGGAATAAAGTTGAATAGATCATTTTCCGTAGGGTCATCAAAGGATCTAGAAGTGAGTTGTGTAAGGAACACCATTGGAATTTTTTAAGCGGTTTAAAAGTGACTGATGGACTAGTTCCTCACCCTATTGGAGAGGGTAGCTTCAGTTTTCCACGGAGACTAAGTTTGGGAACTGAGTTTGAGAATTTTAGTTGGAGAGATACCTACCAGACACGAGTTAGGTCATAAGATTAGAGGATTAGACAGTTGAGCCGGATGATACCGGTGAGACATCCGGTAACCACTCTAGAACATGGTAGCAGCAGGCGCTTGTGATCTAAGTACCTGAAAAGATCTAAGATTTAGTGGTTTTATGAGAAGCCGATAAGGCTACCTAAGACGTTGGGGATAGCAAGAGACGTAACATTTCAAAGACCTATGTAGTGATAGTTGTAACCTCGAGAGTGACGAGTTAGGGCTTGACCTTGGATGTGTGATATTGTTTGACTACTTGTTTATTTCATGATTGAGTGCTTAGTCAGTGATGTGTGCTTTTGATAACCTTGATGTGTGGGATACTTGGATGTGGAAACGACGAGACTTTTGTGTAGTGATCAAAAACACCCATTAGGTGTCTTAAAAGCCGATCAAGATTGTCTTACCCTAAGTTTCGGGACGAAACTTATTTTGATGGGAATCTGATGTAACGACCAGTTTTTTTTTTTTTCCGTTACGCTTTGATAGGGTTAGAGAAGTTTAGGAAATGAATAAAATTTTAGTGAGACTAGGACAAACCAGTTATTTATGGAAGTCGTTTAATTAAGTACCTTGTTCTAAGTTTCGGGACGAAACTTATTTTAAGGGGGTACTGATGTAATATCCGAAATTTTTATTTCCGTTTAATTCCGAATCAAATCGGACTTCGAGCCGTTGACGGTTTTCCATTCTATCTAGCAATTCTTTCTTCACAAATTTTATCATTTTATGTAGAAGCTAATTAACATAAAATGATAAAATTATATCAAGCTCTAATTCCTATAATTATTTATCATTTTATGTAGAATTAATTTACATAAAATGATAGAATTATATCAAATCCTAATTCTTATAATTATGTATTATTTTATGTAGAATTTAATTCACATAAAATGATAGATTTATATCAAACCCTAGTTATTATAATTCATTCTTATCGATGACTTTAGACGAGATCATGACAAGCTGTGACGAGATCATGAGTAAGCTGAGACGAGGCCATGACAAAGCCCGACAAATCTGTGACAAACTCATTCATGGGCCTGACAAGGCCATGACGAGTTTTGACAGATTTTTGACAAACTTTCAGCCCACTTATTTCTTGCCATATTTCAGCCCATTGTTTCTTAATTGGTTTGATTGTTCCCAACCCTTACCTTAACCTTTGCTGGCGGATCAAGCAGCCCAAGAGGCCCAGCAATCACACCTTCAGCAGCCCACACACTCAGCTGCTTAATGAGGCTTGCGGCAGCCCAGAAGAGTGTTAATTCCAGCCCATAACTCCATGAGATACTGCCCTATCTTCCACGTTGTAACAGCCAGCTCTTTCCCTTCCCTATATCACGTAACAGCAGTGAATAAATGAGGCAAATGCACAGCTTAAACAGCCCTACATTCACGCCAGAAGAGAAGAGTTGCAACGTCTTTGCTTCCAGATGCGCGTAAACCTCTCCTCCCCTTCTTCTGTATCGACGCAGATCTCAGCAGCCCCATTGAAGCACCAACATTGCACAACAGCAGCCCCATTGAAGCACCAACATTGCACAGCAACAGCCCCATTGAAGCACCAACATTGCACAACAGCAGCCCCATTGAAGCACCAACATTGCACAGCAGCAGGAGCGTTCACCCTTCTGCACATCCCTTGCAACCTCTTGAGCCTCGTGGGCGAGTTTTATAGTTGAGTGTAACCATACTCTTTCAACCTTGCTTTCCTTCAATCATATGTGTACTTATAGCTGATGCTAAACCATCTTGGAACCATGTATTTCAGTCAAGAAAACAACAGCAGAGAGCTGTTACGTTTTTCTCAGTTTTCGGAAGTGACGAGTAGTCAACTTCGGTTCCAGATTTGGGTAAGTTATACTTCTTCTTTTTGGCTGAATTTTGGATATGTTGTAGTCAGTAGTACATAGTAGATCATACTAAAAATTGGGAAGAATCAGAGTTACGGTTTGAGAGTTATGATGTTGCAAAGTGACTCCTCATGCAGTTTTTTTTATAAATGTGCTGAGATGAGAAAAACAGCATGGGATCTGTTTTGGGAGATAGTTTTGAATATGATTTTGATCCCTGTTTGACTTGAATTTTGGATATGATTTAGTTGACATATTATAGTAGAACATATAAAAATTTGGGATAAATCCAGCGAATGGTTTAGGAGTTATGATTTTTCAAAGTGTACTTAGAAATTTGACTAAGTATAGGAACGTTTTTAGTGTTGTAGCCAACTTTAAGGATTTTTGTAGAAGTGATAATGGAACAGTTTTAGAAAATTCTTGCTCCTATGAGTAGATTAGATATCCTAGATAATTTAGAGATTTATTTTAGAATTTTTATAAGTTTATTTTATTTTCATATTTGAAGTTGTAGTTGGACCTTAGTGACTTTTCGTGAAATAGAAAAGTGGGTAGTTTCTCTTGTTTTACCTAAAATCATCATAGGGAGTAGAATATGGTTAATTAGCCTCAAGGATTTTTATAAGTACGTATTAAGAGCTTTGGAAGTCTCGGGACCAAGGGTAAAATAGTCATGTTACCTTAAATAAGTACTGTAATAAATTATGTCCAAATAGGATCTTACAGCTTAGGAGTTTCAGACTTCTAAGTACCTAGGGAAATGTATTGACCCACGTGCCTCCTTTGACAGGCAACTGAGTTTCTGCAGTTACTGATTGAGTGGTGTTAAGAGAGGCGAGATTCGATTCTGGTAAGTCCACGGACTTACTTAGCTAGCTTTCTTGTATGAGTGTAATGTGTATGAGTGGTGTTTGCTAGTTATGATAAACAACGAAACCGGATTAGGCCGACTTTATTATTTACGTAATTGACCCAAGTGTAAGATAACGAGTCGTGACATCATCTGCCTAGCTCTTGCGAGAGTCTAGGAGGTTCCCTGCGACCAGCCCAGTCCGGTAGACGGTCAGATGCATTAGTACCATTCCGCGTTGGTAAACGGGGACAGGGGCGAGGTTTGGGAATCCCTCGTGTCACAAAATAAGTATCATTATTAATGACCTGTCACCTAATTAGAGATAATAAAAGGATTGAGTGTTGCATGTTGATTGTGTATGTTGTGTGTATGTGCTTTTACCTTTATCCTTATGCATAGAATGTTAGCTAACGGTTTTATACCGCTTGTAGATGCCTTGCAGGTTTAGACAGTTGTAGAGAGATCCGGAGGAAATGGTCAGCCGGGTCCACGTACTCATTTAGTTAGGGACGGGGATGTCTTCTGTTCTTCATATGCATCATTTTAGTAGCTTTTCTTGTAAGGCTGATACATATTCTCCATGTATATATTGTTTACAGTTTTCAAATGTTTTAAATACTTTTGTGCCTTGTTGTAAGATCCAAGTAAAATTGTTGTCCAACTATGGTCGGGACCCATTGTGAGGTCCTAACCAGTAGCTCCCCGAGTTCTCAGAATTTGGGGTGTTACACCAGAAGATGTAGCCCAACATACTCAAGAGAAAGTTGAGAATGTGTTGATGAATTGCAAAAGGCGTGTACAAAAAAAATCAATTCTGTAACCAACTCATGTTGAGCCAATGTTTTTGCCAAATGTTGAGTATGAAGTAGTTAAACAGAGAAGAGCTGAAGAAAAGAGAAGACGTGTGGTAGCTAAAATGGATGATTGACGCTATAAGAAATCTTCATCCAAAGGAAAGAGAAAGTTCTATGAGGAGAATTGAGCTGATTGGTTTTCTGAAATTCTTTTTTGTGTGGTTTATGAAAATACTCTTTTTGGTCTGTAATCGTATTTGAAACTCCCGTACTTTAACTGTTTTTTCTCCCTTGTTGAAAGACAAAGGGGGAGAAATATGATCCGACATTTCGATATACTACATTTTGCATTTTTAGTTTTGATTTTCATATGCATTGCTAAACTAACAAATGCAGGTACGATAAAACATTTGTGTTGTCTTCCATCAAGGGGGAGATGAAAACACCACCTTGTTTATAATGTTTTACAAGTGTTGATGATGAAAGACTTAACACAAATGTAGTAGTTGGATATACTAACAATGTATTGATTATATTCTCTAGATACTTGGTTGGTTTGAATTCAGTGCAGGTTTTATCAAATGTCAAGGGCCTTGAAGTATAACTAAAGGATAAGGAAGATAGCATTTACCAAGGGATTCTTTCAAAGGCCTTGGAGTTATAGATGCACGAAACAAGGATTCAAATACAAAGAAGATTTTCCAGGAAGATTTGCTCAAACAGAAAGATTTTATGGAAGATTTGATTCAACCGAAGATCTCAACCGAAGATTTTCTAAAAACAAAGACGTCAAAATTATCTTCTCCCTCGATTCAACAGAAGACGAGAAGATCAAGGAGCTAAGGACTCGACGTGTTTTCAGGAGTTGAAGATTTGTAACGTCTACCTTATCTCGAAACAAGAAACGATCTTCATGGAGAAGAAGATTCATCTTCAAACGGTCATCTCTACAATGGCTAGAAGAACTCTCCATAGAAGAGTATAAATGAAGATGATGGTCGAAGAAGAAAGACACACAAGCATACAAGGAAAACATCTTTACGTCTTCAAGCAATCTAAACATCTTCATTCATTGTTTTTCTTTCTCTCATTTACGCAAAAGCTATATCCCCTTAGAGAGAGAAAATACAAGAGCTCCATTGGAAGATCTAAATAGTGTTATACTAGAGTGTGTGTTACTCTGCGAAGTAACTTGGCTATTATAGCTAGGTTGAGAGTTTGAGCTAGATCGTAGCAATGGCTATAGTGAGAGAAGAAGGGGATTTCTTCTAGTTTGTATCTAGGACTCTTTGAAGTTGATAATAGATAGTTAGATCCTAAGGTTATATGATAACATGAATTATAGTCTATATTTTTGGACTTGTTTAGACGTTTTATCTTCAATAATCTGCATGTTTGGATGTATATTATGTGATTATATTGTCGTTTCATCTACCTTTGCGAGAATCAAGGTCTACACCTAGTTTCGTTGTAATCGTAGGTAAAATGGCACATTTTTGACCAAAATAGAGTTAAGGAGCTAAGGAGTCATTGGAGCTACATTCTGGAGCTTAAGGAAGAACTCAAGAAGCATGGAAATGATGAAGAAGATTGATTTTGGACTAGATTAGAGAAATTTACACGCAGCTGAGATTCACCTAGGTTGGCTACAGGATCACCTAGACCGAGGTGTTCTTCAGGATCACCTAGACCGAGGTGTTCTTCAGGGTCACCTAGACAGAGGTATTCTTCAGTGCCACCTCGACCGAGGTGATTTTCAAGACAGGCTGGACCGAGGCGGACACCTTGTCGCCGGCGAGATCTTATTTTTGGCTGAGATCTTTTATTATTGGAAGGAGGATATATTATATTTTTGGCTAGATTTCTGAAGGAAGATATTATTTTAGGGAGATCTATTTTAGTGATATGTATATATTTTTTTAGGAAATTATCTTTTTAAGATATTATTATCTTTGGAAGATAATTCTCCTATATAAAGGGTTGGATTTTCTACAATTCAATCATCTTCGGATCACCGCATGCTTGGAGGGTTGATAGCATCCAGTAATTAAGAGATTTTTTCCAGAGTTTTGAAGGAAGGAAGATTGAAGATCAATCTAGGAAGGATTGATAGCTTATTATAGCTTTTGTGAAGGGTTTTGTAAGACTTTCTTAGACTCCTTTCTTGTTGATTTGTCTTGTTAGATTTGTGATCCAAGGAACGCTATTTGTTTGATATTTGATTCAGTTATTGAAGCCTTGTTCTTAAGGTTTTTGTGTTCAAATATTCATTCTCTTCCCATATATTTGATTATCGCTTTAATGATGATGAGTGGCTAATTTCTTTATGCGATTCTAGGGTTATTGGCTGAAGGTTGTGGGAAAAACAACGATAGAATAATCTTAAATCCAGTAGGACCCTGAAAGCTCTAGTCTTTATCCTTAACCTTAAAACATCTCGTTCAATCGATGAAAATCTCGGCCGGGGTGGAACTTGACTGACCGAGGTGACCCTTTCTAATCCGAAACTGAGAGTTAAGTGTTAGAGTTTGCAATATCCTATCTTATTACACCTTTCCTGGTTCAATGCAAGCTTAGGATGAGACTTACCCGGTAATTCCTTAGTTTGTTTACCCAAGATCATAAGTGTAAGTAATAAAGGTTTATCCTTTATTGGGGTTTGAGTGTGCCTTCATTCCATCTTTGTGAGTTAGCCTGAGACTTACCCGGTAAAGGTTGATTCTATTCCCTTAGTTGGTGTGTTGGTTTGAGATTATAATTCCTTTCCTTAGTACCTTGAGACTTACCCTGTGATAGGAGCTTTTGGTTTGGGATTAGTGAGTAGTGAGATTTACCCGGTGATCTATTCCACTTTAGTAACACCTTCCTTATCAAAAATCTCAACTTTGTCCGCTTACCTTGAGATCTTAAGTTGGAACCACAACTAGACGCTTTAATCCCTAGAATTTGCATATTTCCATTAATTGACCTTATTATCATCTTTTATTATGAGCAACCTCTTGAAGATTCGCTTGAATCAAAATTGGAGAAGATGATGAAGAAGTTGGAGGAGCTCAAGGAAAGCACCCTATCCTATGCTAAGCCGGAAGAGGAGCATAAGGAAGTGCTGCAAGTTTCAAGCATTCCCCCAATCGAACCAGAAGTGTCTCCTGAAGCTTTTGAGGAAGAGGAAGATGTGGATGATCTCGATCCAACTGTTGAGACTTCGGCCGAGGTGAAAGAGAGATCGGCCGAGGTGGAAGAGAGATCGGCCGAGATGGAAGAAGAATCTGTAGAACTGGAAGTGGAAGATGTAGAGAACATTGGCCAAATTACTGAGATTGTGGCCAAGGTGGAAGAAAGATCAGCTGAGTTGGGAAAGATTTCATGTGTGGATTATCAACCTAACATGAAACTTGTCCCAAGCTTTGGAGAACTTTATAAGGTGCCTTCTCTTACTCCCTTTGAAATTCCTACTAAAGTTCTAGATTTCTTCAGGGATGCACCGAAGAGTTGGAGGTCTCTTCCGAAAGAACCTCCTAAGATCAAGATGAAACCTCCATTGAATTTTTGGAAGAAGATGCTCCTTGGATTATAAGAAGTGAAGTTAACAAGCGCTTCACCGCTAAGGCAACGAAGTGTTATTTGTTCAAGTATGGGGTCATTCACATGACAAAGACCTTGTACTATCCCCAAGCTGGAGATGGGGAAGCTACTAGGATTCTCGAGAAGCTGTTTTCTCGATCCAGGAAAGGATGGGATGCAAGGCTAGATTATGTCCAATTGAAGTGCAAGAAAGCTAGAAGGATTCCGGTGAGAGTCAAACCGTACAAGCTTGTACATGGGAGATCTTACCATTTGCTGATGAAATTAGGAACCGGAACCAAATTGGAAGAGTTTTATGATGGATGTGATGAGCACTCCATGGTGTTTGAGGTACATTGAGTAATTCTATGGGGAACGGTCCAGCTAGCGACCTTAAACCAAGCGCTTCTTGGGAGGCAACCCAAGGTATTGCTTTCTTTTCCCTTTTCTAGTCTAGCTTTAGATAGTTTGCTTTTGCTTTGCTTTGTTTTGTTTTTGGCGTCCTAGACAGGAACCAGGTACTTTCTAAGGAAGGATTACAACTCAGGAGATACACTAGAAGGATAGAAGTTCGAGAAATTGAGAGAACGGAGCTTGACTGAGACACATCTCGGGTTCAGTCACAGGACCTCGACCGAGATGTTCTTCGCCAACCGAGACGTCTTATCTGGAGCTGTTTCTTATTTCTTTATGCAGTTCAGCTATGTCCGGTGAGTTTCTTGTTTTCCTTGACTCTTATTTTGACCCATTGGGACAATGTGTCCCAAGTATGGGGTATTTGGATGTATTTATATGACTTATGTGTATGCTTGTATGACTCTACCGGATATTACTGTTTTATCTTTCTCTATGTGTTTATATGAGACTACATGCATGCATACAGGTTATTTGATTGAGAAAAACGTCAAAAACTGGTTAAGAAAAAAAAATTTTATGACCTCGACCGAAGTGATTCTGACCAATCGAGGTGCAGCACCTCGGTTGTCTTAGAACATCTCGACCGAGGCGGTTTAACTGAGAAAGTTTTCGAAACGATTTTATGCTTCTTATCTGGATGTGACCTCAGTGAAGATTTTGTTTGCAGACTGGTTTTGAAATCTTTATATGTTTGAAAGATTTTATAATATGTTTAAGTTGCTAAGTGCTTTGTTTGAAATTGGTGGCATGTTTAATACTTTATTTTTATCCAAATTATGTTGAATTTGAAGGTTGACACCACATGATGAGTTCTATCACTTTCTTCCTGGGATGATTAAGGCAATTCACTCTCTTCTCTTCTTCTTCTTGATCATGCTTAGCCCCTCATATACATATTTGCCTCCCTTTACCTATCCGGGAACTTGGAAGCAAGCAAGTGAAAAGCAAGTGAAAGAAAAGTTGAGATGTTGGCTGGAAGTTTTAGAAAGAAACAAATAGGTTTGGGGAAGTCAATCATGATGATGAGTAACTCGGCACAATTCACATAGCCGGGTGTTTGTGTCTTGCCAAAGTTGGATTGAACGATATTCCTAACGGGTCATGGTATGTGCATCAAGGGTTTGAGGCATCTCGAGAAATTGATGATTGCCGATCTCCTAGGCTTCGGTTATTGTGCACCTCTGTCCATGCATCCCAAAAAATAAAAGAGAAGTAAAATAAGCAAAGCTTATTGGTGGAGGATGTTCAAATGCAAGGAAAGTGAAGAAAGATCCTGTTCCCGGATTCTAGCACCACATTACCTTCTATACATCCCACCCTGACACGTTTCTTGACCTCCTTGAAAAGCCCTTGAGACCTCGAGCTTGTTGATTGACTTGGCGGTTTAAACTGGATTATACATGATTAATTTCGATAATTATAATTTATTATGCATTCTATGATTTTATGCAAAGATGAACAACTTTCTTATATTTATAAAATGTTTTGATCATGTCTTGATTTTATTTGCCATGAAGCATTCTCTTAGAGTGATTTATGAGTGGAGCACACCACCAAAAATGTTTTGGAATACTTTTCATTGATCTTTATGACCTATAATCTATTCTATCTTGTATTTAAGATTTGGAACTTGCTTGGGGACAAGCAAGGGACTAGTATGGGGTATTTTGATAGCATGAATTATAGTCTATATTTTGGGACTTCTTTAGACATTTTATCTTCAATAATCTGCATGTTTGGATGTATATTATGTGATTATATTGTCGTTTCATCTACCTTTGCGAGAATCGAGGTCTACACCTAGTTTCGTTGTAATCGTAGGTAAAATGGCACATTTTTTTACCAAAATAGAGCTAAGGAGCTAAGGAGTCATTGGAGCTACATTCTGGAGCTTAAGGAAGAACTCAAGAAGCATGGAAATGATGAAGAAGATTGATTTTGGACCAGATTAGAAAAATTTACACGCAGCTGAGATTCACCTAGGTCGGCTACAGGATCACCTAGACCGAGGTGTTCTTCAGGATCAACTAGACCGAGGTGTTCTTCAAGGTCACCTAGACAGAGGTATTCTTCAGTGCCACCTCGACCGAGGTGATTTTCAAGACAGGCTGGACCGAGGCGGACACCCTGTCGCCGGCGAGATCTTATTTTTGGCTGAGATCTTTTATTTTTGGAAGGAGGATATATTATATTTTTGGCTAGATTTCTGGAAGGAAGATATTATTTTAAGGAGATCTATTTTAGAGATATGGATAAATTTTTTTAGGAAATTATCTTTTTAAGATATTATTATCTTTGGAAGATAATTCTCCTATATATAGGGTTGGATTTTCTACAATTCAATCATCTTCGGATCACCGCATGCTTGGAGGGTTGATAGCATCCAACAATTAAGGGATTTTTTCCAGAGTTTTGAAGGAAGGAAGATTGAAGATCAATCTAGGAAGGATTGATAGCTTATTATAGCTTTTGTGAAGGGTTTTGTAAGACTTTCTTAGACTCCTTTCTTGTTGATTTGTCTTGTTAGATTTGTGATCCAAGGAACACTATTTCTTTGATATTTGATTCAGTTATTGAAGCCTTGTTCTTAAGGTTTTTGTGTTCAAATATTCATTCTCTTCCCATATATTTGATTATCGTTTTCATGATGATGAGTGGCTAATTTCTTTGTGCGATTCTAGGGTGATTGGCTGAAGCTTGTGGGAAAAACAATGATAGAATAATCTTAAATCCAGTAGGACCCTGAAAGCTCGAGTCTTTATCCTTAACCTTAGAACATCTCGTTCAGTCGATGAACATCTCGGTCGGGGTGGAACTTGACCGTCCGAGGTGACCCTTTCTGATCCGAAACGGAGAGTTAAGTGTTAGAGTTTGCCAAATCCTATTCTTATTACACCTTTCCTGGTTCAATGCAAGCTTAGGTTGAGACTTTCCCGGTAATTCCTTAGTTTGTTTACCCAAGATCATAAGTGTAGGTAATAAAGGTTTATCCTTTATTGGGGTTTTAGTGTGCCTTCATTCCATCTTTGTGAGTTAGCCTGAGACTTACCCGGTAAAGGTTGATTATATTCCCTTAGTTGGTGTGTTGGTTTGAGATTATAATTCCTTTCCTTAGTACCTTGAGACGTACCCGGTGATAGGAGCTTTTGGTTTGGGATTAGTGAGTAGTGAGACTTACCCGGTGATCTATTCCACTTTAGTAACACCTCCCCTTAGCAAAAATCTCAGCTTTGTCCGCTTACCTTGAGATCTTGAGTTGGAACCGCAACTAGACGCTTTAATCCCCACAATTTGCATATTTCTATTAATTGACCTTATTATCATCTTTGATTGTTTTTATCGCTTTTGTTGTTAGTTGCAATGTTGACAACCTATACTTGCTTTGTTTCACCTAAGTCCCTGAGATCGACACCCCGAAATTCTTGCTTTTACTACGATTGACCCGTACACTGCGGGTTCGCATCCTTGTTTTAAGCATACATCTTGGGTTATAAATTTAGAGCTTGCACACACCATTTGGAGCGAACACTATACCCTAGGACGGAGAGTAGGCTATTTAGAGCTGAACTTGGTAAGCATATCCTTGTGTCGATCTTTTCAATTCCGCACCATATATACTTTATTGTGACTAACTTTATTTTGTAGGAGCACGAAGTCAAGGCCCTTGAAAGTTGTTTCAAAGCCCTTGAAATCAAAGTTACACAAAGAGCACATATCGACATCAAGTGCCTTGAAAGGAGTTTCAAGTCCTTGAGATTTAGTTTGCGAAAAGTTTTCATACTCTATTCACCCCCCCCCCCCTTCTAGAGTATCTTTTACCTTTTTTATTTCACCTACCGGTTCTTCAAAAACAATTAGTTATGCTTACAAACTATGCACTATCATATTATGATCTATGAACTACCATAATATGGTTTATGAACTTCCATATATTGAGCTATGAACTGTCATGGAATGAAATATGAACTATCATGTTATGACAAATGAACTATTATTCGCTAATTTTTGAACTACTGAATAATGCTTACCAAAATTTGGGTTGCATAACCATATTGTTCATCAAAATCCTTTTCCTTTGTAACATGGTGATCAATGACTTCAATCACTTTCTCTTCAAATTGAAGCTAACAGCAAAGTAGTGATTACATACCACTTCTAGAACCGGGAATAAGACCTACAAATATTCGACAATATGATGGATAAGGAAGACTAGTATACCGTCTATCATAAAAAAGTAATAAATGTAGTATACTTACCATATACACAATCCTCAAGTCAATTGATCTCTTAAAATTAAGCACCTCCATCATTTTTTTCCGAAAGGTCTCATACATGACTTAATAGGAACTTTGTTTTGCACTAACAACATCAACTTCCTGCAAATAAGCATCACACGTGTGACAAGCTTTATTTCCAACGTTCAATTAGTGTCAATATTCACATAAAAATGCACCAATAACTTACCCAAACAAACATGAGTCCAAACAAACGGTGTGGTGATTCTGGACTTCTAAAAGTTTCATTCTCATTCAATATTCTCATCCAAATATCAACCACATCTTTACTTATATAGGAATTGCCATCAAAGGTCTCCATCTAAGACTTTTCAATCACCAAGTCTTTGTGTTTAAACACTATTGTGTTGCAAATAAGAAGTTTATGCATATAGTTCATGTCTTTACATTACATAGTTCAAAATTTGCAATGACATAGTTCACTTCTTTAGATTACATTATTCAAAATTTCATTTATTTACTATAACAACGATAAACACTTACTTGGGTGACTTATTATTTGCAATGACATAGTTGATGACGTCCATTTGCATTTTTGTGGTCCTGGTCCTTGACTTTACTACTCGATCTTGTCATGGAATCATCCGCTTATCACCGACATTTGTATCCCTTTGTTGTCGGACTCTCAGCATCCTCTTGTTACTTTCAGCTTCAACAACCACAACCTTCCCATTTCCTTTCTCCTTCAATATCATAACACATAATATTTAACAATACTAACATAATAATGTCAATTTTTTAAGTGAGCTATATAACAATTGTTATACCTTCTCAACCATCACAACCTTCCCTTTCTTGCCACACTTGCTAGACCCTGGAATTTCAAAAACCAACTCTTAATGCCCAATAGCAACATCAACCACAACCTTCTCTTTTACTCTCTCCTTCAATATCATAACATGCAATATTTAACAACACTAACATAATAATGTAAAGTTTTAGGTGAATTATATAACAATTATAATACCTTTTCAACCATCACCGTCTTTTCGTTCTTGTCATTCTTGCTAGAATTCGGAATCTCAGATGCCAACTCCTCAATAGTATTTTCAATTACCATGTCGGCCCACTCTTGTGTCAAGCCTAGAGAAAATAATGAAGTTGGAAAGCCTTGGTATATCTCCTTGTTCTTCTTTAAGATTTCTTTATCTAAGGCTTCAAGAGAGCGATGCAACTCGGGATCCCTCCAAAAAGGATGTTGGGATTGCTCCCATATCACATTCGGATCATCTCATGTTCCCTCTTACACCTCCTTCCCCAACCCCAAGAATGTGAGGCTTGACTCGTACATAGTCTTCATTCTAGCATCCATCATAAACTGGTTGGGAGTGTCTTTGGCAAGGGTAGTATAACGCCCAAAATTTTGGCGCGTTTTCGATATTTATTTATTTTTATGGCCTTTATCGATATATTAATAGTATATATATTTTATTAAAAGTATTTTACGACGTAAAATATCTTTTCCTGTATATTATTATTTTGGATACGTTCGCGTATATCCATATTAGTTTTTTGGGAAAATTTCGGAAAGGTTTTCCGAGCCGAAAATCCCTTTCCGGTAATTTAGATCAAGTTTATTGATTTCCGATTTCCTATTGTTGTTGTTGTTGTTGTTGTTGTTTTTGTTGTTGTTGTTGTTGTTGTTGTTGTTGTTGTTATACTTTTTTCCCACCCTTCTCCAACTTTTCTATACCCGACCTATGGTTGAATAAGCTGCCCTCTCCCTCTGCAAGCCTCTGCAACCAACCCCTCGCTCACTCTGCAACCCAGCTCCCTACAGCCCTGCTTTGCACCATCCTAGCCTGATGGCTTGCGACCCCTTGTTAGCATGAAATATTGTGATATTTTAGGCACGTTTTCTAAGTGTATTTGATCCATATTGATAGTCTTTCATTGAGCATTGATGCATATGTGAGCTAGTTTATCTATAATGTCGATATAGAGATCTACACAAGCTTTATGTTGATTATAGGTAATTGAAAGCTATTTCCGTACGGAATTGAGCAAGGATGAAATTGTTTGACATGTCCATGGATTGAGGACATTCTTAGGAGCAAAAGGAGTGTCAACTTGAAGAATGCACGAGGCTAGGGAAGAATCACGTTCTTGCCCTAAACCACGCTCTAAAATACGGCCGTATTACTTCCCACGTTCAAGTCCACGGCCGTGGAACCATGCAAGAGAAGCGTGGTTCATTCCAGTAACTTCTACGGCCGTGGAGACGATGGTTCAAACCATGTTGATTTCCACGCTCTAAATTACGGTCGTGGAACCTTCCACGACCGTGATCTTGGCGGATCTTTTTCGCCACACTTTAAGCCACAATCTTTTAAAAGATTGGGCCGGGCCGAAAGTTTATCTTACACTATAAAAGGACGGACGAAGAGAGATTCCGTCACCTTCGCTTACGCATAAACGCATCTTACACTTGCGCTTGGAATTGCCCTAATCTCGTTTTTGGTGGAAGTTGTGTTTGAGAGATTTGGCGCAACACTATTGTGATTTCCGGATTGACGGAAGATCGAAGATTCGGAAGATTGTTCGCAAGAAGATTCCTCTTCTTGCTTATGTTTGATTTAGAAGACGGATTGACATCCCGTTCTTCCTTCTTATCTAAGATTGTGTTTGTTTGATCTATTCCGAACCTAGTGACGATATTTGTTCTTGATTGTGACTTTGAGATTGGTTTGAAGTTTATTGAAGGTTTTCGGAAGTTTTCATCTTTCAATCTTTTAATTCTTGAATTTGATATCAATATGAATATTGTTGGCTAAAAACCCTTAACGATTCTAAGGTGAAGGGTTGATAGTTGTGGCTTAGATGATGATAGATCGATCGTAAGCAGATTGGACCCTGAGAGTTAGAGAGAATCGTCGACGAACCCTAAATTACGGCCTGTTCTTGAGTCCACGACCGTGGAACCTCAAGAACTAACCGTGATTTCCCTTAAGTTTACGAACTTGCTTTTACTTTAATCCAAAGTTAAAGATTTGCTTTAACTTAGTCTTGGCTTGCCTTTTCTAGGTGGTAGTGAAGCCTCAACAACCTCTACCTCGATTGTCAGTGTCACAACCTTAATCGATTTAGTTAGTCTTGATCCTTGGATTACAAGATTGGGTATTTGACATTAATTCTTGCCTTTAGAACCTTTCTATATTGAAGCCTCAACAGCCTGTATAGAGAGTGTCTTGTAGGTGAGTCATATAAGGTTTTTGGAACTTCACCGTACGATTACCTTACATTAGCATACCTTTGCATATCTTAAACTCTGTCCTTATATCATTAGTATATCTTGAATCGATTGCCACAGCTGGATACTTGGATCTTTAGGATTGTTGTTTTCCCAATAATTTGCAAAGCTCTTTGATAGCATGAATTATAGTCTATATTTCAGGGTTTGTTTGGACGTTTTATCTTTCATAATCTGCATGTTTGTATGTGTTATGTGACATTATACTACCATTTCATCTACCTTTGCGAGAATCGAGGTCTACACCTAGTTTTGTTGTAATTGCAGGTAATATGGTACGTTTTGCATCAAAAAGGAGCAAAAGGAGTCATGATTCATTTGGAGCTACATCCAGGGAGCATAGCCATGGATTAAAGATTCACTTTGGATCAGTTTTGAGAGATTTCACATTCAGTTGTGACTCACCTCGGTTGACCAGAGATTCATCTCGACCGAGGCGACCCAGAGACGCCGACTCGACCGAGGCGAACACCTAGGACGCGGCGAGAATATTTTATTCTTGGATGAGATCTTTTTAAAGTTGGAAAGTGATCTTATATTTTGGGCTTGGCTCCTGGAAGGAAGCAGATCATATATTTTACCTATTTTTATGGGAAAATATCTTTCTAAGATATCTTATCTTTGGAGGGTTATTTTTCCTATAAAAAGGGTCGGATTGCCCAAAAATCAGGAGGCCGTTATACATCGAGCGTATGCACCAGGAGCAGCAGCATACTCCAATTGGGAGTTTTGAAGGAACCTTTTTGAAGGTTAAGGAAGATTGAAGTCTATAGCTTTTATAGCTTTTTGGAGGGTTTTGTAAGATTGTCTTTAATTCCCTCACTTGTTGGCTTGTCTTGTTGGATTGCTATCCAAGGAACGCTTTTGTTGTGATATTTGATTCAGCTATTGAAGTCTTTTCCTTAAATTCTTCTTTGTTCAAATATTCACCTTCTTCCCATATATTTAATACTTTCATTATGATGATGAGTGGCTAATTTCCTTGTGTGATTCTAGGGTGATTGGCTGAAGGTTGTGGGAAAAACAATGATAGAATAATCTTAGATTCCAGTAGGATCCTGAAAGTTCGAGTCTTTGACCTTAACCCTAAGCATCTCGTTCAGTCGATGAACATCTCGGCCGGGGTGGAATTTGGCTGACCGAGGTGACTTATCTGATCCGAAACTGAGAGTTAAGTGTTAGAGTTTGCCAAATCCTATTCTTATTACACCTTTCTGGTTCAAAGCAAGCTTAGGATGAGACTTACCCGGTGATTCCTTAGTTTGTGTACCAACGATCATAAGTGTAGGTAATAAAGGTTTATCCTTTATTGGGGTTTGAGTGTGCTTCCATCCCATCTCTGTGAGTTAGCCTGAGACTTACCCGGTAAAGGTTGATTCTATTCCCTTAGATGGTATGATAGTTTGAGTTTATAGTTCTTTATCTTGATTCCTTGAGACTTACCCGGTAATAGGAGTTACGGTTTTGGATTAGTGAGTAGTGAGACTTACCCGGTGATCTACTCCACTTTAGTAACACCTTCCCCATGCAAAAACCTCAGCTTTGTCCGCTTATCTTTAGATCTTGAGTTGGAACCACAACTAGATGCTTTAATCCCTAGAATTGCATGTTTGCTTTATTGACTTCTTATTCATCTTTGATTGTGTTAATTGCTCTTGTAGTTAGTATTCACGAAGCTTACCGTATTGACTTTGTTTCACCGAGTCCCTGTGATCGACCCCTGGAATTTCTTGCTTTTTACTACGATTGACCCGTACACTGCGGGTTCGCATCCTTGTTTTAAGCTTAAGTCTAGGGTTATAAATTTAAAGCTTGCACACACCGTTTGGAGCGAACACTCTTACATTTACTTGCTTGATAATCTGCAATTGAATTTGTTCTCCCCAAATCCCTGTGTTCGATACTCTGGATATCTTGCGTAACTACGTTGATCAGTACACTACGGGTTCGCTTGCTTGATTCTAGTTTTATAAATTTAAAGCTTATTTGCACGCACGCTAAGTGGCGAACAAGTTTTTGGCGCCGTTGCCGGGGATTAGGTCTAGACCGAATTCGGTTGCCGGTTGTCAAGCTTGGGAGCTTGCTCTCGTTATTTGATATCTCTTTGAGTGCATGCGCAGGTCTAGGAACACCGAAGATCTCTTACCTCTTGATCAAGAGCTTGAGAGAATTTTAAGGCAAAAGCGTAAGGAAAATAAGATGGCTGAAGAACACGAACGTGATCTTCAAGCGGAGTTAGCGGAGAAAGAAGCTCAACTCCAATGGAATTAGAATATTCGCCGGGATGAGATGGATCGTCATCAATCCCAAGTTAATGATCTGAAAGACATGATGTTCCAGATGAGGATAGAACTAAGCAATATTAAGAATAAGGGGAGCAAGAAATCCTCAAGAAGGGCATCAAGATCGAGAAGAAGAAGTCATTCATCCGCTGATGATAGCGATTCCTCCATGCCACCACTAGAGGAAATTGATCCCACGATCAATGTGAATCTTTTCCATCCACGGGGAGCTGCTAATCGCCGTATTCCACCTAGGAATGCAAGGATCGAACGTGTAGATGATGAGCCAAGAACTCTTGGCCAAAGGATGGATTCAACGCAGCAACCACGCCGTCTAGGTGTGAACTTTGATGCTGATGATGTACAAGGGTTTAGCTTCAACCCTCAAGTTATTACTCTTGTTCGCCAAAATCAATTTGGCGGGACAAGCGCTGAATCTCCACACCAACACTTGCAAAACTTTGAGTATATGATGGAGACAATGAGACCGAAGAACGCAACTACCAACAACTATAAGCTCAAGCCTTTCTTCTTCTCTTTGAAGGGGAAAGCATTATCTTGGTACCAAGCTCTTCCTAATGGGAAACTAGACACATGGGAAGACCTTTCCGCGGAGTTCCTCACTAAGTTCTTTCCGCCATCCAAAACGGCGGAACTAAGAGGTAAGATTAATGCATTTTCCATGAGATCTAACGAAAGTTTGTTTCAATCTTGGGAAAGGTTTCAGGATTTGCTTTTGGATTGCCCTCATCATGGCATATCCAAGCTTGCATTGCTGGAGATTTACTATAAGGGGCTGGATGTGGAGACACAATTCAAGCTCCAATCCCTCTCATGTGGTACATTCATGGACATGAGAGAAGATGACGCTTGGGACTTCATTGAGAAGCAAGCAAGGGTCATAGAGAAGTATTCCCACCGGAAAGTGGAGGGAAATCGTGTGGAGCAAGGAGAAAAGCTCACACATGAAGCTCAAAATCATATTTTCTCCCTCAACAATGAGATCAAAGAGTTGAAGGAGGCTATCAAGACCAACTTTCCAAAGCAACAAGGAAAGGATGTTGGCTATTTGGGTAACAACAACAATGGCGGTGAGAACACAAACCGCAACAACAACAATAACCGGAACAACAACCGGAATAATTGGAATGACAACAACAACAACCGGAACAACAATTGAAACAACAATAGGGGTTCAAACAACAACAATTGGCGCTCCAATCAACAAAATTCCGGTAACTCTTATCCTTCCAATTCTAATTCACTAACTCCACCTTCCTCTTCCTCTACTCCTTTGAAAAGCCAGGGGCAAACATCTAATGGGGGAAGCACTTCGGGGAAGGAGAAGCCCGATCCCATGTTGGAAAAGATTTTGGGAAAGCTTCAAGGGTTGGAGAACCGCATTATTAAGGTTGATGATCAAATTTCTAAAGTTGATAAAGCTCAAAAGGTTTTGGAGAACCAAATGTTCATCCACGCGGAGGAAGTTCCTAGGAATCAAGGGAAACTTCCAGGAAAGACGGAGGACAACCCTAAGGGGAGGGTGATGGCAATCACAACTAGGAGCGGAGTGACTACCACCGATCCGCAGCCTAAGTTTGTTGAAGTCTCCGTTGAGGAAGACAAAGAGAAGGGGAAGGAGAAGGAAGATGTCTACATTCCTCCTCCGGCTTACAAACCTCCCCTACCATTCCCTCAATCTAGAGCGAGAGCGCGCCTAGATAAACAATTTGGTAAGTTTATAGAACTCATGAGCAAGCTACATATTAATATACCTTTCATTGATGCTATTGTAGGTATGCCGGCTTATGGCAAGTTCTTATAGGAGATCCTCTCTAACAAGAGAAAGTTAGAGGACTTTGGAGAGGTTAAGATGAGTTCGGATTCTTCGGATCTCATCAAGACCATGAAGGAGAAAATGCCCCCAAAGCTAAAGGATCCGGGGTCGTTTTGCATTCCCATAGGAGTGGGAGATGTCACATATGATGCTTTATGTGACTTGGGAGCAAGTGTGAGCA
This sequence comes from Fagopyrum esculentum, assembly GCA_033239045.1. Lineage (NCBI taxonomy): Eukaryota > Viridiplantae > Streptophyta > Magnoliopsida > Caryophyllales > Polygonaceae > Fagopyrum > Fagopyrum esculentum. The sequence goes on along the minus strand of BSUD01000005.1, from coordinate 42,113,357 downwards.
TCATACCACTTGCATTATATAGGAAGATCGGTTTAGGCGACCCCAAACCGGTGAAGATGACGTTGTACATGGCGGATTGATCCATTACTCGCCCCGTCGGTATTGTAGAAGACGTCCCGGTCAAGCTAGGTAAATTCTTTGTTCCCATTGATTTTGTTGTGCTTGACATTCCTGCAGATAGTCCGGTCCCGATCATACTCGGAAGACCGTTTCTTGCAACTTCCAGCTGCATAATCGATTGCAAGAATGGTAGACTCGCTTTTGATATAGGAGAAGAGAAAGTAGAGTTCGTTCTTTCCACTCTAATGAAGGAACCCATCTTTGATGAGGATATATTCAATATCCAAGATGAAGGAGGGTTGTCTAGGGAGGAGGTAAGTGCTATTCTCTTCAACGATCCTTTACAAAAGGTTATTACTATGAGTCTAACAAATGTAGGGGAAGAAGAGGAGTGCAAAGAGGCAATTGAAGCCTTAGAGGCACAAGAAGAAGTTTATGAAGTGGAGTTTGAAAAACTCCACGATAAGGCAGAAAACGTGAGAATCCACGGCCACACACTATATTCCACGGCCGTGGATTTCACCAACAAAACCGTGTCCCACTCCAGAGAGTTATACGGTCGTGGAGGAAACAAAGCAACCGTATTTCCTTTCCACGCCCTAAACGACGGCCGTGGAGGACATAAGGAAACCGTGATTTTGGCCGTGGAAAGGGGTGATCGAGACACTTCTTCAACTTCTTTCGATTCTTCTCCTACATCTTCTACACCCTTAGACAATTCTAAGGAAACATCGGATGCTCCACAAGGATCATTGCAAGCTCCGAAAGCAATGGAACTAAAGCCACTTCCTACTCATCTAAGGTACGCTTTTCTAGGATCTAATTCTACCTTTCCGGTTATTGTTAGTTCCGAAATAAGCATAGATGAACATAATGAGCTCATGGTTGTCCTTAGGAAACATAGAAAAGCTTTAGGATATATGATTGAGGATTTAGTAGGAATCAAACCTTCCCTATGCATGCATAAAATACTAATGGAAGAGGACTTTAGGACTTCAAGACAACCTCAAAGGCGGTTAAATCCGACCATGAAAGAGGTTGTCAAGAAGGAAATTCTTAAACTTCTTGATGCAGGTATCATCTATCCTATCTCCGATAGTAAGTGGGTGAGTCCGGTTCAAGTAGTTCCAAAGAAGGGAGGAATGACGGTCATCACCAACAAGAACAACGAACTCATTCCTACCCGAACCGTAACGGGATGGCGGATGTGCATAGACTACCGTAAGCTTAACAATGCAACGAGGAAGGATAACTTCCCATTGCCATTCATTGATCAAATGCTTGAAAGGTTAGCACAACATTCACATTTTTGCTACCTTGACGGTTATAGTGGTTTCTTTCAGATTCCGATACATCCGGACGATCAGGAGAAGACCACGTTCACGTGCCCATGGGGTACGTTCGCTTATAGGAGAATGCCGTTCGGGCTTTGCAACGCCCCAGCCACTTTTCAAAGGTGCATGATGGCCATCTTCTCCGAATACATTGAGGAAATCATTGAAGTCTTCATGGATGACTTCTCCGTATATGGTTCCTCTTTTCACAATTGACTTTCTAACCTTGCTCTTGTTTTACAAAGGTGTGAAGATACTAACCTAGTTCTTAATTGGGAGAAGTGTCAATTCATGGTTAAGGAAGGAATTGTTTTAGGACACTTAATCTCTAGTAGAGGGATAGAGGTGGATAAGGCGAAAATAGAAACTATAGAGAAGCTTCCTCCCCCAACTTCGGTGAAAGGGATAAGAAGTTTCCTAGGACATGCTGGATTTTATTGACGTTTCATTAAAGACTTCTCTAAAATATCAAAACCGCTCACTAATCTATTGATGAAGGATGCAGTTTTTGACTTTTCGCAGGAATGTTTGGATGCGTTTAACACAATTCGGCAAGCTCTAATTTCAGCACCTATTATCCAACCTCCGGATTGGACTCGCAATCCTGTTCGCATGCATAGCAGCGAACGTCTTCTTCCAATTATGGCGTCCAGCCATAATGGAGTACTCCGGTAGCCACTCTATACCCCTACCCGTTCTGCTCTCCCAAGGCATGGCCGCATAAGGCGGACCTCTATGTGTGGGGAAGATGAGACCCCTAGTCATGAAGGCATGGAGTCCTAAGGGAACGGCCGGTATACGGGTACACGCAGAAAAGTCAACACCCAAGCTCCTAGCAAGGTGGGTAACTATCCCACCATATCCAATGTTGCCCTTCTTCTTATTCTTGAGCTTGCTTATAGTAGCAGCCAAGAGGGTGGCACAGTCAGCTCGGCGCCCGTACAGCATGGAGTATAGCAAAAAGAGCTCATCCGTCTTGATCTTTTGGGGCGTCTCCGTCCTAGGAAAGAGACACTCCGAAAGAACGCGGTGAGCAATCTTCAAGGCTAGATGGTACATCAATCTAGCCTTGGTATCAGCAGGTTGCCAACGGTCCTCGTTGGCGTAAATCATTGCTACCTCCTCCCAAAAGTCCTTGGCGTAAACGCCACTAGGAAATCGACCGTTAAAGGTCTCATGAAACCCGAAGAAAGTCCCGAATCACGGATAGAAAAGTCATAGTTTAGTTCCATAAGACGGAAAGAAACGGTCCTATCTGCATGACTATGCTGAAAGGACGTCACTACCTCCCTCGTAATCTCCTCATAGGCGTCTTCTCGGATAGCCGAGAAGACAACAAGTCCGGCTCTATCTAAGAGCCAAGTAAGGTCATCTATAATGTTGAGAGGAGCTAGATCCTCCAACAATAGGTACCTAGGACCAATCACAGCCCTCTCCTTGATCCTCTCGAGTGCGTAGAGGTGATCCTCATGTATAGTCGGTACTCTAGGGCTAGGAGGGGAGGGTGATGAAGGTGATGATGGAGGTGAAGGGGAAGAGGGTGGTGGTGCTCTAGAGGATGAGGTAGAAGAGGGATTACCCTTCCTCTTCTTGTTCTGATCATTCTTCTTCTCTTTAATCCTCCCTGAAACTCTCCTCACGAAGTCCATTTCTGTTCAAAATTACGGGTTGTTCTAGGGGTTCCACGGCCGTGGTTCTTCTAGGAACCGTGGTTTGTCTCAGTTTTTCGCAAATCTTAGAATTCAGCACTCAATCTCAACAATCAATCAGCCCTAGTCTAATTCCTTCCAATTTCAATCAGTTCTTCCTAAAATCTCTAACAAAAACGAACCAAATCGACAAAGATCAAGAAGAGTGGAAAAACCTATTTTTCGGATTTAAAAATCCGAATTGCTCGTTCCTTGGTGAATTTCCGCTCGATTCGTCGCTTGGATCTTGTTGGTGGTCGAATTTGCTTCAGTTTAGGAAGAAGAATCGTTAAAAACGATTAAGAAACGAGGATTTGAGAGAGGGTCGTGGATTTTGGCGTTTAGGTCGTGGAAGGGGGATTTTGTGGAGTGTTTTGATGAAGAACGTGGTTTATATAGTCACAGGAAAAATTTTGAAAATCACGGTCTGTCGGGGTGTTCCACGGCCGTGGTTTTGTACGGAACCGTGGTTTGGGTGATTTTTCAAAGGCTTTTGGAATTTACGGTCACTGTAGCTGTCACGACCGTGGTTTAGGCCGTGGAACTCTCTGTAAAGCCCCAAAGTCCAAATTTCGTCACTTTTCTTCAACATCACTCTTCCCTTTTCCTTTTCCATCATTCCTACATCCAAAAACACGAACATACCGGAAGGAATCGAAGGCAAAACAAAGCAAAAACGTCTAAACTAGGCTAAACTATGAATCGAAAACAAAAACAAAAATGCAATACCTTGGGTTGCCTCCCAAGAAGCGCTTTGTTTAAGGTCCGTAGCTAGACCAATCTCGCACTTATTTGAGTGCGGTAGGCGCGAACTCTTCAGTTTGGAGTTCCGGCGTATACTTCTTGAGTCGTTGGCCGTTCACCTTAAAGCTCCCCCATATGTCCCACCACCAGTTGTTGAGGAGGAGGAGATGGGAGATCAGTTTGAGGGTGGAGGAGGAGCAGAGCAGGAGTTTGGCACATTTCTGGACAAGCCGGATGCGGCCCCCGATGTGCCTAGACGTTCTCCACGTCCAGCTAGAGCTTCAGGCTCGTCTTCTCGCCGCGCTAGCGTGAGTGAGAGACCTACATGGATGACCACACCTCCTGCATGGTATGGAGTTCCACCTCTTTGGTCCACAGAGCAGTCAGCAGCACCAGCACCAGCACCAGCTCCATCTGACGCTCCAGCATGGTACAGTCACGCTCCGGGATGGTATGAGCAGATGCCGGATTGGGCTACTGGTCTTTCAGAGAGAGTAGGAGCATTGGAGATCCGAGCCGATGCTAGAGATGGACGCTTGGACGACCTCGATCACATGATGAGAGATGTCTACCGCTAGCAGTTTGGGCGGTTTTATGATCCTAGCTTCTCTCCATTCCCGCCTCCACCAGCGCCGTAGTGATTGATTGCATGATCGTTCATTTTAGCCGCTCCACCGCCACTTTGTGAGTTTCTTTTGCTTTTCTTTCTTTTCTTTCTTTCTTTTGAACATTAGGGACAATGTTCGTCCTAAGTATGGGATGGGGTGTGACTAAAAGTTGTAATAACTCTTACTCACTATGTTTGCTTCTATTCGATACTATCATTGCATGTTCATTATATTGTTGCACGTTTCATTATTGCATTGCATGAAAAGAACTTGAAAAACCCATAAAAGTTGAAAAATTTTGAAATTTTGTGCTTCTAAGGAATTGAGATGATTTCTATGATAATCGCTACTTGTGAATTGAGTTTGATGACAATTGCATGCTTAAACGATTAGTGAATTGAAAAGGATTTGAATGAGTTGATTATACCTCTTTTGCAAGTTTCATAATGTGATAAATGTTACCTAAATCATGTTGAGAAATTGAAGTTGAAATCACATTATAAGTTCTTATGCTTCTTGTTGAGATGATTAAGGAAATTCGATTTTTCTTTCTACTTTCTTTGATCATTTTAGCTCCTCATTGAAATATTGACCTCCTTTACCTATCCGGGAATTTGGAGAAGTGAATGAAAAAGGCATGTTTGATGTGGGAGGGCCATGAGAGCAATTATTTGCAATCAAAAGAATAGAAAGGAATTATAGGTTTGGGGAAGTCAATCATGACGATGAGTAACTCGGCACCATTCACATAGCCGGGTGTTTGTGTCTTGCCAAAGTCGGACTGAGCGATATTCCTAGCGGATTATGGTATGTGCGCTAAGGGTTTGAGGCATCTCATAAAAATTGAGAAACGCCAATCTCCTAGGCTTCGGTTTTTGTGCACCTCTATCCATAACTCCAAAAGTAAAGTCGAAAAAATGAAGGGAAGAGAGCGAAGCTCTAAGTTGAAGGTGTGCCGAAACCGCAAGAGGAAAAGAAAAGAGTAGTTGTCCATTTTCCCGGATTCATGCACCACATTCCCTAAAAGTTTCCTTCCCTTTCCACATTCTAGACCTTTTTCTTTGAAAGTCCTTAAGATCAAAAGAATGTTATATGGCTTGGTGATCTAAATTGAAGTTTCTTATGATTGATTTTGATAATGTTTGAAGGTTATGATGTTTGTGTAGAAGTTTAATTGATTCATGAGCTTTCTTTACCCTTTACTCTTTGATTAAGTGTATGAAAGTCTTATAAACGAATGAAGCAAGGTTTGAGAATGATCTATTCTTTAGAAGGCACATTCATCCAAAAGAAGTATTGCTTTGAGAAGGTACACATATTTCATCCTAACTCTTGTTTTAAAAGCTTTTGAGAGACCTTGCTTAGGGACAAGCAAGTTACAAGTATGGGGTTATTTGTTAGCATGAAATATTGTGATATTCCAGGCACGTTTTATAAGTGTATTTGATTCATATTGATAGTCTTTGATTGAACATTGTTGCATTTGTGAGCTAGTTTGCCTATATTGTCGATATGGATGTCTACACTAGCTTTATGTTGATTATAGGTGATTGGGAGCCATTTCCGAACGGAATCGAGCAAAGATGAGTTGATTGAGTATGTCAATGGATTGAGGGCATTCTTAGGAGCAAAATGGATGTCAACTTCAGGAATGCACGAGGCTAGGGAAGAATCACGTTCTTGCCCTAAACCACGCTCTAAAATACGGCCGTACTACGAACCACGTTCAGTTCCACGGCCGTGGAACCCTGCAGGAGAAGCGTGGTTCATTCCAGAAGCTTTGACGGTCGTGGAATCCATGGTTCAAACCGTGTTGATTTCCACGCTCTAAATTACGGTCGTGGAACCTTCCACGACCGTGATCTTGGCGATCTTTTTCGCCACATTTTAAGCCACGATCTTTCACAAGATTGGGCCGGGCCGATATTTTATCTTGCCCTATAAAAAGACGGACGAAGAGAGATTCCGTCATCTCGGCTATCATCCTCGCTTACATTCCTGCTTACATCATCGCTTAGAGACTTTCGCCTACGCCGCGACTTGGAGATTTCTGCGATTCTTGCAAAAGACGTAATTGGCGCTCATCTTTGGAGTTGCCCTAATCTCGCACATTTGGTGGAGATTGCTATGGAGATTGCCGGATTGACGGAAGATCAAAGATTCGGAAGATCGTTCGCAAGAAGATTTCTCTTCTTGTTTAGGTTTGATTTAGAAGACAGATTGACATCCCGTTCTTCCTTCTTATCTACGATTGTGGTTGTTGTTCTATTCCGAATCTTGTGACGATATTTGTTCTTGATTTTGACATTGAGATTGGTTTGAAGTTTATTGAAGGTTTTCGGAAGTTTTCATCTTTCAATCTTTTAATCCTTGAATTTAATATCAATATGACCGTTATTGGCTAAAAATCCTTAACAATTCTAAGGTGAAGGGTTGATAGTTGTGGCTTAGATGATGATAGATCAATCATAAACAGATTAGATCCTGAGAGTTAGAGAGAATCGTCGACGAACCCTAAATCACGGTTTGTTCTTGAGTTCCACGACCGTGGAATCTCAAGATCCACCCGTAATTTCCCTTAAGTTTACGAACCTACTTTTACTTCAATCCAAAGTTAAAGATTTTCTTTAACTTAGTTTAGGCTTGCCTTTTCTAGGTGGTAGTGAAGCCTCAACAACCTCTACCTCGATTGTGAGTGTCACAACCTTAATCGGTTTAGTTAGTCTCGATCCTTGGATTATAAGTTTGGGTATTTGACATTAATTCTTACCTTTAGAACCTTTCTATATTGAAGCCTCAACAACCTGTATAGAGAGTGTCTTGTAGGTGAGTCATATAAGGTTTTTGGAACTTCACCGTACGATTACCTTACATTCGCATACCTTCGCATATCTCAACTCTGTCTTTATATCATTAAGTATATCTTGAATCGATTGCCACAGCTGGATACTTGGATCTTTAGGATTGTTGTTTTCCCCAATATTTGCAAAACCTCTCATATTACTCGCTTGATAATCTGCAATTGAATTTGTTCCCACCCAAATCCCTGTGTTCGATACTCTGGAATTCTTGCTTAACTATATCGATCCGTACACTGCGGGTTCGCTTGCTTGATTCTAGTTTTATAATTCAAGCTTATTTGCACACACGTTTAGGGGCGAACAGTTATGTGCGATGCTAGTGACGTAGCTATAGGAGCTGTTCTTGGACAACAAAAGGAAGGGCGAACCCATACCATATACTATGCTAGCAAGATGCTAGATGAAGCGCAGCTCAATTACGCCACTACCGAAAAGGAATTTCTAGCCATTGTTTATGCTATTGACAAGTTTCTCTCTTATCTTGTAGGTGCAAAGGTGATTGTCTACACGGATCATGCTGCGATTCGGTACCTCCTTGCGAAGAAAGACGCGAAGCCAAGGCTAATTAGATGGATTCTTCTCCTACAAGAATTCGATCTAGAGATCCGCGACAAGAGTGCATCGATGAGTCGCCTAACACATCTAGAGGACGACCATTTACCCATCGATGACTCCTTCCCTGACGAACACCTACACATTATTGAGGAGTGCATCGATGTGATCTCCAAAGGTAACGAACCATGGTTTGCTGATTTTGTTAACTATTTGGTTTGTTAGGAGATACCGCCCGGATTATCCTACGCACAAAGAAAGAAGTTCTTTAAGGATGTTCGGGAATACTTTTGGAATGAACCTCTCCTCTTTAAGAGAGGTCAGGATGGCATCATTTGGCGATGTGTGCCGGAAGATGAGATGCAAAGTGTCATCCGCCATTGTCATTCACTACCTTGTGGAGGACACGCTAGTTCGAACAAGACTAGCGCAAAGGTATTGAAATCTGGATTCTTTTGGCCTACTTTATTTAGAGATGTGCAATCCTTTGTTTCTTGCTGCGATGCTTGTCAAAGAACACGTAATATCTCTAGGAGGAATGAGATGCCCCTCAACAACATCCAAGAAGTGGAGATTTTCGATGTTTGGGGAGTAGACTTTATGGGACCATTCCCATCTTCTTGTGGAAACCAATACATACTCTTGGCGGTTGATTACGTTTCTAGATGGGTGGAAGCAATTGCCTCTCCCACCAATGATGCCATGGTTGTGGTTAAGTTCTTTAACAAAACCATCTTCCCACGATTTGGGACACCAAGGACTATCATTAGTGATGGAGGTTCTCACTTCATTGCCCGGCGCTTTGAAGCTCTTCTAGCTAAGTATGGGGTTACTCACAAGATCGCTACCCCTTATCATCCACAAACTAGTGGACAAGTTGAGATCTCAAATAGGGAGATCAAAGGAATTCTAGAGAAAACGGTTTCAAGGACTAGGAAGGATTGGTCTTTGAAGCTTGATGACGCATTGTGGGCGTACCGGACTGCGTTCAAGACTCCCATAGGAACCACACCATACAACCTTGTGTATGGAAAGTCTTGTCACTTGCCGGTAGAATTGGAGCACAAGGCGTTTTGGGCTATCAAGTGGTTGAATTTCAGCATGAAGGAAGCGGGAGAGAAGCGTCTCTTGGATCTTAATGAGCTTGAAGAACTCCTCTTGAACGCTTATGAAAACGCCAAGATTTATAAGGAGAGAGCAAAGCGTTGGCATGATAAGCATATCATTCCAAAGGACTTCAAAGAAGGAGATCAAGTTCTCCTCTTCAATTCAAGGATTCGCCTCTTTCCAGGTAAGCTTAAATCTCGTTGGACCGGACCTTTTCTAATTAAGCGTATTTTCCCCCATGGTGCAGTTGAAGTATGGGGTGAAGCGGGCGGAAGCTTTAAGGTGAACGGCCAACGACTCAAGAAGTATACGCCGGAACTCTAAGCTGAAGAGTTCGCGCCTACCGCACTCGAATAAGTGAGAGATTGGTCTAGCTATGGACCTTAAACAAAGCGCTTCTTGGGAGGCAACCCAAGGTATTGCATTTTTGTTTTTGTTTTCGATTCATAGTTTACCTTAGTTTAGACGTTTTTGCTTTGTTTTGCCTTCGATTCCTTCCGGTATGTTCGTGTTTTTGGATGTAGGAACGATGGAAAAGGAAAAGGGAAGGGTAATGTTGAAGAAAAGTGACGAAACTTGGACTTTGGAGCTTTACAGAGAGTTCCACGGCCTAAACCACGGTCGTGACAGCTACAGTGACCGTAATTTCCAAAAGCCTTTGAAAAATCACCAAAACCACGGTTCCGTACAATTCCACGGCCGTGGAACCCCCCGACAGACCGTGATTTTCAAAATTTTGCCTGTCACTATATAAACCACGTTCTTCACAAAAACACTCCACAAATACCCAATTCCACGACCCAAATCGCCGATTCCACGCCCTTCCTCCCAAATCTTCGTTCGTTAATCGTTTTCAACGATTCTTCATTCCAAATTGAAGCAAATTCGACCACCAACAAGATCCAAGCAACGAATCGAGCGGCAAATCACCAAAGAACGCACAATTCGGATTTTAAAATCCGAAACCTAGGTTTTTTCCCCTCTTCTTGATCTTTGTCAATTTGGGTTCGTTTTTGCTAGAAATTATATGAGAACTGCTTGAAACTGGAAGGAATTAGACTAGGGCTACCTGATTGCTGAATTTAAGTGATGTTTGTTGAGTTTTGAGAAAAACTGAGACAAATCACGGTCACTGACAGTTCCACGGCCGTGGAAATACCAAGAACAGGCCGTTATTCTGAACAGTGATGGATTTTGTGGGAAGAGTTTCAGGGAGGATTAAGGAGAAGAAGAATGACCAGAACAAAAAGAGGAAGGGTAACCCCTCTTCCTCTTCATCCTCTAGAGCACCACCACCTTCCTCCCCTTCACCTCCATCATCACCTTCATCACCCTCACCTCCTAGCCCTAGAGTACCGACCATCCATGACGATCACCTCGATGCATTTGAGAGTATCCATGAGAGGGTTGTGATTGGACCTAGGTACCTATTGTTAGAGGATCTAGCTCCTCTTAACATCATAGATGACCTTACTTGGCTCTTGGATAGAGCCGGACTAGTTGTCTTCTCGGCTATCCGAGAAGACGCTTATGAGGAGATTACGAGAGAGGTTGTGACGTCTTTCGAGTACAACCATGTTGATAGGACCGTTTCTTTCCGTCTTATGGAAAGAAAATATGATTTTACCATCCGTGAGTTCGGAGCCTTCTTTGGGTTCCATGAGACCTTCAATGGTCGTTTTCCTAGTGGCGTTTACGCCAAAGATTTTTGGGAGGAGGTAGCCATGATTTACGCCAGCGAGGACCGCTGGCAACCAGCTGACACCAAGGCTAAGTTGATGTATCACTTAGCCTTGAAGATTGCTCACCGTGTTCTTTCGGAGTGTCTCTTCCCTAGGACGGAGACACCCCAAAAGATCAAGACGGATGAGCTCTTTGTGTTATACTCTATGCTGTATGGGCGCCGAGCTGACTGTGCCACCCTCTTAGCTGCTACTATGAGCAAGCTTAAGAACAAGAGGAAGGGCAACATTGGATATGGTGGGATAGTTACCCATCTTGCTAGGAGTTTGGGGGTTGATTTTTCTGCATGTACCCGCATACCAGCCGTACCCTTAGGACTTCAAGCCTTCATGACTAGAGGTCTCATCTTCCCCACACATAGAGGTCCGCCTTATGCGGCCATGCCTTGGGAGAGCAGGACGGGTAGGGGTATTGAGTGGCTACAGGAGTACTCCATTATGGTTGGACGCCATAATTGGAAGGAGACGTTCGCTGCTATGCATGCGAACAGGATTGCAGCTCCTCCGTATGTCCCACCACCGCCCGTAGTTGAGGTGGAGGAGATGAGAGATCAGTATGAGGGTGGAGGAGGAGCAGAGCAGGAGTTTGGCACGTTTCCGGATCAGCCAGATGCGGCCCCCGATGTGCCTAGACGTTCTCCACGTCCAGCTAGAGCTTCAGGCTCGTCTTCTCGCCGCGCCAGCGTGAGTGAGAGACCCACTTGGATAGACACACCTCCTGCATGGTATGGAGCTCCACCTCCATGGTCCGCACAGCAGACATCAGCACCAACACCAGCACCAGCAGACGCGCCAGGATGGTACAGTCAGGCTCCGGGATGGTATGAGCAGATGCCGGATTGGGCTACTGGCCTTTCAGAGAGAGTGGGAGCATTGGAGATTCGAGCCGATGCTAGAGATGGACGCATGGACGACCTCGATCACATGATGAGAGACGTCTACCGCCAGCAGTTTGAGCGGCACTACGACTCCAGCTTCTCTCCATTCCCGCCTTCACTACCGCCGCAGTGATGATGGTGACCGACAGTTTTAGCCGCTCCACCGCCATTTTGTGAGTTTCTTTTTCTTTTCTTTCTTTTCTTCTTTTCTTTCTTCTATTTGAACATTAGGGACAATGTTTGTTCCAAGTATGGGGTGGGGTGTGACTAAAAGTTTGCAATAACTCTTACTCACTATGTTTGCTTCTATCGAGACTATCTTGCATGTTCATTATATTGTTGCACGTTTCATTATTGCATTGCATGAAAAAGAACTTGAAAAAACCCATAAAAATTGAAAAATTTTGAAAATTTTGTGCTTCTAAGGAATTGAGATGATTTCCATGATAGTCGCTACTTGTGAATTGAGTTTGATGACAATTGCATGCTTAAACGAATAGTGAATTGAAAAAGGAATTGAATGAGTTGATTATACCTCTTTTGCAAGTTTCATAATGTGATGAATGTTACTTAAATCATGTTGAGGAATTGAAGTTGAAATCACACTATAAGTTCTTATACTTCTTGTTGAGATGATTAAGGCAATTCGATCTTTCTTTCTTCTTTCTTTGATCATTTAGCTCCTCATTGAAATATTGGCCTCCTTTACCTATCCGGGAATTTGGAGAAGTGAATGAAAAAGGCATGTTTGATGTGGGAGGGCCATGAAAGAAATTATTTGCAATCAAAAGAATAGAAAGAAATTGTAGGTTTGGGGAAGTCAATCATGACGATGAGTAACTCGGCACCATTCACATAGCCGGGTGTTTGTGTCTTGCCAAAGTCGGATTGAGCGATATTCCTAGCGGATTATGGTATGTGCGCTAAGGGTTTGAGGCATTTCATAAAAATTGAGAAACGCCAATCTTCTAGGCTTCGGTTTTTGTGCACCTCTATCCATAACTCCAAAAGTAAAGTCGAAAAATGAAAGGAAGAGAGCGAAGCTCTAAGTTGAAGGTGTGCTGAAACCGCAAGAGAAGAAGAAAGAGTAGTTGTCCACTTTCCCGGATTCATGCACCACATTCCTTAAGTTTCCATCCCTCTCTACGTTCTAGACCTTTTCCTTTGAAAGTCCTAAAGATCAAAAGAATGTTATATGGCTTGGTGATCTAAATTGAAGTTTCTTATGATTGATTTTGGTAATGTTTGAAGGTTATGATGCTTGTATAGAAGTTTATTTGATTCATGAGCTTTCTTTACTCTTTACTCTTTGATTAAGTGTATGAAAGTCTTATAAACGAATGAAGCAAGGTTTGAGAATGATCTATTGTTTAGAAGGCACATTCATCCAAAAGAAGTATTGCTTTGAGAAGGTACACATATTTCATCCTAACTCTTGTTTTAAAGCTTTTGATAGACCTTGCTTAGGGACAAGCAAGTGGCAAGTATGGGGTTATTTGTTAGCATGAAATATTGTGATATTTTAGGCACGTTTTCTAAGTGTATTTGATCCATATTGATAGTCTTTGATTGAGCATTGATGCATATGTGAGCTAGTTTATCTATAATGTCGATATAGAGATCTACACAAGCTTTATGTTGATTATAGGTAATTGAGAGCTATTTCCGAACGGAATTGAGCAAGGATGAAGTTGTTTGACATGTCCATGGATTGCGGACATTCTTAGGAGCAAAAGGAGTGTCAACTTGAAGAATGCATGAGGCTAGGGAAGAATCACTTTCTTGCCCTAAACCACGCTCTAAAATACGGCCGTATTACTTCCCACGTTCAAGTCCACGGCCGTGGAACCATGCAAGCGAAGCGTGGTTCATTCCAGTAACTTCTACGGCCGTGGAGACGATGGTTCAAACCGTGTTGATTTCCACGCTCTAAATTACGGTCGTGGAACCTTCCACGACCGTGATCTTGGCGGATCTTTTTCGCCACACTTTAAGCCACGATCTTTTAAAAGATTGGGCCGGGCCGAAAGTTTATCTTACACTATAAAAGGACGGACGAAGAGAGATTCCGTCACCTTCGCTTACGCATAAACGCATCTTACACTTGCGCTTGGAATTGCCCTAATCTCGTTTTTGGTGGAAGTTGTGTTTGAGAGATTTGGCGCAGCACTATTGTGATTTCCGGATTGACGGAAGATCGAAGATTCGGAAGATTGTTCGCAAGAAGATTCCTCTTCTTGCTTAGGTTTGATTTAGAAGACGGATTGACATCCCGTTCTTCCTTCTTATCTAAGATTGTGTTTGTTTGTTCTATTCCGAACCTAGTGACGATATTTGTTCTTGATTGTGACTTTGAGATTGGTTTGAAGTTTATTGAAGGTTTTCGGAAGTTTTCATCTTTCAATCTTTTAATTCTTGAATTTGATATCAATATGACTATTGTTGGCTAAAAACCCTTAACGATTCTAAGGTGAAGGGTTGATAGTTGTGGCTTAGATGATGATAGATCGATCGCAAACAGATTGGACCCTGAGAGTTAGAGAGAATCGTCGAGGAACCCTAAATTACGGCCTGTTCTTGAGTCCACGACCGTGGAACCTCAAGAACTAACCGTGATTTCCCTTAAGTTTACGAATTTGCTTTTACTTTAATCCAAAGTTAAAGATTTGCTTTAACTTAGTCTTGGCTTGCCTTTTCTAGGTGGTAGTGAAGCCTCAACAACCTCTACCTCGATTGTGAGTGTCACAACCTTAATCGATTTAGTTAGTCTTGATCCTTGGATTACAAGTTTGGGTATTTGACATTAATTCTTGCCTTTAGAACCTTTCTATATTGAAGCCTCAACAACCTGTATAGAGAGTGTCTTGTAGGTGAGTCATATAAGGTTTTTGGAACTTCACCGTACGATTACCTTACATTAGCATACCTTTGCATATCTTAAACTCTGTCCTTATATCATTAGTATATCTTGAATCGATTGCCACAGCTGGATACTTGGATCTTTAGGATTGTTGTTTTCCCAATAATTTGCAAAGCTCTTACATTTACTTGCTTGATAATCTACAATTGAATTTGTTCTCCCCAAATCCCTGTGTTCGATACTCTGGAATTCTTGCTTAACTACGTCGATCCGTACACTGCGGGTTCGCTTGCTTGATTCTAGTTTTATAAATTTAAAGCTTATTTGCACGCACGCTAAGTGGCGAACACCCCTCTATGCAACCCTTTCACAACAAGCAACCATCTCTCCCTATCTTCCTCCCCTGTGCTATGTTTCATCCCTTCAGCAACCAACTCAACGCTTCCCATCTCCGAAGCGTTTCAATCGCCTCCCTTCACAATCCCGATCTCCTTCCTCTACAAACCGTGACTGCTGCAACCACTAGACTGGAGTTCTGCCTCGCCGGAGTGAACGCCACCTCTTCCTCTTTGTCGATGCTCGCCGGAGCTGACTGCAACCGCCTTTGAACTCCACCAGGGAAAACAATGGCCTCCTTTGCTCCTGATTTTTGCTCCCTCTATCGAGACAACACCCTACCGTCTCTCCCTGCATCCGCCTCCCTCCTCGAGCTCACCGGAGAGCCACCACTCACCTCCTTATTCGCTTTGAGGTTGCATCTTCTGAAGCCTCCTCTGTCACGCCGAGGAAAGCAACAGCGCCACCGGAATGCTCCCCAACAGTAGCAGCCATTGTCGACATCGCTCGATGGAGCCCTTGCAAGTGCCGTCTTTCTGCTCCCTCCCTTCTTTGTCCTCTACCACCACCCACTACGTTGGCCCACCAAGGACACCTCTTTTCACCCTCCTCGAGCCCTTCTCATTATGGTATTAGCCGCCTGTGCAGAAACTCCACCTTAGCCTTGCCGGAGGCACACCGGGAACCACTGGAGTGGCAACCTACTTCGCCCTTAGCCTAGCGCCGCCGGCTCTCCTTCTCGAGACCAGCAGAAAAAGCGTTCAAGAAACCCTTTTTGCATATTTAAATCGGAACTCCCTCTTTTTGTATATAATTACACATTTGTACCCAGTGTTTTGCATTTACACTTTTGACCCAAGTTTTGGAAATTTGAAAATATATCTCCGCAGAATTATTTTCAAGAAATGCCCCAAGGTTTTAATTACCGATGATGACCCGTATTTAAGAAATTGTATGATTTTCCCCGGGAAATGTGTTTGCGGTTTTTAACCTTGGATTTTAATTACGGGGATATTCTTGTATTTATATATACTATTTGTTATTCCCTTGTTGGATTACGTTCGGTTTATGACTCACAGATTTAATTGCGGATTTTTAACGTTGGCTTTTGAAAACGAGTTTTACCTTAGAATTTTATATATTATATTTTACGATCAAATTTAGCGTATGAGCTAAATTTTCTTAGCTTTGGTTTTAGGTCCGGAAGCGCCCTGATAAAGGCCATCAAATCCATTCTCGACATTCATAGATCGTCTTCCGCCTTGACCTCGTGTGAGTACCTTCTCCCTCGATCTAGTTATGTTTAGTAGTATCATGCTAGGTTGGATCTAGCATAACTTAGAGTGAATGCCAAGTAGTGGCCATGAACCTTAGGTGAGAATGAGGATTTATGATGTTCTAAGGCTTGAGGTGTTGATATCTTTGTGAGGTTGTTTATGGCTTTAAGTTGTATGTTGACTTTGTGAGGATCTACGGTTTCAGGTTGTATGATTTATGAGGTTGTGGACTAGGACGTGAGTATGTTAGCATGACGTTGCCTTTGTGAGATATTTAAGTCGAGGAGCGAGTTATCCTAGCACGAGTGTTATACGAACTTGTAAAGGTCATTTGGGTTAGAAGTTTTAGGACTTCTAGCATGAGAGATAGATGTTGATGTTGTGCCTTGTTTGGTCAAGCTGAGAGTATCTTCCTGCGGAAAGCGGAGTGCGATATATTTTCGGGTTGAGCGTTTGAGACAGGTAAGTCTCCGGACATACTTAGCTCGTATTTCTTGTATTAGCATTGATGTGTGTTTGGTGGTGTGTGCTTATTGTTTATTGTTTATAACAACTAAATCGGAAATAGGATCACCGACCTTTACATTATTTTGTCCCAAGTGTATGATAACGGGCAGTGAAAACTTGCCTAGCTCCCGCGAGAGCTATGAGGTTCTTGGCGACTGTCCCATGCTGGTAGACGGTCGGATGCATCAGTACCATTCCATGCCTATAAGTAGGGACCAAGGCGAGTTTCAGTGACTCTCGTGTCACAACCTAAGTTAAATTAGAACCCGATATGACTTAATAATAATAAGACAATAAACCGGACTTGTGTGCTTTTTGAGTGTATTGGGTGTTTATGATGAATGACTTGTGTTTGTGCATTTCACCTTGATTCTAATGCTTCGAATATTAGCTAAAGGTTTTATACCGATTGTTGTAGATTGCCTTGCCGGATAAGAATGCGGCCGAGAGGTTCGGAAGAGCGGGCATCTGGGGTTCCGTACATTTTAGGAGGGGTTTTTGGGTGGAGCCTTGTTGGGGTATTGTTTCTTCTATATTGTTATGTTTTTGATGTTCAAGTCTTTGGAGTTGAGAACTCGGCTAAAGTTTGTCTTTTGTTTGTTTTTGGGGATCATATCATTTGCATAAAAATGTATTTCAGTTTTGCCTTTATTTGTGTCTTGTTGTAAGATCCGGTGAAATTGTTGTCAGGCTAAGGGTCGGGACCCATTGTGAGGCCCCAACCCGTAGCATCCGAGTCCCACGGATTCGGAGTGTTACAAAGTGGTATCAAAGCCCTAGGTTGACAACAATGGCACTCACAATCTTCTAAATGCCGAATAGAGGGAAATAGAACCCCAAGGGTTCGAAGTTTAAAATGATTTTTTCGTTTTCAAATCGCGAGCATAGTCAGTCAGGGTAGAATGTACGGACCACCACTCCTTCCGCGGATCTCGGAAGCTTAGTATTTTGGAGCCTCTATGGTCGGTTTGACGTTGCATAAGGAAATGAAGTGTAAGGTTCTACACCTACTTGAAGAAAGGATGTCTAGGCTGAAAGCTTATGTAGAATACGAGGAGTTCCTCCCATATGCTGGGATATCGGAGGAAGCGAAGAAGATTGTATCGACTTGTTACAAGGCATGCTTGAGTCTTGTAGTTAGGACTTTTGTGGCTAAATACACGTGCAAAGTCAAGAGATGTTATTGTCACCTTTCCTTTGAAGTGAGAAGAGGAATTAAGCCGAATTATTGGTTAACCAAGGCTTCAAGAGTCGGAATACTCGAGCAAGTTCCTTGAGTTCTGGAGATGAAGGATCTTTGAAAGGGACATTGAGCATAGTAGCTACGGATGGAACATTACGCATATTGATAGATGTTGCCCCAACAAGATCGGGGTGGACCACTTGTCAAGCGTTAGGACCAGGTTGTGTTAGTCATTACGATATGAGATGGGTAGAGAAAAAATAGAACAGAGATAGATAGGATTACAATGCATCAGAAGGTGGATTTCACCATTAAGTTGATTTGAAGTTCATGTTGGAAGTGTATCTTGAACTCTTAATTTGAAGTTCATGATTTGAAGTATATCTTGATTTCTTGATTTGAAGTTCATATTAGAAGTATATCTTGAACTCTTGATTTGAAGTTCACGTTAGAATATGTCTTGAACTCTAGATTTGATGTTCATGTTGGAATGTATCTTAAACTCTTGATTTGAAGTTGTTATGGAGAACACCAGTTTGCGAGAATAGAGATGGTTATCTCCATTTGTACATCGATTACCATGAGCCGAACAAGATAACAATGAAGAACAAGTATCCCTCACCATGGATAATGATCTACTCGACCGGTTGCAAGGGTCGGTAGTCTCTTCTAAGATTGAGTTAAGGTCTAATTGCCACCGATTGAGATTTGAGATTGGGGTATTGCAAATACAGCATTTTGGACCAACCAGAGTCACTACGAGTTGAAGTTTTCCCTATGGGCTTATTGATGCCCCAGATAAGATATTTTGGGTCTACTGGTGAAAAAGAGAGAAGTTCTATGACCAGTTGTCTTGGGAGGACAACCCCCGAATGATGGGAAAGAAGTTACAAGTTTTATTGGACGTGTTGGTCATTTCCGGATTTGTGGAGAGATTCTCCAAAGTAACACCATTTATGGCTAACCTATTCCGGATGATATGAAGTATTGAGTGGGACGAAAATTGACAATGGAGTTGTTGAGGGTTAGGAGGAGATTTATTGGTGCAATTGTTTTGAAATTGCCCCGAGCTATGATGGGTTTGAAGTGTAAAAGTGATTCTCCAAGACATGGTCTTGATTTAGTATTGAGGAAAGACGTAAGAGTAATAACATATGTTCCTCGTTAGTAGAAGCGGTGTGAAGTAAAATACTTCCTTCATGACTTGGAATTACAACAAGAATTAACGAAACGTAACATCAAAGTTTGGTTTGACAAGAACCAAAGCCAACAGTGTAAATTGGAAGTTCGATCTTCTTTGATAGAGAAATCAAAAAGAAACCTAATGGAAATGCTGTATTGAGAAAGACCTGAGAAGGAAGTCGAGTTTCCGATATATCGGACCTTTTTGAGATCTTAGCACGAGTTGGGAACGTGGTTTACCGGTTGGTGTGGCCGCCGAGGGTAGAGGGTGTTCA
Source organism: Fagopyrum esculentum (assembly GCA_033239045.1). Classification (NCBI taxonomy): domain Eukaryota; kingdom Viridiplantae; phylum Streptophyta; class Magnoliopsida; order Caryophyllales; family Polygonaceae; genus Fagopyrum; species Fagopyrum esculentum. The sequence goes on along the minus strand of BSUD01000005.1, from coordinate 42,094,163 downwards.
CCCGGTGTTTCATGTGTATCAGTTGAGGGAGTACATACATGACTCGAGACATGTGGTCCGTCGTGAGGATCTAGTTGAAAACGAGGAACTGACGAGGCTAACTGGAAGACGGAGGATAGTATATTTGGTTGAGTTTTACACTGAGCTAGTAGCATCGATAGAATCGACGGGTTAGACCTAGTTCTTCCCTTGGTTGAGTTATGTGCATGTGTGACGTTATGTGTAGTTTGTGCCTTGTGCGGGAATATGCTATATGACCTTATATATTTTATTAAAAGTATTTTACTACGTAAAATATCTTTTTGTGTATATTATTAGTTTGCATATGTTCGCGTATATCCATATTAGTTTTTTCGGAAAATTTCGGAAAGGTTTTCCGAACCGAAAATCCCTTTCCGGTAATTCAAATCAAGTTTATTGTTTTCCGATTTCCTATTTTTAATATTATTACTATTATTATTATTATTTTATTATTATTTTTTTCCCACCCTTCTCAAACTTTTCCATACCCGACCTATGGTTGAATGAGTTGCCCTCTCCCTCTGCAAGCCTTTGCAACCAACCCCTCACTCACTATGCAACCCAACTCCGTGCAGCCTTGCTTTGTACCATCCTAGCCTACTGGCTTGCGACCCCTATGTGCAACCCTTTCACAACAAGCAACCATCTCTCCCAATCTTCCTCCCCTGTGCTATGTTTCATCCCTTCAGCAACCAACTCAACTCTTCCCATCTCCCAAGCATTTCAATCGCCTCCCTTCACACTCCCGATCTCCTTCCTCTACAAACTGTGACTGCTGCAACCACTAGACTGAAGCTTTGCCTCGCCGGAGCGAACACCACCTCTTCCTCTCTGTCGATCGTCGCCGGACCTGACTACAACCTCCTTTGAACTCCACCAGGGAAAACAACAGCCTCCTCTGCTCCTTTTTTTGCTCCCTCTGTCCAGACAACGCCCTATCGTCTCTCCCTGCTTCCTCCTCCCTCCTCGAGTTAACCGGAGATCCACCTGTATCACCCCAAATTCTAAGAACTCGAGGAGCTACTGGTTATGACCTCACAATGGGTCCTGACCTTAGTTTGACAACAACTTTACTAGGATCTTGCAACAAGGCACAAACGTATTTAAAACCTTTTTGAGAAACATGAAATAGTATTTACTTGAATGATAAACACATGACAACCTTACAAAACATAAATATATTAATAACATGCATGCTGAACGGAAGACTCCCCGTCCCCATCTAATGAGTACGTGGACCCGGCTGACCATCCGCCCCGGATCTCTCTACAACTGCCTATCTCTACAAAATCTACAACATGGATAAACCGTTAGCTAACAATCCAGATATAAGTAGAATAAAAATAGCACAAGCACAACTCAAGAAAAATTAAACAATCATCATGCTGGCACACAAACCGGTTATTATCTAATAACTTAGGTGATTCACTTTATTCCGTTTTTAAAGTTGTGGCACGAGATATCTTAAGATTTCTCGCCTCCGTTCCTTATCCAATTGGTGATGGTTTGGCACACCTCCTCCGGTGGCATCCCCACAAACCAAGTATGGACTAGTCCCTAAAGAAACCCCCAGCGCCCTCGGGCTAACTGAGCAGAATGACACCGCCCGTTACTCTTAAGCCAAATGTGTAGGTCGGTCGATAATAAAAATAAGTACAACTATAAACACATTATTCAAACACCACTATCATTATTCACACTCATATCCAAAAGCTAGCTAAGAAAGCCCAAAGGACTTACTTAAATCAACTATCACTCTTTTAAATCTCAAGTCGGTATGTAACCGTCCAAACACAATTGTCTGTCACAAGAGGCAAGTGGATCAAAATACGTTTCATATTATTAATAATCTATAACTTCTAAGAAGTACAAACCCATCATAAGAGAAATTACTAAAATTACACTCCTAAAAAATGACCATTTTACCCCTAGTCCCAAAACTCTAGAAGATTTCTATAACAAAGTTCCAAACTATTCTTTGGAACTCAAACCACACTCCAACTCTCTAAAGGAAGTTCTCTAATGAATTACAAGAGTTACACACATTCTTGATTTTAAGAAAAAGTTCCTAAGGTCCAACTTTGGCTTAAGATATGAGGCTCGAATAAAAATATTAAAATTTCACAAGAATATTCTAGGTCTTTTATAACAAATATTTCTCAATAATACCCAACAACAACTTCTACACAATTCTGCAGACTAGGATACAAAATCTAGGAATTCTATACTTAGCCTAATTCTGAGTCATTTCACAATCTACACAAACAACCTACTTTGCACCCTTATGGATCCAGATCCGACCATTGGATCGAATTCAAATTTTGATACCCCACAACATGCATATCACTCTAAGTCTATTAAAATCTGAACGGTGGATTATATGTCTAATGTATCTAAACTTAAGTTCAAACATGACTGCACAACACAAAATATTTCCACCACTTTTCAGCAATATCCAGAAAACTACTTACAGCCTCGACTTTGAAAAATCATATCTCCTAAACCTCTTGATGAAATATTCTCAAATTTTGATATATTATACTATAAAATCCTAACTATGACATATCCGAAATCCAAGTCCAACAGAGGTTAATAACCTATCCAAATTTATCTGACAAAACTGCATCACAAGCAGGTTTTGCCAACACACAATATTCAGGAACAACTAAAAAAATTTGTTTAAGGTCCCAACTTCGAAAAATCATAAGTCCTCAACCACTGGTTGGATTCCTCTAAAATTTTAATATGTTTTACAAAAATATGCCAACTATATCATATCAAAAAGTCAGCCAAAAAGAATGAGTCTAGCATACCTAAATCTGGTCCTAAAGTTGGTTGCTCGACACAGTTTTAAAGGCTCAGAAAATGTCTGGATCTTCACTGCTCCTCTATGATTGTTCTAAGGATGTTTAGGAGACATAAAAGGCACCCATTAGGCATGAAATTCGTAGACGGAAGTGCAAGAAAGGAAGGGGTGTAAATCTTACCCGATTCCAAGCCTCGAAAGAGAGAAAGAAGAGGACGCAAGGCGGACGGGCAACTCTTGCAGGCTGGTTGTTTCTCGTGACAACAAGCTTACTGTTGTTGTGTTACAGTTCATGATGTGAGCAGCAGAAGTGAAGGCTAGGCTGCTTGTGTTGTTGTTCGTGCCGTATAAGAGTCGATGGCGAGGAGGTAAGTGAGAGAGACGACAATGACTTACCCGATGGAGAACAAGCTTGTTGTGTGACCATGGTGCAGGCCCTAAGACTGTCGTCGCCTATGCAGAAGGAGAAGCACGTACACGCATGAGAGAGTGGCGGCAGTAGTTACGTAGGGAGAGGGAGTAGCTATTGGCGTCATTTCTGCTACTGTCCCTTGAGCAATTACTTAGCGTAGAAGGCTGGAACGCTAGGGTTGAGGAATGAGAGGAGTAGCGGCTGGAGATGTACGTGGAGCAGGCTGGTGTCTCTTGGGCTGACTTCTTCATGTGCTGGCGAGAGGTGAGGTAGATCAAGCAAGGGTTGGCTGGAGAAATGTGTGTGGGCCTATCACAAGGACGGATGGTACATGGGCTGGACAAGAACGAAGCAAGCTTGGTTGGGCTTGTCTAGACATTGTCATTGCTTTGCCATGGGCTTGTCAAGTGGCCTTGTCAAGTGCTTGTCATCTCATCCTACTCTTGCAAGAATATTATAAGCAGTATTTTATGTGATCAAAACTCAACATAAAATCATAAAAGTTGATAAGAAACATTTTATGTGATTAACTCTTCACTAAAAATGATAGAATTGTCAAAGGAAGGAATTATCGTGAAACTTTTATCATTTTGCGTGAGCAATAATTTCACATAAAATGAAAAGATTTATGTTGATAAAATAAAAAGATATAAAATAAAAAGAATTGACGGAAATAAATTTCCGGGTATTACATAAGTGCCCCCTTAAAATAAGTTTCGTCCCGAAACTTATAATAAGAAACATATATCACTCCGATAAGTTTATATAAATAGAAACGAAGTATCAACTCTTCGTCAAAACTTCATTCTAACTCTTAACATACAAACTACTCAATCATCATAGTCAAATAACACATGGAAACAACAATACTCAAATCAAAACATAGTCAGACAGGTCATACAAGAAAACATTTGAGTACTAACTCATCGGTACGTAGGTGGCAACCAACTCCACAAAGAACTCGGAATAACTATCCTTAATGCTATTCTCCGTCTCCAAATAGCCTTATCAGCTCTACGTGTAAACCACTGGATACTCTACATAGTATTATCTGGCCCAACTATGAGATCCTCATAGTTGATGACATGTCCCGGATCCAATATGTAGCACCTTAACTATTACTTGTGAACTTTGGGTAGGAGTGTTGGTCAATAAATAACTTCTTAGTATGCTTTAGGATCTCTTAAAATACACTCCTCGACTTACTTTCAATACTCTTGTTGATTTCCCGAAAATGACCACAATACTTTACTCCTTTTATTAAATCCCATTGTTCCCGACTTTTTGGAAGATCCCGACTATCGCTTCTCAATAATTTGAGACATCTCCCGGCACTTTACTAAGTGTCTAATGCTCTTTCGAAGACCACTCATTTGGTCTTGTCTCCCTAATATGACTAAGTCGGACCGTTCCTCTAATAATGACTCAACACCTACATCTTGTCAGACATTCAACTTGCCGAACTCCAATGTCAAACTCCCAGTGGAGGTTTTCATAAAGTTCTCTAATTCTTTAACTTGAGGTCATAGATATAACATCATTTAGTATTTGTGATCTGTGGGTTATGGGTCCACCACGCTTCCACTACGCTATCCAGATCAATTTGTTGTCATCCATTACTCATAATGGCGTCCTTCGTGAGTCAGGATGATTTACTAGACTTTCTCCCATAAATTCCTTTCTAATAACGGTAAGGTACTCTCAAACCCCCATAAAGATCTCTAATACTAAGGATGATTCACTATAGTACAGTAAAAGCTCGTACTCTAAGTCATGTGTACTAGCTGTCCAAACCTCCAAATAAACTGCCCGTATTTGTCGAAACTATGGTCCTCGACCCCCATTGGTTTCCATAATTGGTCTAGGAACTCCTTAGTAAAATAACTCCTCGGTTATGCCTCATTGGAGGGATTGGAACGTGCGATCTTAGAATTTCCCGGAATTCACTTAGGTCTTATCAGAACTCTACTTACTAGTCGTCACGACTCCTCAATGTGGTTATCCTTCCACCATCCCTTTGACCTCTAACATAGGGCACATCACGTTGACCTACAAGTCCTTACCTTGATTTATTTACAATCTTGACATGGAGTTTTCTATTGAGCTCCAAATTCTCGAGATGTGGTAATAAGTCTACACCGAGACCATAATACCAACCACATGATGGTCGCTCACGCTTGTCTTATGAAACCTTCTATTAAGTGACTTGTCTTATAACATTTTCTTTTTCCGAATCGGTCTCTAACTGTCAGCCGATAATTACAACCCATTCCGTGTTGGAACTTCAGTTATGTTGTACTCTTGCATAGGTTCCATAAAGCCATCCTCATCTCAACACTTTATTTAAATCTAGCAAGACCCGTCTTTCGATACATGACTTTCCTTCTCACCGGTTAAGCTATTCGCTTGGCTTACACTTCATCAATCATAGTGTTATCGGTCCGATAGTATGACTTTTATTAAACATCTACCGATACCATTTGTATATGAAACATCAGATGTATATGATTTTCTCAAAAATGACATTTCCCGACTCGCATTTATTATGTTGTCCTTATACTCATGTCGATTTACCTTCTTTAAATCTTTACACCCCGTAGGATAGTTAAATCCCATTGAGTTTCCTCGTACACGCGTTACAAACCACGTTGATTGGTCATTTTACTTTCATCAAAACTTATGTCATCAGTCAAGAATGGACTTTAGCACACCCTATCTATGCAGTCTCACTACTACTCCTCATCTACATATTATTGGTTATCAAGGTTATCTTGAATTTTCATTGGAGTACCACCATTTCTCATTAAACTCTTGTACAAACACTTTTTCGTAATCATATTGTTTGGGTGATACAAGATCCGTATAACAACCTTCAGTCATTCAACTTTACTCTTTCTCATGTTTGTTCCTACAAAGATGTAGATTCCATCAACAATCACCTCACAACTCAATAAGACATTTAACCAAGATATTAAATCATACTTTCTGTGTTTGTGTCGCCTCTATAATTCCAATTGACCCCAACTTTTTCTCCGAAGAGCACCATCAGTCTCATTTGTGTGGAAAGATAAGTACCCTCTGTCTAGATTGACATAGGATCTGCTCAAATCATTTGTTTCTTCTTACTCTTCCAGTTCTTCTTATATGAATCCATGCTTACAAATTGTGATCTGTATCCTATCTCAACCAGTAGGTAAGCAACTAATCACAAAAACTTTCTTTATGTCATAACTGTCATAAATCGTCATTACCGACCGTCAAAAGCTTCTTCTTAATTTCATAATTAGAGTTACCATACTGGACTCATCCAATGTTACTATCAAGGATACTACTACTTGTATTGATTTAACTTCACCATTGTCTCTGTTGATCTGTGAAAGAAATTCTCCAGATGTCGATAAACTTCTTTTATAACTTTGTGGTTATTCTTCTTATCTGCCAACCAATCATCACTATTTAGCCCGCCCGTGTAAATTCTATGTCGTTACCAATTAGTCTGTAGTTGACCTTCTACAAGATCGTAGACTTACTTTTCTTCTGTCGTTTTTAATGTGGATGTACTTGGTAAAAAGCTATCCCCTCTAGGTTATCGGTTTATACTCCTTTGGCTCCTCCTACAGTCTTCACTGTAAGCTCACTTATACTCTTCCAAGTCCGGCTGTATCATTCCTCTATTGTCGATGAACTTATCAATTCTTCCACAGTAGCTTTTACCCTCGAGTCTACCAATATCATTCTCTCACATTCTTCCTCCATGGTTGGTGTAGTTCTCTAATGCCACCTTTATAGAAATCCGTTGTTTTAATTTCAGACTTCTATTGTATTTGATACTTGCGTCATGATTTCTTTCAAAATTTTTGCATCTCTGATGAAGTCAACCCGTCTCTATGATGATGAAGTTTATTTCTCGTCTTTTAACTCATTTATCAATGTGTGTCTTCGTACTCCTTTAATTCTTCACATCGGGGTCAACACCATACTTTCTTTGTACTCTCGGGCCCATACTTGCCTATGGTGTCGTCCACCTTGGTTGCACTGTCATTTAACCCCCAAGGGTGGTTGTGCTCTACCCCGCTTGATATGTATTCCGATATTGTCCTCTTCAATCTGCGCTTCTTATCAGTCCATACATGCATCCTTTGAGTTTCATCTCTCGTCTTCACATTGATAAATTCCTTGTAGGACTTCTATCACTTCTATCTGAGTTTATTGGATATACTTTCCCGTCTGATTGTTCTTGTGGTTACGAATCATCTTTTAATCTTCACCTTATGTCCACTCGTTCTTCGAAAGATTGTAGGAATCGCCAAAGTGTTTGCCAGAACACATTACTCTACTCCGAGGTCGGAGTCCATTATGTTCCTATATATGGAGATACTCTTTAAGATCTACTAACCTTTTATCATGAGGCGATGATCACATCATGATAACTCAACTAAAGGATATTTCTTATCCCTTAGGGTACTAAAATGTTACATGTATATAGGTATACATATAACCTACATAAACGTACAATACTATAAGTCCACATTCAATTTCCTATCTACTAAGTTGCAGAGATCCACGGAGAATGATTGTGGTCCGACGTACTACTATCCCAACAACCCGACTATGCACATGATTTTAAAGTAAAACTTCATTTTTTGAAAATTTTATACCCCTTTCGGGTTCTGGTTATTTCTACATTCGGTCATTCAAAAGATTCCAAGTGCCATTGTTGCCAACCTAGAGCTCTGATACCATGTTGTAAGACCCCGAATTCTCAGAACTCGGGGAGCTACTGGTTAGGACCTCACAATGGGTCCCGACCTTATTTTGAAAACAACTTTACTAGGATCTTGCAACAAGGAACAAACATATTTAAAACCGTTTTGAAAAACATCAAATAGTATTTACTTGAATGATCAACACATGATAGCCTTACAAAACATAAATATATTAATAACATGCATGCTGAACGGAAGACTCCTCATCCACATCTAATGAGTACATGGACCCGGCTGACCATCCGCCCCGGATCTCTCTTCAACTGCCTATCTCTACAAAATCTACAACACGGATAAACCGTTAGCTAACATTCCAGATATAAGTAGAATAAAAATAGCACAAGCACAACTCAAGAAAAATAAAACAATCATCATGCTGGCACACAAACCGGTGATTATCAAATAGTTTAGGTGATTCACTTTATTCCGTTTTTAAAGTTGTGGCACGAGAGATCTTAAGATGTCTCGCCTCCGTTCCTTATCCAACTAGTGATGGTTTGACACACCTCCGCCGGTGGCGTCCCCGCAAACCAAGTATGGACTAGTCCCCAAAGAAACCCCAGCGCCCTCGGGCTAACTGAGTAGAATGCCACCGCCCTTTACTCTTAGGCCAAATGTGTAGGTCAGTCGAGAATTAATAATAAGTACAACTATAAGCATATCATTCAAATACCACTATCATTATACACACACATATCCAGAAGCTAGCTAAGAAATCCCAAAGGACTTACCTAAATCAAGTCTCACTCCTTTAAATCTCAACTCGGTATGTAACCGTCCAAACACAATTCTCTGTCACAAGAGGCAAGTGGATCAAAATACCTTTCATATTATTAGAAGTCTATAACTTCTAAGATGTACAAACCCATCATAAGAGAAATTACTAAAATACCCTCCTAAGAAATGACCATTTTACACCTAGTCCCAAAACCCTAGAAGATTTCGATAACAAAGTTCCAAACTATTCTTTGGAACTCAAGCCACACTCCAACTCTCTAAAAGAAGTTCTCTAAAGATTTATAAGAGTTAAACACATTCTTGATTTTCATAAAAAGTTGCTAAGGTCAAACTTTGGCTTAAGATATGAGGCTCGGATAAAAATATAAAAATTTCACAAGAATATTCTAGGTCTTCTATGCTCTGACCTCTGCCCATAGAAACAAATATTTCTCAATAATACCCAACAACAACTTCTACACAATTCTCCAAAGGTGGATACAAAATCCAGGAATTCTATACTTTGCCTAATTTTGAGTCATTTCACAATCTACACAAACAGCCTACTTTGCACCCTTATGGATCCAGATTCGACCATTGGATCGACATCAAATTATGATACCCCACATCATGCATATCACTCTAAGTCTATTAAAATCTGAACGGTGGATTATATGTCTAAGGTATCTTAACTTAAGTTCAAACATGACTGCACAACACAAAATATTTCCAGCACTTTTCAGCATCATTTAGAAAACTACTTACAACCTCGACTTTTAAAAATCATAACTCCTAAACCTCTTGATGAAATCCTCTCAAATTTTAATATATTATACTATCTAATCCTAACTATGACATATCCGAATCCAAGTCCAACAAAGGTCAATAACCTATCCAAATCTATCTCACAAAACATCATCACAAGCAGTTTTTCTCAACACAGAATATTCAGCAACAATAGAAAAAAATTATTTAAGGTCCCAACTTTGAAAAATCATAACTCCTCAACCACTCGTTGGATTCCTCTAAAATTTTAATATGTTCTACAAAAATATGCCAACTATATCAAATAAAGAATTCAGCAACCAAGAATGAGTCTAGCATACGTAAATCTGGTCCTAAAGTTGGTTGCTCGACACAGTTTTAAAGGCTCAGAAAATGACTAGATCTTCATTGCTCCTCTATGATTGTTCTAAGGATGTTTAGGAGACATAAAAGGCACCAATTAGGCATGAAAATTCGTAGATGGAAGTGCAAGAAAGGAAGGGGTATGAATCTTACCCGATTCCAAGCCTCGAAAGAGAGAAAGAAGAGGACACAAGGCGGACGGGCAACTCTTGTAGGCTGGTTGTTTCTTGTGACATTAAGCTTACTGTTGTTTTGTTACAGTTCGTGACAAGAGCAGAAGAAGTGAAGGCTAGGCTGCTTGTGTTGTTGTTCGTGCAAGAAAGGAAGATGGCCATATAAGAGTCGATGGCGAGGAGGTAAGTGAGAGAGACGACAATGACTTACCCGATGGAGACCAAGCTTGCTGTGTGACCATGGTGCAGGCCCTAGGACTGTCGTCGCCTATGCATAAGGAGAAGCACGTACACGCATGAGAGAGTGGCGGTAGCAGTTACGTAGGGAGAGGGAGTAGCTGTTGGCGTCATTTCTGCTACTGTCCCTTCAGCAGTTACTTTGCGTAAAAGGATGGAACCCTAGGGCTGAGGAATGAGAGGAGTAGCGGCTGGAGATGTACGTGGAGCAGACTGGTGTCTCTTGGGATGGCTTCTTCATGGGCTGGCAAGAGGTGAGGTAGATCAAGCAAGGGTTGGCTGGAGAAATGTGTGTGGGCCTATCACAAGGACGGATGGCACATGGGCTGGACAAGATGGAAACAAGCTCGGTTGGGCTTGTCTAGACATTGTCATGGCTTTGCCATGGGCTTGTCAAGTGGCCCTGTCAAATGCTTGTCATCTCATCCTACTCTTGCAAGAGTGTTATTAGTAGTATTTTATGTGACCAAAACTCCACATAAATCATAAAAGTTGGTAAGAAACATTTTATGTGATTAACTCTTCACATAAAATGATAAGATTTATGTTGATAAAATAAAGAGATATAAAATAAATAGAAATGACGGAAATAACTTTCCGGGTATTACACCACCACTCACCTCCTCCTTCGCTTTGAGGTTGCAGCTTCTCAAGCCTCCTTTGTCACGCCGAGGAAAGAATCAGCGCCACCGGAATGCTCCCCAACAGTAGCAGCCACCATCGACCTCGCTTGACGGAGCCCTTGCAAGTGCCGCCTCTTTGCTCCCTTCCTTCTCTGTCCTCCACTACCGCCCACCATGATGGGTCACCAAGGACGCCCCTTTGAACCCTCCTCGAGCCCTTCTTCTATGGTATTAGCCGCCTGTGCAGAAGCTCCACCTTAGCCTCGCCGGAGCCACAACGGGAACCACTGGAGTGGTGTTCGCTCGAAAGTGTGTGCGTCAAAGTCTTAAATTTATAAAACTGAAATTAAATCAAAGTGAACCCGCAGTGTACGGATCGGCGTAGTAAAGCAAGAATTCTATAGTATCGAACTCAGGGATTTGGGGGGAATAAATTCAGTTTGCAAATTATCAAGCTAGTAATATAGAAGATTTGCAAATATATTGGGAAAACAACAAGTCTAAAGATCCAGGTATCCAATTGTGGCAATTGATTCACGATATTCTATACATGTAAGGACAAAGTCGGAATTGCAAAGGTATATCTAATGTAAGGGATTTGGGGGGAATAAATTCAGTTTGCAAATTATCAAGCTAGTAATATAGAAGATTTGCAAATATATTGGGAAAACAACAAGTCTAAAGATCCAGGTATCCAATTGTGGCAATTGATTCAAGATATTCTATACATGTAAGGACAAAGTCGGAATTGCAAAGGTATATCTAATGTAAGGTTATGTACGGTGAAGTTCCAAAACCCTATATATCTTACCCAAGGACTCTCTCCATAAAGGTTGTTGAGGCTGTAGTATAGAAAGGATCAAAGGATAAGAATTACTCACAAATACCCATGCCCAAACCCAAGGGAATCAACGATAAGCCAAAGTGGTTAAGGTTGTGACACTCGAAACCAAAGTAGAGGATGTTGAGTCTCACTACTACCTAGAAAAAGCAAGCCAAGACTAGGTTAAAGCAAACCTTTAACTTTAGATCAAAGAAAAGGCAAAGGACGTACGACAGAGGAAACCACGCCTGGATCTTGAAGAACCACAACCGTGGAACTCAAGAACAGACCATGGAAAAGGTCGACGACGAGGTTCTTGCAACTCTCAGGGTCCAATCTGTTTACGTTCAATCTATCATTATCTAAGCCACAACTATCAACCCTTCACCTTAGAATTACTAAAGGTTTTTAGCCAAAAATCATTGTCATTGAATCAATAATCAAGTTTAAAAGAGAAAAAGGGTAAAATCTCGAAAACTCAATAATAACCAAATAGTCAAACTCGAAAACAAACAACAAGTATATGTGTTCAATGTATTCAGCATAGGGAATAGAAATCCTCACAACAACCTCTAGGAACAATGAAGAATGGGATGTCAATCCGCCTTCAAATGTAAACCCTAAGATCTTCTCTAAGTACGCAACCTCGAAAATGCGTCATTCTTGGGATCTTCCCTGTATGCAATGGAATCTTCCTAAGCAATATGACACGTGGCAAATATGACACGTGGCAACAATTTCTCCTTTCTCCAGCCTTCTTATAGGGAAAAAGTAGGGTTACAAAAAGCCCGATAACCGCTGCTGACGTGGCAAATATGACACGTGGCAACCGTTATAAGAATCACGGTCTAGTGTGAACTTCCACGGTCGTGGAACTGGTCATGGAATCTTTTTGTTGCTCTCGACATGACTTTCCACGCCCTCAATGCTAAAACCACGGTCTTGGTTCTCTTGGTTTGGCCGTGATTTTTCAAGTTCCCATGTAAAAGCCTTTGTTTCGTAAAGTTCTCTAATCATGCTCCTTCCTTAGCTTCTCCAATGCATCCTCTTGATGCCTAGCATGATCAAATACTCATACTCTCTCATATATGCTCCAATCCAAGCCTTATTCACCTAAAAACACAACAAAGCTTGTGTAGATCTCTATATCGACAAAATAGATGAATGTGCTCATAAATGATTCAAACTCTTATCCATGTACACAACTAAAAGGGAAAAACTATCAAAACAAGTGCCTAAAATATAGTCATATTTCATGCTATCAAAATACCCCATACTTGTTGCTTTCTTGTCCCCAAGCAAGGTTTTCAAAAGCTTAGAATACAAGGTAAGATGAAATATGAATGCAAAACAAGGTAATAACAATCTTTTTGGTATTGTGCTTCTAATCAATAGATAATTCTCAAATCTTTATTCATTCTTCATTGAAAACATCCATGTACATAAATAAAAAAATATCAAGCAAAGGAAACATCATATTTTGCATAAACTTCAAGACAAACATCATAACCTTCAAGCAATGTCAAAATTAATCATGTGAAACATCAATTTAGATCACCAAGTCAAACAACATTCTTATGATCTCAAGGACTTTCAAGTAAGGTCAAGAAACGTGAATAGGTAGGAAACTTATAAGGGAATGTGGTGTATAAATCCGGGAAGAAGGAACAACACAAACTTTTTTTTTCTTATTGCAATTTGAACGAACTACCAATATAGAGTTTTGCTCCTTATTTTAGCACATAATTTTTTTACTTTACCTTTTAGAAATATGGACAGCGGTGCACAAAAACTGAAGCCTAGGAGATTGGCGTTTCTCAATTTCGAGATGCTTCAAACCCTTGATGCACATACCATAATCTGTTAGGAATATCGCTCAATCCGACTTTGGCAAGGCACAAACAGCCGGCTATGTGAATGGTGCCGAGTGACTCATCATCATGATTGACTTCCCCAAATCTAGAATTTTCCTACACTTTGAAAACAATTGCTTTCATGGCCCTCCCACATAAAACATGCCAAATTCAACTCTTCCTAATTCCCGGATAGGTAAAGAAGGCAAATATTTTCATTGAGGGGCTAGATGATTAAGGAAAGAAGCAAGAAAAATCGAGGTGCCTTAATCATTTCATAAAGAAGTGCAAGAACTTATATTGTGATTTCAACTTTTATTTCTTAAAACGATTTAGACATAAAACTTTCACATTATGAAATTTTGAAGAAAGGTTAAACAACATACTCAATTTCTTCACAATTCACAATTCAACTTAAGCACATAAAAGTCATCAAAAAAATCAATCCACAAGTAGATTCATCATAGAATTCATCTCCAATCCTAGAAGCACAATAATTTTCAAAAAATTTCAAAATTTTTATGGGTTTTCAAGCTTTTTAATGCAATGCAATAAAGAAACGTGTGACAATAAAAGAAAGATGCAAGTATTCGTGGAAATAAGGCAAAGCAAGTGTACCGATTTATTACATAAACGAGAGTCACACCCCACCCCATACTTAACCTACACATTGTCCACAATTTTTAGGAAAAATAAAGAAAAGAAAAGAACTAAGAAAAACTCACTAAGGTGGTGGAGTAGCTCGAAACATCCACGGTCAATCACTGCGGAGGCGGTGGCGGTGGGTAAGGAAAGAAGTCGGAGCTGAAAGGTCGCCCAAACTTCTGGCGATAGAAATCACGAAGGATCCTTGCGTTCACTTGCCTCTCTACATCATGCTCATTCTAGCGGGTCTCTAAGTCGTCCATCCTCCTAGAAATATCACCCGCCCACGCCGGTTGCTGTCCATACCAAGAAGGAGGCTGCTGAGTCCACTCCGGTGGCTGCTGAGTCCATGTAGGGGGCTGCTGGTACCAAGGTGGAGGAGCTCCCATCGAAGCTGGCTGCTGGACATACAAATCCGGGGCACCATCCATCCATATGGGGCGCTCCCTAACGCTAGCTCGGCGGGAAGAGGAAGAACTAGTACAAATACCCCCCCTGACCCCGTATATTTTGTACATGGGAACCCGGTTAAGGAAGCGTGGTTAACGAGAGCGAGGTCCGACAGTTCGCACCCCGGTAAATGTCACCGAGTTAATATTTTTGGACCCCGGTTTTTTAATAACCGGGTTAAAAGTCGGACCCCGGTTATTTAAAAAAATCGGGGTAAAAATCGGACCCCGGTTATTTTAAAAAAACCGGGGTAAAAGTCGGACCCCGGTTTTTTTAAATAACCGGGGTCTGACTTTTACCACGGTTTTTTTAAATAACCGGGTCTGAGTTTTACCCCGGTTATTTTAAAAATCCGGGGTAATTTTTGGACAAAATTGGTAATTTACGGACCTCGGTTTTAGTATAATAACCGGGGTATTTTTACCATTTTTTAAAATTTTATTCCCCGGTTTTTACATAAAACCGTGGTCATTTTTTAACCGTAATTTATTATTTTTAATATCAAAAATAGCTAATTTGGCACCTGCTTAAATTACACAATACGTATTTGTACTTAACCGAATTTATTAATCAGTAAAGAAATAATATTAAGCTAAAATACATAAACAAACTTGTCATATAATTAATATTCCAATCATATAATCCGAAACTAATATCAAAAAACAAACCACGGTTCTTCGTTCTAAAAGTAGATTATATATACATCTTAACAAAAGATAACAAACACTTTTTAACGATGATCTCTACATGGAAAAATAAGCTAGACAATTCAATCAATGTCGATGCATTCTTGAATGAGTGGCTCCACAAACTTGAGTAAGAATGGAAGACTTTTCTTCTAATAACAAGCGAGCCACCAAGCTTCCATGCCACTTTACAAATCTCTCAAGCGCTGCCAGAGTAGTTATGACAGCATTTCCATCAATATCCAGCTCCTGACTGCGGCTTCTATTTCCTTCGGATGCCATTGCCCAATTTTCCAAAGCCCATGCCGCAAAAGGAACTGCTACATGTTGAGTATCGAGTATGGAGATCATCCCTGAGACCAGGGACAACAGGTGAAGACAAATTAGTTGCTATTAGAAAGCTGTCAGCTCTATTCGGGGGCACACGGTTATCAGGGATATATTCTTTAGGTTCCACATAACCACCATTAGTATACTCCATCACCCCAGAATTTGTTGAAAGTCCAACTATAGTAGTATCTCCAAGAGCTTTCATGCCAATTACCTTCAGTCCTGTCCCACCATCATCATCGTTATTAATCTGTGGATCCTCCAGTCATGCCACCTTAAATAACTTGTATGACTGTAGCAATATCACTCAATTCAACATCTGCCGGAAGAGATAGATGAAAGGACGTCTCCAATGATTCCTATGGGTCGAGTTATGGATCGATCCGCATGTACAACGTCATCTTTACCGGTTTAGGTTCACCTAAACCGACCTTCCTACACAAAGCAAGCGGAATGATGCTTACGCTTGCTCCTAAATCACAAAGAGCATCGTATGTGTTTTCTCCAACTCCTATTGGTATGCAAAATGACCCCAAATCTCGCAGCTTTGGGGGCATCTTCTCCGTCATTGTTTTGATGAGATCCGAAGATTCGGAACCCATCTTGACTTCTCCAAAGTCTTCCAGCTTCCTCTTGTTAGAGAGGATCTCTTTTAAGAATTTCCCGTAAGCGGGCATACCTACAATTGCATCAATAAAAGGTATGTTAATATGCAGTTTGCTCATTAGATCAATAAACTTACCGAATTGCTTGTCTAGACGCGCTCTTACTCTAGATTGCGGGAATGGTAGAGGGGGTTTGTAAGCTGGAGGGGGAACATGAACATCTTCTTCTCCTTCTCCTTTTCTTTCTCTTTCTCAGCGGGGACTTCGACGAACTTTGGTTGCGGGTCGGTGGTTGTTACACCACTTCTAGTAGTAATAGCCATCACCCTTCCTTTTGGATTGTCCTCCGTCTTTCCGGGAAGCTTCCCTTGATCTCTAGGATCTCCTCCGGCCTTGTTGAAAACTTGGTTTTCTAAAGCTTTTTGTGCTTTATCAACCGAAGTGATATGATTCTCTAGTCCTTGGAGCTTCCCCAAGATTGTCTTCAGCATAGCATCATGCTTATCCTTTTCCGGTTTACTTGAATTATTTGAAGTTTGACCCTGGCTTTTCAAAGGGGTAGAAGAAAATGGAGATGTTAGTGTATTTTCAACATGTGAATAGGGATTACCGGAATTTTGTTGGTTGGATCTCCAATTGTTATTGGAGGTCCTATTGTTGTTGTTCCAATTATTGTTCCGGTAGTTGTTCCTATTGCCTTGATTATTATCCCTTCCTAGGTAGCCAACATCTTGCTCCTTCGTCTTTTGAAGGCCAGATCTTATGAGTTCCGTCAACTCTTTGATCTCATTGTTGAGGGAAAATATTTGAGTTTGCGCAACTTCAGTTAATTTTACTCCTGGTTCCCCCGAATTCCGATTCCCATTATCCATCTTCCTATGGGAATACTTCTCAATTACTAGGGCTTGCTTCTCAATGAAGTCCCAAGCGTCATCTTCTCACATGTCCATGAATGTGCCACAAGAAAGAGATTGGAGTTTGAATTGTGTTTCCACATCCAATCCCTTGTAGTAGATCTCCAATAATTCCAGCTTTGAAATGCCATGGTGTGGGTAATCCAATACAAGATCCTGAAACCTTTCCCAAGATTGAAACAAACTTCCGTTAGGTTTCATAGAAAAAGCATTTATCTTACCTCTCAATTCCACCGTTTTGGATGGCGGAAAGAACTTGGTGAAAAACTCCGAAGTCAAGTCTTCCCATGTGTTGAGCTTTGCAGCCGGAAGAGCTTGATACCAAGCTAAGGCTTTGTCCTTCAAAGACAAGAAGAACGGTCTCGGCTTGTAGTTGTTGTTGTTAACCCTTTGAGGTTTCAAAGTTTCCATGAGAATCTCAAAATTTTGCAAGTGTTGATGCGGAGATTCAGTTTCCCTTCCACCAAACTGATTTTGGCGGATCATAGTGATGACTTGTGGACGCATCCCAAAGTCATGATCATCTTGCTCTCCAAGATTCACACCTAGACGGCGTGGTTGTTGAATTGGGTCCATACGTTGCCCAAGGATTTGTGGTTCAACCACGACATCAACAACTCTCCCCTCTCTAGCACGAGGGTGAGGATCAACATGAGCCTGAGGATTAAATGGTGGTATATCCTCTAGGTCTGGCATATCATCATCATCATCGGATGATTAAGCTTTTGATGCTTTAGCCTTCTTCTTCTTAGCGTCATTCCTTTCCAATTTCATGTCCAGAATCATAGCTCTAAGCTCATCAATTTAAAATTGATTACGTTCTTTTTCCTCTAAGCGAGCCATCTCACTCAATTGGAGTTGAGCTCGTGTTTCATCCAACTCCTCTTGGATGTTCCTCTCATTATTTTCAGCCATCATTTTCTCTCTTAGCTTTCTTCTCAAAGTTTTCTCTAATTCAGGGTCAAAAGGAACGAGGTTTTTGGTGGATCTAGACCTTCGTATATACCTATGAAAATTCCTGCAAATATCACTCAAGTATATAGATCAAATCACAAGAGCAAAGCTCCCAAGCTCGACAACCGAGAGCCGAATTTGGCCTAAACCAAATCCCCGGCAATGGCGCCAAAAAGTTGTTCGCTCGAAAGTGTGTGCGTCAAAGTCTTAAATTTATAACACTGAAATTAAAGCAAAGCGTACCCGCAGTGTACAGATCGGCGTAGTAAAGCAAGAATTCCAGAGTATCGAACTAAGAGATTTGGGGGGAACAAGTTCAGTTCACGAATTATCAAGCAAGTCATGTAGAAGCTTTGCTAATATATTGGGAAAACAGCAAGTCTAAAGATCCAGGTATCCAGTTGTGGCAATTGATTCAAGATATTCTATAAATGTAAGGACAGAGTCGGAATTGCAAAGGTATATCTAATGCAAGGGTTATGTACGGTGAAGTTCCAAAACCCTATATATCTCACCCAAGGACTCTCTCTATAAAGGTTGTTGAGGCTGCAATATAGAAAGGATCAAAGGATAAGAATTACTGTCAAATACCCATGCCCAAACCCAAGGGAATCAAAGATAAGCCAAAACGGTTAAGGTTGTGACACTCGATACCAAAGTAGAGGATGTTGAGTCTCACTACTACCTAGAAAAAGCAAGCCAAGACTAGGTTAAAGAAAACCTTTAACTTTGGATCAAAGCAAAAGCAAAAGACGTACGACAGAGGAAACCACGGCTTGATCTTGAAGAACCACGGCAATGGAACTCAAGAACAGACCGTGGAAAATATCGACGACGAGGTTTCTCGCAACTCTCAGGGTCCAATCTGTTTACGTTCAATCTATCATTATCTAAGCCACAACTGTCAACCCTTCACCTTAGAATTGCTAAAGGGTTTTAGCCAACAATCATTGTCATTGAATCAAAAATCAAGTTTAAAAGAGAAAAAGGGTAAAATCTTGAAAACTCAATAATAACCAAATAGTCAATCTCGAAAACAAAGAACAAGTATATGTGTTCAATGTATTCAAAATAGGGAATGGAAATCCTCACAACAATCTCTAGGAACAATGAAGAACCGGGTGTCAATCCGCCTTCAAATGTAAACCCTAAGATGTTCTATAAGTACGCAACCTTGAAAATGCGTCCTTCTCGGGATCTTCCTTGTACGGAATGGAATCTTCCTAAGAAATCTCCTAAGAAATGTAGCGTATGCGGCCGTCCTCAATTTCTCCTTTCTTCATCCTTCTTATAGGGAAAATTTTGGCTTACGAAAAGCCCGATAACCGCAGCTGACGTGGCAAATATGACACGTGGAAACCGTGATAAGAATCACACTCTAGTGTGAACTTCCACGGTTATGGAATTGGTCGTGGAATCTTTCTGTTGCACTCGACATGACTTTTCACGCCCTCAATGCTAAAACCACGGTTGTGGTTCTCTTGGTTTGGCAGTGATTTGTCAAGTTCCCTTGTAAAAGCCTTTGTTTTGTAAAGTTTTCTCTAATCATGCTCCTTCCTTAGCTTCTCCAATGCATCCTCTTGATGCCTAGCATGATCATATACTCCTAATCTCTCATATATGCTCCAATCCAAGCCTTTATTCACCTAAAAACACAACAAAGCTTGTGGAGATCTCTATAACGACAAAATAGATGAATGTGCACATAAATGCTTCAAACTCTTATTCATGTACACAACTAAAAGAGAAAAACAATCAAAACAAGTGCCTAAAATATGGTCATATTTCATGCTATCAAGTGGCGACCTACTTCGCCCTCCATTCGTCGACTCAGCCCAGCGCCGCCGGCCCTCCTTCTCGACACCACCAGAAAAAGGGTTCAAGAAACCCTTTTTGCATATTTAGATCGGGCCTCCCTCTTTTTGTATGTAATTACAAATTTTTACCTAGTGTTTTGCATTTACACTTTTGACCCAAGTTTTGGAAATTTGAAAATATATCCCCGTATAATTATTTTCAGGAAATGCCCCAAGGTTTTAATTACGGATGATGACTCGTATTTCTGAAATTGTATGATTTTCCCCGGGAAATGTGGGTTTTTAACCTTGGATTTTAATTACGGGGATATTCTTATATTTCTATATACTATATATTATGCCCTTGTTGGATTACGTTCACTAATGACTCAAAGATTTAATTGCGGATTTTTAATGTTGGCTTGTGAAAACGAGTTTTACCTTAGAATTTTATATATTATATTTTACGACCCAATTTAGCGTATGAGCTAAATTTTATTATCTTTGGTTTTAGGTCCAGAAGCGCCGCAATAAAGGCCATCAAATCCATTCTCGACATTCATAGATCGTCTTCCGCCTTCGACCTCGTGTGAGTACCTTCTCCCTCGATCTAGTTATGTTTGGTAGTATCCTGCTAGGTTGGATCTAGCATAACTTCGAGTGAATGCCAAGTAGTGGCCATGAACCATAGGTGAGTTTGAGGATTTATGATGTTCTAAGGCTTGACGTGTTGATATCTTTGTGAGGTTGTTTATGGCTTTAAGTTGTATGTTGAGCTTTTGAGGATCTACGGTTTGAGGTTGTATGATTTATGAGGTTGTGGACTATCACGTGAGTATGTTAGTAAAACGTTGCTTGTGAGATCTTTAAGTCTAGAAGCGAGTTATCCTAGCATGTGTAACACCCCAAATTCTAAGAACTCGGGGAGCTACTGTTTAGGACCTCACAATGGGTTTCGACCTCAGTTTGACAACAACTTTACTAGGATCTTACAACAAGGCACAAATGTATTTAAATTCTTCAAAAATACCAAACAATATTTGTATGAATAAACAACACCTGATAGCCTTACAAAAACATATTTATATTTATATAACATGCATGCCGTATAGAAAACTCCCCCGTCCCCATCTAATGAGTACGTGGACCTGGCTGACCATCTTTCCGGATCTCTCTACAATTGTCTATCTCTACCAAAACTACTACACGGAATAACCGTTAGCTAACAATCCAAATATAAATAGAATAAGGATAGCAAAAACACACCCAAGGTAACATAAACACTCATCATGTTGGCACACAATCCGGTTATTATCTGATAGTTAGGTGATTCACTTTATTCCGTTTTAAAGTTGTGGCACAAGAATCTTAAAATTTCTCGCCTCCGTTCCTTATCCAACATGGTGTAGGTCTAGCACTTCCGCCGGTAGCATCACTACAAACCAAGTATGGACTAGCACCTAAAGAAACCCCCAGCGCTCTCGGGCTAATTGAGCCGAATGCCACCACCCGTTACTCTTAGGCCAAATATGTAGGTCGGTTGATAATTACTAGCAAGTACGATTATAAACACATCATTCAAACACCACTATCATTATTCACACTCATATCCAGAAGCTAGCTAAGTAAGCCCAAAGGAATTACCTGAATCGAAACTCGATTCCCATTATCTCAACTCGGTCAGCAACTGTTGGGACTCAATTGCCTGTCATAAGGGCAAGTGGATCTAAATACATCCCATATTATTAGAAGTCTATAACTTCTAAGATGCACAATCCCTTCAAGAGAAATTATTAAAATGCCCTCCTAAGGTAAAATGATCATTTTACCCTTGGTCCCAAAACTCTCAAAGATCCTATAATATATGCCAAAACCTTTCTTCGGGACTTAATTAATAATCTAACTCTTAAGAGTTAGTTTAGGTAGAACTTATAGATTACACATTTCTCTTAACTTTTAAAAGGTCACTACGGTCAAACTTTAGCCTATAATACGAGACTCAAATAAATTTATAAAAATTCTAAGAAAATTACCAAAGTCATCTATGATATGCATACAAATCATAATGTGAAAGATCTCCCAAAAATACTCAGTCAAGAATCATACATAAATTCCCAAAGTGGGGTCCAACATCCATAAAACCCATACTTAGCCAAAACTTGTGTAATTTCCTAACTGCACCATCAGTCTAGTTTGGACCTTCATAAATTAAATCTAACCGTTGGATCAA
The DNA here is from genome assembly GCA_033239045.1 of Fagopyrum esculentum. Taxonomy (NCBI): domain Eukaryota; kingdom Viridiplantae; phylum Streptophyta; class Magnoliopsida; order Caryophyllales; family Polygonaceae; genus Fagopyrum; species Fagopyrum esculentum. Next base: position 42,071,994 of record BSUD01000005.1, on the reverse strand, counting down.
CCCCAACTTTTGATACATAACCCTATGCATGGCACTTCGTAACATACTAAAAATTAAACGGTGGATTATATTTCTAAGGTATCTAAACGTAAGTTCAAACATGACTGCACAACACAAAATGTTTCCAGCACTTAGAGACTTTCAGCAACATCCAGAAAACTACTTACAGTCTTGACTTTGAAAAATCATAACTACTAAACCTCTTGATTAATTTCCCCCAATTTTTGATATACTCTACTATGTAATCCTAACTAAGACATATTCAAAATTCAAGTCCAACAAAGACTAAAAGCCTATTCAAAACTATCTCACAAAACTGCATCACATGCTATTTTTCTCAACAATCAACACACTTATAAAAACTACATGAGTAGTCAACTTTGGAACACGATAACTCTCAACCTGTAACATGGATACCTCTAAAATTTTAGTATGACTTATTATGCAATATTGTCTATGACATATCCGAAAACCAGCCAAAAAAAAGGAGTCGTGCATACCTAGATCTGGCCCCAAAGTTGAAAGATCGTTCCAAGGCTGTTATGTCTGGGTTCCAAGTAGTTTGGAGGTAACTATTAGCACATATATATGGAGGGAAAGACAAATAAGAGAGGTATGGGTCTTACTTTACTCTAGGGCTCGGGATCTGTAGGCTCGTCTATGGTCAGGCTCATTGTTGTCGGACTTAGGACCGACGAGAAAGGAAGAGGGGCAATCCTGGCGCCTGGCGTATGTGTGTACCAGCGTCGGTCCAGGATGGTGGCGTGAAGCGAAAGCTGAATAGAAGGAGCTTCGTTGTTGTGTGCAGATCTGGGGAGGGAGTCGTGCTGCTGTTGAGCGTCACATGTGCATATTTGGAGAGGAAGTTGTGCTGTTGTTCGGTCGAAGGAGACTGCGGCTCCCCGGCGTCGAGGCAAAGACGAAGGGGGAGCGGTTGCTGCGCGGTGTTGGTCATGCGTGATAGGGAGTGATAGCATGTATTAAAGTCTATATTTTGGGATTGGTTTTGATGTTTTATCTTCATAAATCTGCATGTATGGATGTATATTCTTTGGTTATATTGTTGTTTTGTCTACCTTTGCAAGAATCGAGGTCTACACCTAGTTTCGTTGTAATTATAGGGAAAATGGCACGTTTTTTACCGAAATGGAGCTAAGGAAGCTAAGGAGTCATTGGAGCTACATTCTGGAGCATTGAGGAGTTATAAGAAAAGCTCAAGAAGCATGGAAATGATTTAGAGGATTGATTTTGGACCAGATTAGACAGATTCACTCTCAACTAGGACTCACCTCGGTCAGCTACAATATCATCTCGACCGAGGTGATCTTCAGGAGGGTTTGGACCGAGGTGAAATGATGACTGAACGTGAGATCTTTATTTTTGGCTGAGATCTTCAATTTTTGGAAAGTGAATATCACATATTATTGGCTTGATTTCTGGAAGGAAGAATGTCTTTTGGCTGATATATTTTTGAAGATATGGAGATATATTCTAAGGAAATTATCTTTTTAAGATATTTTATCTTTAGAAGATAATTCTCCTATATATATGGGCTGATTTTCTACAATTCAGCCATCCTTGGATCATCTTCGGATCACCCATTCTCTGAAGGAAGTTTGAAGGAAGTTGAAGGAAGTTTGAAGGTTGGAGATCAAGGAAGGAAGGAATCTAGTTGAAGTTGGCTTTGAAGGAAGTTTGTAAAATTTTCTTAGTTGATTTTGTTTTGTTGTCTTTTCTGATTGTGATTGAGGAACACTAATTATTTGTTTGTTTGATTCAGTTATTGAGACCTTCGTGTTAAGGTTTTCTTGTTTGAATATTGATTCTTTTCTTATATATTTGATTATTGTTATCATGATAATTGTTGGCTAAGTTCTTTATGCGATTCTAGGGTGATTGGCTGAAAGTTGTGGGAAAGACGATGATAGAATGATCTTAACCCCACTAGACCTTGAAAGCTCGAGCCTTTACCTTAACCGACAAACACCTTGGTGAGTCATAGAACATCTCGGCCGGGATGGGATATAAATGAACGAGGTGAGACCTTTTTTGATCCTTATCTGAGTTGAGGTTTCAGTTTGCCAAATCCTATACTTGTTATACCTTTCCTGGTTCAACGCAAGCCTAGGATGAGACTTACCCGGTGATTCCTTGGTTTGTTTACCCAAGATCATGAATGTAGGTAATAAAGGTTTATACTTTATTGGGGTTTGAGTGTGCCTTCATCCCATCTTTTGAGTTAGCCCGAGACTTACCCGGTAAAGGTTGATTCTATCCCCTTTGGTGGTGTGTTGGTTTGAGATTATAGTTTCTTTCCTTAGTACCTTGAGACTTACCCGGGGAGAGGATCTTTGTTTTGGGATAGTGAGTAGTGAGACTTACCCGGTGATCTATTACCACCTTAGAAACACCTTCCCTTTGAAAACCTCGGCTTTGTCCATGTTTTCTTTTGAGATCTTGAGTCGGAACCACAATTGGATGCTTTAATCTCTAGAATCCGCATTCTTTTTGCCTGACTTTTATATCATCTTTGATAGCTTTGCTTTGTTGCGTGTTTGTTAGTGACAACGTGAATTACCGATCTTTGTTTCACCATAGTCCTAGTGTTCGACCCTGGAATTCTTGCTTTTATTACAATCGATCCGTACACTTGGGTTCTCTATTTGCAATTATTCTTGGTATAAATATTAAAGCTTGCACACACCTTTTGAAGCGAACAAGTTTTTGGCGCCGTTGCCGGGGACTTGGTCAAGACCAAGTTCGGTTTCGGTTGTGTTTTGGGGCTATTGCCCTTGTTGCTATTAACTACTTTACTTGAGTGTTTTTGCAGGATCTTTCCTTAGGTTTATGCGAAGAACTCGTGCAGGAAAGGAAATCGTTCCTTACGATCCCGAACTAGATAAGACCTACAAGAGAAGATGGAAAGAGGCTAAGATGGCCGATAAATCAATCGCAATCTTGAAGCCGAAATGAAGGAGGCATTGGAACAATTGCGCCTCAGTAAAGAAGAACTACAACAAGAGAGAGACGAGACTCGCGCAAGAACTGAAGGAATTGAAGCTTATATGGCCGCTCTAAGGGCTTAGTTTCTACCTCGACCGATCCCAGATGCTCGACCGAGGCAAAACCCAGTCCTAGTTCCCCCGGCCGAGATGCACCCACCACCTCGGATGCTAGTCCGAGATGTTCTTTTTGCTGGAGTTTCACAAACTCTAGGACAAAGGATAGACCCCAATCAGCAAGTCAGGCGTCCAAGAGTCAACCTAGGTGATTCAGTTTAGCAGGATTATGAACTTAGACCTCAAGTTCTAACCATGATTCGACAATGTCAATTTGGAGGTTTGGAGAGAGAGTCTCCGCATTAACATTTGCAAAACTATGAGATTCTGATGGAGACTTTGAGACCATAAAGAGTGGAGAGTAACAACTAAAAGTTAAGGCCTTTCTATTTCTCTTTGAAAGACAAGGCTCTTGCTTAGTTTCAATATCTTCCGGCTGGAAAAATCAACACTTTGGAAGAGATGACGACGGAGTTTCTTACTAAGTTCTTTCCCCCTTCTAAGACCGCTGAATTGAGGGGCAAGATCAATGCTTTTATTATGAAGGACAAAGAGAGTTTTTCCAAGTCATGGGAGAGATTCAAGGATCTTTTGTTGGATTTCCCACATCATGGGATTCCAAAGATCGAGTTGCTGGAGATATACTTCAAGGGTTTGGAAGGAGATACTCAATTCAAGCTCGAATTACTTTCCGCCGCCACCTTCATGGATATGCCGAATAGATGAAGCTTGAGATTTCATTGAAAAGCAAGCTTTACACATAGAGAACTACTCTCATCAAAAAGTTGAAGATGGAGCAAGGAGAGTTAGCTTCCAAGACACATCATCAAATGGAACCCAACTCACCTCGCTTAGCAATGGAGTGAAAGCATTGAAAGAGCTTTTAGTAGCTTAAATAAAGAAGGAGCAAGACGGTGGATACCAAGGAAGAAACAACTATCAAGGGCCGCCGAAAAACAACTACAACAATAACAGAAACTCCAACAACAATTGGAGATCAAATCAACAAAATTCCGGTAACCCTTATTCTCATGCTGAAAATGCTCTTAACCCCCCTCTTCTTCTTCTACTCCATTGAGAAGCCAGGAGCCTGCATAAAGCTCGTCCCAGCCACCAAAGAATCCAGATGATGTGCTGGAGGCAATATTGATCGAGCTCAACGCTATGGAGACATCGATGAACTCATTTTCGAAGGCACAAAAAGCCTTAGAGCAACAATTTTTCAACAAGGCGAATGAAGCGCCAAGATATCCAGGGAAGCTCCCAACAAGGATAGAGAGCAACCCTAAGGGACATATCATGGCTATTACAACACTCAGTGGATTGAAGATTGCAGATCCAGTACCTCGGTCGAGCCCCGACCAGATGAGGAACACCTCGGACCAAGATCAGACGAGGAACACCTCGGTCGAGGTACCAACCAAGATGGAGCCCCAGAAAGCGAAAGAAAAATCTGAAGTTTATGTTCCACCTCCTGCTTATAAACCACCACTCCCGTTCCCTCAGTCAAGGGCGAGGGCACATCTAGACAAGCACTTTGGTAAGTTTCTAGACCTTATGAATAAGCTACACATTAACATTCCTTTCCTTGATGCCATTGTAGGGATGTACGCCTATGGGAAATTTCTAAAAGAGATCCTATCAAGAAAGAGGAAGGTGGAGGATTTTGGTGAACTAAGGGTGACATATAGATCTTCGGAGCTCATTTAAATCATGAAAGAGAAGATGCCACCTAAATTGAGAGATCGCGGTTTATTTTGTATTCCCATCCAAGTTGGGGATGTAACTTATGATGCACTATGTGATCTAGGAGCCAGCGTGAGCATCATTCGTTGGAGCTTTGTGAGAAAGTCGGCCCTGGAGAGCCCAAGCCCGTTAAGATTGCATTATACATGGCGAATCGCTGCATTACCCGTCCCGTTGGTATTTTGGAGGACGTTCCCATCAAGTTAGGTAATTTTTACATACATATAGACTTTATTGTGCTTGACATTCCCGCAGATTATCCCAACCTTATCATTCTTGGGAGACCATTTCTAGAAACTTCGGGTTGCTAGGTTGATTGTAAGAATGCCAAGTTGAAATTCAACATCGGTGGAGATCATGTGGAGTTTGCATTGCTTGTTGCAATGAAGGGAGAGCCGCTGGAAGATGACATCTTCAACATCTATGATGAAGAAGAATCTAGAGAATTGGTGAGCTCTATCCTTATTAAAGATCCTCTTGAAAAAGTTCTTAGTATTAGTTTAATGGAGGAAGGTATAGATGTCTTGTGTGATGCAGATGTACGAAGCTTGAAGGCATTGATAGCAGATCCAGGAGCTAGATTTGATAAACAGATTCAGGAGAAGAAAATCACGTTAGGTTTCGGTTCCAGCTCCAGTACTTCGACCGAGGTAATTTCTGGACCAAGCGAGGTGATCTTATCTGAAGAAAATTTCGGTCACCCACCTCGGACCCCGACCGAGACAGCAGGCGAGATGATGTTAACTAAGGACGACAAACTTTCTGATTCATTTTCCGAGGATCATTGACAATTGGTGGAGCACTGGCTTTGCCAAGTCCCTAATGGTAAAGAGTCTTGGTATGCTGATATTGTCAATTACCTTGTTTGTCAAGAAATACCGCCCGGATTGACGTACGTTCAAAGGAAGAAGTTCTTCAAAATGTTCGTCACTACTATTGGAATGAACCTCTACTATTCAAAAGAGCTCCATATTGGATGCTTCGACGATGCATTCCGGAGGATGAAGCTGCTAATGTCCATACGGCATTGCCACTCGCTTCCTTGTGGAGGACATGCTAGCGCTCACAAAACATGCGCTAAGGTATTGCGTTCTAGTTTCTTTTGGCCTATATTATTTAAGGATGTGCAAGCGTTTTTTGTCTCTTGTGATGCATGCCAAAGAACAGGGAACTTGTCAAGAAAGAACGAGATGCCACTCAACAATATTCAGGATGTTGAGATTTTTTATGTATGGGGAGTTGAATTCATGGAACCTTTCCCATCATCCGTGGGGAACTTCTACATCCTCTTAGTTGTTGATTACATTTCTAGATGGGTGGAAGTTGTTGCCTCTCCCGCTAATGACGCCATGGTGGTTGTGAATTTCATCAACCGGAAGTTCAAGGCACTTTTGTCGAAGCATGGGGTAACCCATAAGGTAGCAACCCCTTATCACCCTCAAACTAGTGGCTAGGTGGAGATCTCAAATAGAGAAATCAAGGCGATTTTGGAGAAGACCGTTTCAAGGACAAGGAAAGATTGGTCCATGAAGTTGGATGACGCTCTTTGGGCTTATAGGACCACATTCAAGACTCCCATAGGAACCACCCCTTACAATTTGGTATATGATAAGTCTTGTCATCTACCCGTTGAGCTAGAGCACAAGGTATATTGGGCAATCATGTGGTTGAATTTGGACATCAAGGAAGACGGAGAGAAGAGACTTTTACACATTAATGAGCTGAAGGAGTTGCGCTTAAACACCTATGAGAATGCCAAGATCTACAAGAAAAGAACGAAGAAATGGCATGACAAGCATATCATTCCTAAGGAGCTTAAAGAAGGAGATCTTGTTCTACTCTTCAACTACCGCCTCCGCCTCTTTCCAAGTAAGTTGAAATCTAGATGGACAGGACCTTATGTTGTGAAAACTATTTTTTCTTATGGTGCAGTTAAGATATGGGTGAAACTAGCATAAGTTTTAAGGTCCACGGTCACAGGCTGAAGAAGTACCGACCGGAAGTCCCGACTGAGGAGATTGCACCATTATACCTTGTTTGAGGATGGCGTACGGTCCAACTAGCGACCTTAAACCAAGCACTTCTTGGGAGGCAACCCAAGGTTTTGCTTTCTTTTCCCTTTTCCAACTAGCGGAAGTTTTGTTTTTGCGTCCTCTAGACAGGAAACAGGTACTTTCTAAGGAAGGATTACAGCTCAGGAGCTACATTGGAAGGACAGGAGTTTGAGAAATTGAAAAGACGGAGCTTGATTGAGACACATCTCGGGTGCAGTCACAGGACCTCGACCGAGATGTTCTTGGTCAACCGAGGCGACTAGGTCTGACATCCACTCTGACACCTCGGTCCACTCGGCAACATCTCGACCGAGGTGAAATCAAATTCAACGAGGGGTATAAAAGGCGAGACGTCACTCCTCCACTTTTTCCCTCTCTATGACCGACATCGACCGCGCCCTTACTCTCCTCAAATTTTCGATTCTTGCTCGTTTTCCACGTTTCTTGACTCGAATTCACCGGAGAAAGCAAAAGATTCAATTTTCGAGCATCAAACAACAAGGAAAACGCTTCAATTTGCAGAATCTAGGCTATTTCGTTTCAAACCCTAACTCTTCCCTTCTTTTGTCGATTCTTAGTAGATATGGCTTTGGTTTCCATAGTTTGTTGCTGAAAAGGATGTAAGTACCTCTTAGGAAGCTTTTAATAGTGTTTTTGGGGGAAAAAGCTTACATATCCAGGATTTGCGTTCGAACAGCAGTTCGCCTCGGTCCAGTCGACTGTGTCTCGGCCGAGGTGTTCTTGGGCAACCGAGGTGTTCATCCAGAAAAAATGAGCAACAAATCAGATCGTCAATTGGCCTTGAGAGACAAGCCTAGCACTTCACACCAGTCTTCCCCTTCCTCTGCTTCTCAGTTTCCATTTCAGTGTGATTTTCGGTTTCCCTACACAGACAATGACAGATTTTCCTTCCCGAGCGGTGGTTCGGAGTTTCTCGGGCGAGATAGCCCATGTGACGGACCATAGAGACAGGTGGCGGCTCAAAGATTCCCGGGAGCGTAATTTTTTCCATCATGCATTCCATCTTGCTCACCGGTTTTAGTGAGACTCTTTTGGCGCGTACTGAGACGCCCCAAAAGGTCCATCAGGGGGAGTGATAGGTGATGGAATCACTATCATTTAGGGTAGTTTTTAGAGTCTTTTTATTGCATTAGTGTCGGTTTATGCTACTAACTCCTTGGTCCAGAAGAAGAAGATCAAAAGAAGCTAAGGAAGGAGTTATAAGCACTTAGGAGTAAAGATCAATCAAGAAACAAAGTTTCTGTTGCTCCACCGCCCCCGCAGGCCCTTGCAGCCGCCTCAACGGGTGACACTTCCCACTGAAGCGCTCCCAACACCTTCACCAGCGCCAGCCAAGATGTATGTCACCGCCCCTGCGCCACCCATCGGCGCCCCTGCGGTGACTTGCCTTGACAAGACGAAGGCCAGCTCCCATGCGCCTCCCACTACGCCCTGCCTACGCCTCGCCTTGGGAGCGGGAAGGCGAAGAGTTTGTGTCACCGCCCCTGCATTGGCCTTAAGGCGCCCCTGCGCCTTGACATCAGAAACGTCAGGAAGGCGAAAGGTCAGACATTGAAGTGCATTAAAGATCCGCCCCAACAGAATTGTGCAGTCGCCCCAACGGTCCTGAAGAAGATCAACCGATTCTGACTACACCGCCCCTGCGGGTCCTGAAGGCCGCCCCTGCGGTTTAACGCCAGATGCTTTACTCCGGCTGTTTACACCACCTTTATGGCATTAAAGGTGGCTGTTTTAGGCCGGCTATTTACTCCTAATTAAGTGTCTTTTGTAGTATAAATAGTCCATGGCTGATTGCTAGAATCGTCCATGCTTTTCCCCACAAAATCCATTTTAGACTTAAGTTTTCCATTGTAATGAGTTGCTAACTCCCTTGCTACATTGGGTTGGTTTGAAGCTGCTTTGTTGCTTTGGTTGTAAGTTCTTTTAATGTAAGTTTTTATTCAGTAATGCTTTGTGTTTCCTTGATCTCCATTGTTTAATTGCATGTTAACTATTACTTGGGATTGATCACCTTAGGTTCTAAAGTGCATGTAAACAACTAGGATTAATAGGTTCCGGGTTCGGGTCTTTAATCTAGTAGCAACTTTAAGTAATAACTGGTTGTAATTACTTAAAGAAAAGGAACACAAATATAAAGATAAGTTTAACGGTTTTAATATTCTCTTTATATCCCTTAGTCTTTGTTTGAATGCTAACTTATTATTTGTTCTTGTAGGTTTACGGAACTTTAATAGGTTAAGTTGTGTTGATGCCGGTTAGCTCAACACATATGTATGATCGAGATGGGATATTACATAAAAACTTGTAAAAGGAATACACCAAAGTAGCAATTGCATGCTTAGAATCAACCTAGTGTAGATTCACCCATTATTGTCTTATTTGTCGTATTAATCGTTTTCATAAGTTTTTGTGAATCAATTCAACCAAAACCCCCCCTTTGTGTCACTTGTCATTATAATCGATTATTGTCTTATTTGTCGTATTAATCGTTTTCATAATTTTTTTGTGACCGTACTCTTCGTCAACGTACGTATCCCACTTTTGCTCAAAACCCTCTTGCGGTCGCTATACCGGCACTAGGGGAAGGAGTCAACTTTGAGCTCAAACCGGGCCTCTTCCACCTACTTCCATCCTTCCATGGGCTAAGTGGTGAAGACCCCATCAAGCACCTTGGGAAGTTCCACACCGTTTGTATGAGCATGAAGCCGGCCAACATTACCGAAGAACAAATCAAGATGAGGGCATTTGGCTTCACACTCAAGGATATGCGAATGATTGGTATTACCATCTTCCATCCGGGAGCATTGACACTTGGGAAAACCTTCACAAAACGTTTTTGGAGAAATAATTTCTAGCTAAAAAGGCCAATAGCTTGAAAAAAGCTATAAGCAACATCGAGCAAGAGGCAACCGAAACTCTCTACGAGTACTTCGAAAGGTTTGCACGCCTCCGATCCAGCTGTCCTTTCCATGGATATTCAACTCAAGATCTAGTCTTTTACTTGTACAATGGCTTTGTAGACAATGAAAGGTGGATCGTTGATGCAGCTTGCGGAGGTAATATTCTTAACTCTACTCCTGACCTTGCTTTGGAAAAGATACAGGAACTAGAGGAAGGGACTCGGATCTTTGGAAGGACCCCGGCTAAGAAAGGAGTTCATGCCGTGAGTTCCGGAAAGAACGAGATTTCCACCGAGCTAGCGGAACTGAAGGAAATGGTGAAGAGGCTAACACTTATGGGAACACCACAACAACTAAAAGCTTGTGGAGTTTGTGTTGACCCATATCATCCAACGGCCATGTGTCCACAAGTTCAAGATGACGATGCTGAAGTAAACACAACGGTTATGGACAACCACATCAGCAAAGACCTAGGAACGATCCCTATACACAAAATTTCATGCCAAATTGGCGTGACCAACAAAATTTTCGTTGGAGGGATTAACAAAACCAACAACAGCAGCCCTGCCAAGGTAAGTATCACTCAACTGAAGATATGCTACAGGTTTTGACTAAACACTTTGCTACTCATGTCCAAACAACAGAATCAAGCATCAAGAACCTTGAGAAGTAGGTTGGTCAAATGGCGGAAGCCATTACAAGAATTGAAACTAGGGCCTCCGGAGGATTACCGTCGCAAACTGTCATAAACCCAAAAGGCATGTAGGAAGAGGTCCAAACATAGAGGAAAAGTCCTTATGTCGAGCCAACGACGTAAAACAAAGGCCCTATTTCGGGAGGCAACCCGAAGGAATAAGAAGAGGAGCTTCTGTCAAGAAAACCGCCCCTGCGGCGACACCCCTGGCCAGCGCCACCCCCGGCACTGGGCCTGCGTCTCCTCACGTAGGTCACCGCCCCCGCGGTGCCAACCCTACGCCCCTGCGGCGGCCACACTTGACACGCACCCTCAGCTCCGCCCCCGGCGCTGAGGCTGTGTACCCCCCTCTCTTGTCACCGCCCCCGCGGCGACACACACCGACCCTGCGGTACGGTTAAGGAAAGAAAAAAAATACACTTCACAAAAATAACCTACATCTACCACCTTACCCACTCCCTCTCCATTCACTCTACAAAATCTAGCCGTTAACCCCCCTACGCCCTTGCGCCCTCCAGCACCTCATCACCACCACCTCGACGCGCCCCCTGTGCCACCTCCGGCAATCTAGCAGCGCCACCCCTTCCTGCAAACACAAACAATCTCCACCACATACACTCACCCCTTCTTCCCACTCCCCTGTCCCACCTCTGGCAATGTCTGCGACAACAAGGAAGACGTCGGAAAAGCACAATCGCCACCACCTTCGTCGAACGGCCAAAAATCGCCCTTCATCTCTTCGACCACCCCTGCGTCTACAAGCTCCCGCCCCTGTGTCGAGCCGCCACTGCGCCTGTTGCAGCTGCCCCTGCGTAAATTAAGACAGAAGGTTCGCCTCTTGATCAAATTGCTGAACTTTCTAACTTTTTACTTGATCAATTGCAAGAGATGGAACCACAAAGGAAATACAAGTTGACGGAAGGTGAGAAGGACCGGTACAGGATTGCTCAAAGCCGGGAGGTGAATGCAACCCGGTTCCTTGATGCTTCCACCTTGGAAAATCTAGGGATGTTGGAAAGTATGCAGGAATTCCTTAACAATGCCGGGTAAGGTGATTTTCTGATAAAGAGTGCTCCAACACACTCAGACCTCACCAGACAGTTCATAGCAACATTCAAAATGGAAACGGAAGACCAATTATGTATAGGAGTTCCGTTCAAGTACAACAAGAGGGAGTACACGTTGGATTACACTCAATTACAAGAGGCATTGGGAGTGACCATTGCAGCTTCTGATGACTGGATGGAACCCACGACACCGGATCTGTTGGAGTTTTGGCAAGCCGCTACTAGGTCAGAGTTTCATGCAGGGGGTGAGTACTCCAACAAATTCACTCACCCCTGTTTAAGGCTCATCTCCAAAGTCCTCATGAGTGTCTTATGTGGACACAAGGAAGAGAATATGGTCGCTCTTAAGGACCTTCCACTGCTATATGCTTGTCTCTCCAACGAATTTGTGCCGGATTGGGCACATCTCTTCTTCACCGCTCTAAAGCGGATTAGGACGAATGAGCCTCGTGACATAGTGGGAGGAGGTATCATTTCACTACTAGCTGCACGGTTGATGAATCTTCCTCCATTGGAAGAAGGTTTGGAGGCACCCTTATACAATAAGGGGTTATTGAGGAGGTGCAGGCTCCTCGAGGTAGATGGGGGACATCGTTTGTGGATCTCCCTTGCAGATGGGAGTCATCTCACATATTTGCCCCGCCGACTCCCCTTGCGAGAAGAGCTCTCCGACCTATATGTACCGGTTGACCCTGTCCCTCCGAGACGACCTCAAGTTGATATTGTTGGGAGGTACGCAGCCGGCTCTAGCAGGGCCCGCCACACTGATGAGGAGATGCCGACGGCGGGACACGATAGTCAGACCATGGAGAGTCTGCAGGCTCAGATGGCTGCTTTGACTACATAGCACCAGGCATGGCAGACAAAGTATCAGCGGTCCATGCTTGAGCAGCAGCAGGCGTGGCAGTCCAGCTTGGCAGGCTAGCTATGAGACTTCATTTCGAGAGAGGATGCTTGGCAGGCGGCTCATCAGCAGCTGTTGGAGACTCAGCAGCTAGCTTGGCAGGCTAGCTATGAGACTTCATTTCGAGAGAGGATGGAGGCTCAGGAGGACCGGATTGACACCCTTCACCGCCGGCAGGAGCACTTCTTCCGCCATTTCCCTTACCCGCTGGAGGAGGGTCGTGGTGGTCCATCCGGACCACCCTAGTGAGGGGTACATTTCTTTCCCTTCTCCCACATTTATCTTTGACTCATTTTCACTTTGAGGACAAAGTGCACTTCAAGTACGGGGGAGGGATATATATCATTGCTTGTACAGTTTGTTAGTTGTTTTTGACATTTTGTTTTGCATTATTGACATCAAAAAAATGCCAAAGAAGTGAAAAAAGGCATGAAAATCCTTGGATAAACCGAAAACCCGAAAGGGCGGTTTAGGTAAAAAGAAGGTAGTCCGACCAACCTTAGGTTGGTGCAAAAATAGACTTGAGGGATGTGAGCTTAAGAGAGAAAAGAAGAAGAGTGACAAGGTGAAAACCCGAAAGAGCGCCTTGGGAAGATGAGCGGCACCGAGTGTAGGTTTCCCTTCCGGCGTTTTGGCGACATAAGAAGGGGAGTCATAAGGAGGTTGTCCGGATAGGCCACTCTTGGAGCGATAAGGATGGTAGTTCTCTTTTTCTCACATTTCCTCTCTTTTCCTTTCTTTCTTTCTTGGGTTTTCTCTTGTTTTCCATTATTTCTCTTTCTTTCCCTTGCTTCCTGAGACCTTGAGTCTAATGGCTGTCATTGTTTTACTCTGGACGAGTAAAAGGTCTAAGTATGGGGGAGTTTAACAGGTGATGGAATCACTATCATTTAGGGTAGTTTTTAGAGTCTTTTTATTGCATTAGTGTCGGTTTATGCTACTAACTCCTTGGTCCAGAAGAAGAAGATCAAAAGAAGCTAAGGAAGGAGTTATAAGCACTTAGGAGTAAAGATAGATCAAGAAGCAAAGTTTCTGTTGCTCCACCGCCCCCGCGGGCCCTTGCAGCCGCCCCAGCGGGTGACACTTCCCACTAAAGTGCTCCCAGCACCTTCACCAGCACCGGCCAAGATGCAGGTCACCGCCCCTGCGCCACCCATCGGCACCCCTGCGGTGACTTGCCTTGACAAGACGAAGTCAAGCTCTCCTGCGCCTCCCACCGTGCCCTGCCTGCGCCTCGTCTTGGGAGCTGGAAGGAGAAGAGTCTGTGTCACCGCCCTTGCGTTGGCCTTGAGGCGCCCCTGCGCCCTGACATCAGAAACGTCAGCAAGGCGAAAGGTCAGACGTTGAAGTGCCTTAAAGATCCGTCCCAGCGGAATTGTGCAGCCGCCCCAACGGTCCTGAAGAAGATCAACCGATTCTACCTACACCGCCCCTGCGGGTCCTGAAGGCCGCCCCTGCGGTTTAACGCCAGAAGCTTTACTCCGGCTGTTTACACCACATTTATGGCATTAAAGGTGGCTGTTTTAGGCCGGCTATTTACTCCTAATTAAGTGTCTTTTGTAGTATAAATAGTCCATGGCTTATTGCTAGAATCATCCATGCTTTTCCCCACAAAATCCATTTTAGACTTAAGTTTTCCATTATAATGAGTTGCTAACTCCCTTGCTACATTGGGTTGGTTTGAAGCTGCTTTGTTGCTTTGGTTGTGAGTTCTTTTAATATAAGTTTTTATTCAGTAATGCTTTGTGTTTCCTTGATCTCCATTGTTTAATTGCATGTTAACTATTACTTGAGATTGATTACCTTAGGTTCTAAAGTACATGTAAAGAACTAGGATTAATAGGTTCCGGGTTCGAGTCTTTAATCTAGTAGCAACTTTAAGTAATAACGGGTTGAATTACTTAAAGAAAAGGAACACAAATATAAAGATAAGTTTAACGGTTTTAATCTTCTTTTTATATCCCTTAGTCTTTGTTTGAATGCTAACTTATTATTTGTTCTTGTAGGTTTACGGAACTTTAATAGGTTAAGTTGTGTTGATGCCGGTTGGCTCAACACATATGTATGATCGAGATGGGAGATTACTTAAAAACTTGTAAAAGGAATACACCAAAGTAGCAACTGCATGCTTAGAATCAACCTAGTGTAGATTCACCCATTATTGTCTTATTTGTCGTATTAATCATTTTCCTAAGTTTTTGTGAATCAATTCAACCAA
>BSUD01000005.1:41960192-42057128 GCA_033239045.1 Fagopyrum esculentum | reverse complement strand
CCCCCCCCCCCCCCCCCTTTGTGTCACTTGTCATTATAATTGATAATTGCATCTAAAACACCTCAACTCTCTTGGGTTCGATCCTTACTTAATCACTATACTTGTTCTTAGTGCTAAGTCAGGATTTACTTTTGATTGGGTATAGACGACCATAGAAATACTTCTAGTCAGGGAGTTGCTGAGTTTGTTTTGCATGGTGACTGGAGTAGTTCCTTACTTTACCGCCATGCTGGCGGATGACCTACACAAGATAAAGGGGAAGCCAAAGGGCGATATCTGTTTTGGTGGGTTGGTGATCCACATCGCCACTTCCATAGGTTTGGGTTCATCTAGTTGTACACTTGTCACCGCTGGGAAGCCGTTGGGACTGCAGAATGATCAATCGACGCATTCTAGTTCATCGTGGCCCGTGCACGCCCTATGTAGTCATGCCATGGGAGACGACAGCTCCATAGGGCATTATGTGGTCATCTCAGTTTTCTGTTTTTTAATTATCAGTATTGGTCTGCTGCTTGGTTCCCTTACATGCAGTATGCTGGAGATGCAACTAATGATGATGATGATGAGGGGTATGATGGAGGAGCTGCCATGGAGACCGGTAGTGATACCGGCAGGCCTAGTGTTCCCATTGTTGAATTTGATAACGAGGCGACCAAGGATGAGAGAGTAGCAGCACCGCCACAACCACATCAGCGCAGATCCCGCCGCCGTGGAGATCCCGAGGCCCACCGACGGATTGATTAGCTGACTGATCAGATGATTGATTCCTACGCGGCTATGACAGTTGACATTTCCCAACGCTTTGCTGATGAGCGTTGACACACTGACGGATAGATGCATCGTATAGAGGAGAGCCAACATTATCAGCGCCAGATAATGGAGATCAAGTTCCAACAGATGATGGGCTATCCTTTCGATCCATCCCAACATCCTTACATTCCACATCCACCACCGCCAGCTCACGAGGATTAAAGTTTCATGAATTTTCTCTATTTATTATGTTGTTCAGCTAAGTCCGGTGAGTATTCTGTTTCTAGACTTATATTTGACTCATGGGACAATGTGTCCCAAGTATAGGGTATTTGGATGTATTTACTAGACTTATGTGCTACTTTGGCTTGTATGACTTCATCGGATATTATTGTCTTATTTGGCTTTATATGCTTATTTTTCATTACATGCATACCTACAGGTTTCTGTTTGAGAAAACGTAGAAAACCAGTTTGAAAAAAAAAATTTATGACCTCGACCGAGACGTTCATGGCCAATCGAGGTTGAACACCTCGGATGACGCCAGAACACCTCGACCGATGTGGCTTTTAACTGAAAGGTTTTTCGAAACGTTTTGTGCTCCTTCTCTGGATATAACCTCGATGATGATTTTGTTTGCAGATTGGTTTTGAAATCTTTATATGCTCGAAAGGTTTTATGATATGTTTATGTTTCTAAATGATTTGTTTGAAATTCTAGCATGTTTAATACTTTGTTTTTATCAAAATTATGTTGGATTTGAAGGTTGACACCACATGATGAGTTCTATCACATTCTTCTTGGGATGACTAAGGAATTTCACTCTCTCTTCTTCTTCTTCTTGATCATGCTTTAGCGCCTCTTATACATATTTGCCTCCCTTTACCTATCCGGGAATTTGGAAGCAAGTGATGAAAAGCAAGTGAAGTGAAGTTGAGATGTAGGCTGGAAGTGTTAAAAAGAAACAATTAGGTTTGGGGACGTTGATCTTGATGATGAGTAAGTCGGCACCATTCACATAGCCGGGTGTTTTTGTCTTGCCAAAGTCGGATTGATCGATAGTCCTAACGGGTCATGGTATGTGCATCAAGGGTTTGACGCATCTCGAGAAATTGATTATTGTTGATCTCCTAGGCTTTGGTTATTGTGCACATCTGTCCATGCATCCCAAAAAGTAAAGTAAAAGTAAAAATAAGAAAAGTTTATTGGTGGAAGATGTTGTGATTCAAAGGAAGTGAAATAAGATCCTATTCCCGGATTCGACCACCACATACCCTATATACATCCTACCCTTACACGTTTCTTGACCTCTTTTGGAAGCCCTTGAGACCTCGAGCTTGTTGATTGACTTGGTGGTTTAAACTGGATTATGCATGATTGATTTCGATAAATATGATTTATTACGCATTCTATGATTTTATGCAAAGATGAACAACTTTTTTATATTTATAAAATATTTGATCATGTTTTGATTTTATTTACCATGAAGCATTCTCTTAGGTGATCTATGAGTGGAGCACACCACAAACATATTTTGAAATGTTTTCATTGATCTTTTTGATGACTTATAATCCATCCTATCTTGTATCTAAGATTTGGATCTTTCTTGGGGACAAGCAAGGGACAAGTATGGGGTATTTTGATAGCATGTATTATAATCTATATTTTATGATTGGTTTAGACGTTTTATCTTCATAAATCTGAATGTATGGATGTATATTCTTTAGTTATATTGTTGTTTTGTCTACCTTTGAGGGAATCGAGGTCTACACCTAGTTTCGTTGTAATTGTAGGGAAAATGGCACGTTTTGGACCGAAATGGAGCTAAGGAAGCTAAGGAGTCATTGGAGCTACATTCTGGAGCATTGAGGAGTTATAAGAAGAGCTCAAGAAGTATGGAAATGATTTAGAGGATTGATTTTGGACCAGATTAGAGAGATTCACTCTCAGCTGTGACTCACCTCGGCCAGCTACAGTATCACCTCAACCGAGGTAATCTTCGGGAGCGTCTGGATCGAAGCAAAGTGATGACCGGACGCGAGATCTTTATTTTTGGCTGAGATCTTCTATTTTTGGAAAGTGAATATCACATATTCTTGGCTGGATTTTTGGAAGGATGAATATCGTTTGGCTGATGTATTTTGGAAGATATAGAGATATATTCTAAGGAAATTATCTTGTTAAGATATTTTATCTTTGGAAGATAATTATCCTATATATATGGGCTGATTTTCTACAATTCATTCATCCTTGAATCATCTCTGGATCACCAATTCTCTGAAGGAAGTTTGAAGGAAGTTGAAGGAAGTTTGAAGGTTGAACATCAAGGAAGGAAGGAAGTTAGTTGAAGTTAGCTTTGAAGGAAGTTTGTAAGATTTTTTTAGTTGGTTTGGTTTTGTTGTCTTTTCTGATTGTGATTGAGGAACACTGATTGTTTGTTTGTTTGATTTAGTTATTGAGACCTTTGTGTTAAGGTTTTCTTGTTTAAATATTGATTCCTTTCTTATATATTTGATAATTGTTATCATGATGATTGTTGGCTAAGTTCTTTATGCAATTCTAGGGTGATTGACTGAAAGTTGTGGGAAAGACGTTGATAGAATGATCTTAACCCCAGTTGACCCTGAAAGCTCGAGCCTTTACCTTAACCGACGAACACCTCGGTCGGTCATAGAACATCTCGGCCGGGATGGGATATAACTGAACGAGGTGAGACCTTTTCTGATCCTTACTTGAGTTGAGGTTTCAGTTTGCCAAATCCTATCCTTGTTATACCTTTCTTGGTTCAATGCAAGCCTATGATGAGACTTACCCGGTGTTTCCTTTGTTTGTTGACCCAAGATCATGACTGTAGGTATTAGGTAATAATGGTTTATCCTTTATTGGGGTTTGAGTGTGCCTTCATGCCATCTTTGTGAGTTAACCTGAGACTTACCTAGTAAAGGTTGATTTTATCCCCTTGAGTGGTGTGTTGGTTTGAGATTATAGTTCCTTTCCTTAGTACCTTGAGACTTACCCGGTGAGAGGATCTTTGGTTTGGGATAGTGATTAATGAGAGTTACTCGGTGATCTATTCCCACCTTAGAAACACCTTCCCTTTGCAAACCTCAGCTTTGTCCACATTATCTTTTGAGATCTTGAGTCGGAACCACAACTGGATGCTTTAATCTCTAGAATCCGCATTCTCTTTACCTGACTTTTATATTATCTTTGATAGCTTTGCTTTGTTGCGTATTTGTTATTGACAACCTGAATTACCGATCTTTGTTTCACCATAGTCCCTGTGTTCGACCCTAGAATTGTTTCTTTTATTACAATCGATCCGTACATTGCGGGTTCACTATTTGCAATTATTCTTAGTATAAATATTAAAGCTTGCACACACCTTTTGGAGCGAATAGGGAGAGACGTGAAGAGAAGGGCGCGGCTAGGGCAAAGTGATGTAGGAAGAGGAGATGGGAGATAGAAGACTTAATGGCCCAGTTGGCTTACTCAAAACGGGCCCGGATGTTAAGGTTCATGGCTGAAATTGGGCTTGTCAAAATCATGTCATGACTTTGTCAAAATTTGTCATGACTTCGTCTTGGTCTCGTCATCACCTCGTCAAAACTCGTCTTGGCCTCGTCAGGGCTTCGTCATTGCCTTGCCAAGGATTTGCCATGTCCTTGTCTACAGACCTAGATATATATTACTAGGGTGTGGTATATATTTCATCATTTTATGTGGTTATAAAACTTACACAAAATGATAAAATTAATGCTACACATAAAGTTAGGTATCTTAAAGAGGTCAACGGTCCCCAAATCTCAGTTTGACTCGGATTTAATCGGAAATAAATTTTCCGGTTATTACAGCATGAGTAATGTACGACCTTGTAAAGGTCATTTGGGTTAGAAGTCTAAGGACTTTTAGCATGAAAGATAGATGTTGATGTTGTGCCTTGTTTGGTCAGGCTGAGAGTATCTTCCTGCGGGAAGCGGAGTGCGATAAATTTTCAGGTTGAGCGTTTGAGACAGGTAAGTATGCAGGCTTACTTAGCTCGTATTCCTTGTATTAGCATTGATGTGTGTTTGGTGGTGTGTGTTTATTATTTATTGTTTATAACAACTAAACCAGAAATAGGATTACCGACCTTTATATTATTTTGGCCCAAGTGTATGATAACGGGCGGTGACAACTTTCCTAGCTCCCGCAAGAGCTAGGAGGTTCTTGGCGACTATCCCGTGTTGGTAGACGGTCGGATGCATCAGTACCATTCCATGCCGGTAAGTAGGGACAGAGGAGAGTTTTGGTGACTCTCGTGTCACTACCTAAGTTGAATTGGAACGGGATATGACTTAATAATAATAAGATAATAAACGGGACTTGTTTTCTTTGGAGTGTATTCGGTGTTTATGATGATTGATTTGTGTTTGTGGCTTTCACCTTGATTCTAATAGTTCGAATATTAGCTAACGGTTTTATACCGATTGTGTGGATCGCCTTGCATGATAGGAATGCGGCCGAGAGATCGGGAAGAGTGGGCAGCCGGGGTTCCATACATTTTAGGAGGGGTTTTTGGGTGGAGTCTTCTTGGGGTATTGTTTCTTGTATATTGTTATGTTTTATTAGATGTTCGAGTCTTTAGAGTTGAGAAATCGGCTGAAGTTTTTCTTTTGTTTGTTTTTGGGGATCATATCATTTGCATAAAAATGTATTTCGGTTTTCCTTTATTTGTGTCTTGTTGTAAAATCCGGTGAAATTGTTGTCAGGCTAAGGGTCGGGACCCATTGTGAGGCCCCAACCCGTAGCGTCCCAAGTCCCGCGAATTTCGGGTGTTAAAGGTAGCGACGTCAATAACCATCTTGGACAACTCCTTTTTCATCTTGCACATCTTCTCAAAATGTTCCTATATATGATTCGAAAATTTTGTTTGTAACTTTTAATAATGACATAGTTAAAAATTGTTATCAATTGACTAAAATTACCTCTATCCCGTATTTCGTTATTGATACTTCCGATTGGTGCTCACTACATACGGGTAATGGTTCATCCGGGGTTTCTTCTTCCAATGCAAGCTTGAGGGATTGTCGTTCCTGAACTCGGCCATTACCGAAAGATCCGGCTCTCATCTCCTCCTCCTCCCTTTTCTTTAAGGATTCATCGGACCACTTTAAGAAAATGGGAATAGATTGGTCCCTTTTTTGCCTTTCATGAATAACTCTATCTACATAAAATAGCTAATGGATACACAATTTCAATTAGTTTGATTGCATTATGTAATTGATGCCATGTCAACACACATGAACGACTCCTTTTTCATCTTGCACATCTTCTCTAAATGTTCCTATATATCATTAGAAAAATTTGTTTGTAACTTTTAATGATGACAAAGTTAAAAATTGTTATCAATTGACTAAAAATTACCTCTATCCCGTATTTCGTTGGTGATACGTCCGATTTGTGCTCGATACATACGGGTAATGGTTCATCCCGGGTTTCTGCTTCCAATGCAAGCTTGAGGGATTGTCATTCCTAAACTTGGCCATTACCGAAAGATCCGGCTCCAATCTCCTCCTCCTCCCTTTTTTTTAAGGTTTCATCAGACCACTTTAAAAAAATGGGAATAGATCGTTCTCTTTTTCGCCTTTCATGAACAACTCTATCTACATAAAAAAGCTAATGCATAAACAATTTCAATTAGTTTGATTGCATTATGCAATGGATGAACTACCATGTCAACACACATGAACGACCAAGTTATGAGTTTTGAACTACCAAGTTATTAACCGTGAACTATCATGCTATAATCTATGCACTACTGTCATCCATTATAATGGATGAACAACCATGTCAAAATTCATGAACTACCATGTTATGAACCATGCACTACTCTCATGCATTTAATGAACAAACTACGTGTAACTTATGAAGTATAATACTTACAGTTAGGAAAAGAAGGGGCCCTTTGAAAAAAGATCTTTTCTTCTCATCCCAAGCTTTTTTTGCATCAACTAGATAAACGAAGAGAAATCCACACCAATTGTAGTCCTGTATGGAGTCCATATTAGCCCAAGGCCATATATGTGTTTGAGTTAAAACTCCATTACCCATGCTGTCAATCAATGGTTATCATTATAATCACAAAACACCTCTTAAAGAACTCCCCTCCTCCCTTTTCTTTGAGCATTGCTTTGGAAATATCCGAAGAGTGTAGGTCTTGATTCTTTTTACCGGATAAATGACTCATCCACTCATTAACAACATCCGTGTTCTCTTTTTTGCCCAACTTTGGAATCAAGACTTTACCCAACAGTAAGCCAAGAGGAATGTGGACATCAATGTCATCGATATATATAAACTCTCCATTAGATATTTGATTGCACATTTGTTCCGGTCAAAACACTCAACAAGCAAATAACCTAAGGCTTTCGGAAT
Source organism: Fagopyrum esculentum (assembly GCA_033239045.1). Lineage (NCBI taxonomy): Eukaryota > Viridiplantae > Streptophyta > Magnoliopsida > Caryophyllales > Polygonaceae > Fagopyrum > Fagopyrum esculentum. Next base: position 42,049,961 of record BSUD01000005.1, on the reverse strand, counting down.
ATTTAGTATCTCTAAATCTAGTAATGCACCCAAACCCATGTCTTTCACATTACTCTTTACCTCCTTCTTTGAACCAATATTCAAGTCTGTAAGCATTGTCAAAAACAACATTGTCAAAAACGACTTTGGCTTGCGAGAATCACTAGAGAAACGTTTGGGAAGGAGATAATGAACCGGGACGAACGTCGTCTTTTATCCGGACTCGCGAGAAGATGGAGGAGAAGAGTTAGCTGTTTTCCCTATTTACCCCTAATATTTTACTAAAATTATAAAAAAACCTAAACCAGATCAACGATTCAGATTTCCCCTTTTATCCTTACCAGATAAATAGGGCCGTACCTGGACGGTTATGTATATGGAACACCGTATTCATTAATCTCACACAAAATATTTACGTTTTGAAGCTTTCTTTTGATTGACTCCTAGTATTTACGTGCTTTGATTGTTTCGTTTTTGTTGGCATAAAACACAGAGTTTTGATCGTTTCTTTTCATCATTTCTTTAAATCGAATTCTTAACAAGTTTTTATTTTTTTCCATATTCCAATTGTGGTACATTGTTCGCTCCCAAATGGGTGTAATAATGATGAACGATAAGGCTTAAATTTATACTTGTAATAAAAGTCTAAACAACTTAGCGAACCCACAGTGTATGGATCGTTATACGGAAAAAGCAAATACTTCAAGGTCGAACTCATGGACTGGGGTGAAATCGAAATATGTAATGATCAAAAGTATAATAGACCAGATTGAAAGTAGAGAATGAGTCAAGAAAAAAGCAATAAACACAAGTAGTATGATAGTCGGGAATGCAAATTCTAGAGATCAAGGTATCCGGTTGTGGTTTTCGATTCGAGACTTCTATAAACTAGGACAAGGTTTGGATCGCTAATGAAAGGTATTTCTAAGGTGGGTGTTATCACGTAGGAGGTCTCACAATCCACTATCCCAAATTGAATCACCTATTATCAGGTAAGTCTCAAGGTTCTAAGGAAAGAACATATACTCAAACCAACCACTCTACCTAAGGGAATAGAACTAACCTTCACCGGGTAAGTCTCAAGTTAAACCCACTCAAGCAAGAAGTCTAGAACACTCAAACCAATAAAGGGTTTTGAATCCTTTATTACCTAGAATAATAACAAAGGTACCTAAGAAAGGGAATCACGGGGTAAGTCTTTTCCAAAGCTTAGATGTAAGCCTTAGAATATCTAAGCGTATAAAATTCTCAATAAAGACAAGGATTTGGGCAATCTAACACCAAAAGATAGATATATATCAGCTACGGATCAACTGAGGAAACTTTGGGTAGTTCTAAGATAAACAACGGCCGCGGTTCATGAAGAACACACCGAGGTTCTAAAGAACAGGGTGAAGAACCGTAAGGTGAATATAAAGGATATAAATACTCTAGAAGGGGGTTGAATACAGAATGAGAACTTTTCGCAAAAACCTATCTCAAGGCTTTCAAACTGATTTTAAAGGCCTTGTCGATTTGAGCTTTTTGTGACACAACTTGTTTTCAAGGGCTTTGAAAGTGATTTCAAGGGCCTTGACTTTGTAAACCTGCAAAGCAACGTTAGCCACAGTAAAGCAAGATATGGTGCGGAAATTAAAAGATCGACACGATGATAAGTTTACGAAGTTCGGCTCTAACAACATACTCTCCAACCTAGGGTTTACCCGTAGGATCTAAGTATCTAATATCAGCTTCAAAGAGTCTTAGATAAAACCTAGAAGAAATCCCCTTCTTCTCTTACTATAGCCAATGCTACGATCTAGTTCCAACTCTTACCCTAGCTATAATATCTTAGTTACTTTGCAGAGTAACACACACTCGAGTATAACACTCTTTAGATTTTCCAATTAAGCTGTCCTGTTTTTCTCTCTCTAAGGAATAAAGCTTTTGTAAACTAAGACGAAGAATAACTTCTTGTATCGAATGAAGATGCTTTGGATCAGACTTTAGATATTTTCGAGTAAGCTTGTTGTTCTTCTTCTTCAATCGATATCTTCATTTATATTTTTCGATGGAGAAGTTTTCTAGCTGTTGAGAATATGACCGTTGTTGATGTTTCTTCTTCTCCATAGAATACACTTCTTGGTTGAGATGAGATAGCCTTTGCAGATTTTCCTTATCTTCATCATCTCGTTAATGCACGTTAATTCTTCTTCTCCGTAATCTTCTCTTGAAGATATTTGTCGTTCAAGATCCGAAATCTTCTTGTTTGTTGATAATCTTCGGTTGAGATCTTTGAGATCTTTTAAGATCCGTTTGAGAAGAAATCTTGTGTCAAGTTTGAAAAAGATCTTTTTGTTGTTGGTAGAGATCTCCTTGATATCTTCTTCTTGGTTAAATCTTCTTGATATCTTCTTAGAAGATCTTCTCTTGATCCTTGGTATATTTGGTTGTTTGAGATTTAAATTCCTTCAAGCCTCCTTTGAATCTTGTTTCAAGGCTTTGGCTTTGATCCCTTGAAATGGTTTTCAAGGCTTCAGTGTTGAACCTTTGAAATGCATTCCAATCTCTGCGTTTGTCCCTTGTATCGATTTCAAGGCCTCCATTCATCCCTTGAAATGCTTTCGAAGGCCTGCATACATTTGATAAACACAAGAGCAAACCAAGCATTCTAAAATAAAATCGATATTTGTTAGTTCAAAAACCGCTCATTTGTGTTAAGTCTTCCATCATCACATAATCAAATATATAATCGAGGTGGAGTTTTCAATTTCCCCCTTGATGGAAGACAACACAAATATCGTATTTTCATTTTAGAGTTAGCTTTGCATATGTAATAATATCAAAACAAACTTAAATGCAGAAATATCGAAATTTCAGATCACTGTAATTTCTCCTCCTTTGTCTTTCAACAAGGGAGAAAAACAGTTAAAGCACAGGAGTTTAGAGCAATTACAAACCATAAAAAAAGTATGACCAAAAACCACAAAAGGCCTTGAAATCAAAACCAAAGGGTTTTGAAATCGATGTCAAGGCCTTGATATCCATATCAAGGCCGTGATGCATCACTTCTGGTACCATTTTGGCTTCAAAAGGCCTTTCCCATGAAGTTCGTCCATGCACTTCTTCTTCCAGCGAGCATGGGCATTTTTAAGGTCAAAGTTTCTAAAGGACTCGTCCGTTTGTGTTGATCTCGTGTGTCCTTGTATTTCTTCACAAAACTCCTCAACCTGTAGTATGTCTATTATATCCTCAGGAGTAGGTTCGCGAATCGGGCGATCTTTCACAACCTTGTAGTATTGATGCATAATCTTTTCAGCCTGTTGTGTAATTGCTTTAGCATCATCCTAAGTTAATGGTTTGATATTGCTTGTAGATGTTAGAGATACAACATTCATATGAAACATCAGGTTGATATTCTGGTTCAGGATACCTAGCAGATCCTGTGATTCATCCAATCTATCAGTTATCTCGGATCTAAATTTCAACAACTCATGTCTCTTAAATACAAACCAATCTGCATTGCTTCAAGTCTCTATACTGTGGAAAACGTCCAAGCTGGTCGTTCTTTCAGAATCCATTCACCATATTGTGTTTTCTTAATGCCTATGAGGTTAAAGAAGTATTCATCCAGTTCTCCACCAATATAGCATTTTTCCTCATCAACTAAGTTAACAAAGAAATAACGAAATATTTTTGGAAGCAGGTTGGCGCAGGAAAAATGGGTATCGCTAGGGGAGTTTATCATGTGTAGCATGTGATTCAGGATGATACTAGGGAGATCGACATCGAGTCCATTTAACACATGATACAAAATCGCAAATAATTGATTTTTCAGCACATCATGACATTTCACTCGTGGAACTACACATCGCACAAAGATGGCACAAACAATTTTGGCTTCAAGATTCAAAGAGGTTAAAGTGGGTTGTGATGGATAGTTGGGCAGAAGAAAATGTTCTTTGGCGAAGCTAACAGTTCTGGCATGGTGGGGATGGTCGAAGGAGTTGAAAGTAGGAAGCCCTAGAGCCTGATCAACAACCAGAGAAGAAAGAGCGATATTCTTTCCTTGGACAACCGATTCAAGAATTAGCTCCCCTCTTTCCGTTTGAGTGGTAAGATTGACGAAGAAGAGTCTTGTCAACATTGGGTAAGTTGTTTCCCCCAGATTTAGGATCTTCCTGATGGAACTCGCTCGTACTATAGTGATGTAGGGAAGGCCGAGCGACAGAAAGAGTTCCAGGTTCACCAACTCACACATGCAAAGCTCTCGGTCTTTGAATCCGTCAAGCCATTTGCCCACGGCAGTATGACAACTAAACCAGGTAGATGTGAAGTCTGTCCTTGTGCATATATCAACATCGTCCATGGGAAATGAAGAGCTAGAGTCAGAATCAGAGGAAAGGTGCACAACCCTTTGATGTTTGGGGGATGACGATGACGCCTCGTATATGGAAGATCTCTTTGAAGCCATGGAGAATGTTTGAGAGAAGTTGAAACAGTTTTTGGAAAAAGAAAGAGTAAACCAGAGAGTTTGCAAAGGGATTTGAAGCGGAAGAAGTTAAAGAGGGGAGAGGGGTGATATTTAAGGGAAGAAGTCACATCATTGTCGGGTCAATAATATCTTGAAAGAATCAAAAATCTTGAGACAACCGATTTTGATTAGAATTATTTGCAAAAATTTTGTAACCACTTTTCAAACATTCTTTAAATATGAAAATAAGGACTTTTGAAATCATTTTAAAAATGTTTCTTTTAAATGATTTAGAGATCCAAATATCTAAAAGATATTAACCCCTGAATAAATCCGTGAATTTCAATATTGCCCTTGAATTCCGTTTCAAGGCCCTTGAAATTGAAGAATGGGCTGCATTCGAAGGAGAAAATAATACGATTTACTCCCCCTACGTTAATGCTTCCTTGTTCAACATACCAAACCCTAATCTAATAAAATTGAATTTTTTTTTTCACGTAGAGGCTTAGTAAATATATCTGCAAGCTGCAAGTTAGTTGATATCAAATATATCGAAACATCACCTTTCTCAACATGATCATGTATGAAGTGATGCCTTACATCGATATGCTTTGTCCTTGAATGTTGCACAAGATTTTTAGTGATCGAAATAGCACTAGTATTGTGACATTTAATAGGGATACCTTTTAAATCAAAGCCAAGATCACGGAGCTGTTGAGCTATCCATAGAATTTGTGCACAATAGGCTCCCGCAGCTATGTATTTTGTTTCAACTGTGGATATGGCAACCGAGTTTAGCTTCTTGGAGTGCCAACTGATTAGGGATGACCCTATCAATTGGCAACATCTAGAAGTCTCTTTCTATCGACCTTATAGACTGCAAAGTCATCATCTGAATAGCCAACGTGGTGAAATGAGCTTTGGCATGGGTACCATAACCTTAAATCCTTAGTGCCATTGAGATACCGAAATATCCTTTTCACAACTTGATAGCATGAATTATAGTCTATATTTTGGGGTTTGTTTTGACGTTTTATCTTCAATAATCCGCATGTTTGTATGTATAATATGTGATTATATTACCATTTCATCTACCTTTGCGGGAATCGAGGTCTACACCTAGTTTTGTTGTAATCGTAGGTAAAATGGCACGTTTTGCATCAAAAAGGAGCAAAAGGAGCTATGGAGTCATTGGAGCTACATTCAGGAACATAAGGAACCATCAAAGAAGCATAGCCATGGATTAGAGATTCACTTTGGACCAGATTTGAGAGATTTCACATTCAGTTATGAGTCACCTCGGTTGACTACAGATTCACCTTGACCGAGGTGATCCAGAGAAGTCGACTCGACCGAGGCGAACACCTGGGACGCGGCGAGAATATTTTATTCTTGGCTGAGATCTTTTATCTTTGGAAAGAGATCTTATATTTTTGGGCTTGGCTCCTGGAAGGAAGAAGATATGCTAGATCATATATTTTACCTATTTTTATGGGAAGAGATCTTTCTAAGATATCTTATCTTTGGAGAGTAATTTTCCTTTAAAATGGGTCGGATTTCCCACAAATCCATATCATGCTATACCACCGATCAGGGTTTATACACCGCTGCAGCCTACTCCAGTTGGGAGATTTGAAGAACCTTTTTGAAGGTTGAAGAAGGAAGATAGTAGCTTTTATAGCTTTTGAAGGGTTTTTGTAAGATCATCTTAGATTCCCTTCCTTGTTGTCTTATCTTGTTGGATTTCTATCCAAGGAACGCTTTGTTGTGATATTTGATTCAGTTATTGAAGTCTTTTCATTAAATTCTTCTTGTTCAAATATTCACTTTCTTCCCATATACTTAATTGATACTTTCATGATGATGAGTAGCTAATCTCTTTGTGTGATTCTAGGGTGATTGGCTGAAGGTTGTGGGAAAAACAATGATAGAATGATCTTAATCACAGTAGGACCCTGAAAGTTCGAGTCTTTAACCTTAACCCTAAGCATCTCACTCATTCGATGAACATCTCGGACGGGGTGGAATTCTTCTGACCGAGGTGACTTATCTGATCCGAAACTGAGAGTTAAGTGTTAGAGTTTGCCAAATCCTATTCTTATTACACCTTTCCTGGTTCAATGCAAGCCTAGGATGAGACTTACCCGGTAATTCCTTTGTTTGTTTACCTAAGATCATAAGTGTAGGTAATAAAGGTTTATCCTTTATTAGGGTTTGAGTGTGCTTTCATCCCATCTTTGTGAGTTAGCCTGAGACTTACCCGGTAAAGGTTGATTCTATTCCCTTAGATGGTGTGTTAGTTTGAGGTTATAGTTCTTTATCTTAATTCCTTGAGACTTACCCGGTAATAGGAGTTACGGTTTTGGATTAGTGAGTAGTGAGACTTACCCGGTGATCTATTCCACTTTAGTAACACCTTCCCTATGCAAATACCTCACCTTTGTCCGCTTATCTTTAGATCTTGAGTTGGAACCACAACTAGATGCTTTAATCCCTAGAATTGCATGTTTCCTATATTGACTTTTATCATCTTTGATTGTTTTACTTGCTTGTGGTTAATAATTACTAAAGCTTACCGTGATTGGACTTTGTTTCACTAAGTCCCTGTGATCGACCCCTGGAATTTCTTGCTTTTTACTACGATTGACCCGTACACTACGGGTTCGCATCCTTGTTTTAAGCTTACGTCTAGGGTTATAAATTTAAAGCTTGCACACACCGTTTGGAGCGAACAAGTTTTTGGCGCCGTTGCCGGGGACTTGGTCTAGACCGAGCCGGTTGTGGTTTGCTTTTGGGGCACTTGCCCCCGTGTCTACTAACCACTCTACTTGAGTGATTTTTTCAGGTTCTTTCTTAGGTTTATGCGAAGAACCCGCACTGGGAAGGAAATCGTTCCTTACGATCCCGAACCAGAAAAGACATACAAACGACGCTTACGAGAAGGGAAGATGGTCAACCAAGACAATCGCGATCTTGAGGCCGAGTTGAAAGAGGCGCTAGAGCAGCTACGCCTCAGCAGGGAAGAGCTAAGGCAAGAGAAAGAAGAAACTCGCACCAGGACTGAGGCGATCGAAGCGGATATGGCAGCCTTACGAGACCAATATCAGCTTCGACCGAGGGAAGATCCAATTCCCAATGCTGGACCGATGCAGGACCCAGTTGCTGACCCTTGACCGAGGCAGGTTCCAATACCAGACGCCCCGGCCGAGGTGCTTCCACCTCGGATGCTAGTCCGAGGCGTTCTTCTTGCAGGAATCCCACAAACCCCAAAGGATGGACCCCAATCAACAACTGAGGCGTCCAGGAGTTAACCTAGGAGATCCAGCGGACCATGACTACAAACATCGACCGCAAGTTCTATCCATGATTCGTCAATGCCAGTTCGGAGGGCTAGAGAAGGAATCACCACATCAACATCTTCAAAACTATGAGACCTTGATGAAGACCTTGAGACCCTCAAGGATTGAAAATAACAACTACAAGCTAAGACCTTTTAACTTTTCTTTAAAAGATAGAGCTCTTACTTGGTATCAATCTCTTCTCCAGGAAAAATTAGCACGTGGGAGGAGATGACTACGGAATTATTGACCAAATTCTTTCACCCCTCAAAGACCGCTGAAATGAGAGGGAAGATCAATGCTTTCATTATGAAGGACAAGGAGAGCTTGTCCAAGTCATGGGAGAGGTTCAAGGACATTCTTTTGGATTGCCCACATCATGGGATTTCAAAAATAGAGTTATTGGAGATATACTTCAAGGGACTGGACGGAAGCACCCAGTTCAACCTCCAACTACTCTCCACTGGTACCTTTATGGACATGGCGATTGATGAAGCTTGGGACTTCATCGAGAAGCAAGCTTTACATATGGAGAAGTACACCCATCAAGGAGCTGAAGGTGGAGTTAAAAGAGTTAACTTCCAAGAAACTCAGCCCAACAACAATCAACTCACATCTTTGAAGAATGACGTGAAGCAATTGAAGGAACTCTTGGTAGCTCAAACCAAGAAGGAAGATCAAGGACAAAGAAATAACAACAATGGATACCGTAACAACAACAACGGTTCCCGGAACAACAACTACAACAACAACAATAGAGGATCCAATAGCAACAATTGGAGGGCGAACAACCAAAATTCTGGTAACAATCATTCTAACTCCAATTCTAACGATTCCTCTAATCCTTTCCTCTCTTCCCCTTCTTCTTCTTCTACTCCATTAAAGAGCCAGGGGCAAGGATCAAGTTCGTCTCAGCCGGAAAAGAAAGACGCAGTGCTGGAGGCTATCTTGATCAAGCTTAGTGCTATGGAGACTTCTATGACTTCATTTTCGAAGGCCCAAAAGGCCTTTGAACAGCAACTTGCAAGTAGGGCGAATGAAGCGCCACGAGATCCAGGGAAGCTTCCAGCAAGGACCGAAATAAACCCTAAGGGCCAGATCATGGCCATAACTACGAGGAGTGGACTGAAAACTGCAGATCCAGTGCCTCGGTCGGTGCCAGTACCGACGAAGACCACCTCGGTACAGGTGCAGTCGAAGAACACTTCGACCGAGATGCCAACCGAGGTGGAGCCACAGAAAGCGGAGGGGAAAACTGATGTTTATGTTCCACCTCCTGCATACAAACCACCACTTCCATTCCCCCAGTCAAGGGTCAGAGCACATCTAGACAAGCACTTTGGTAAGTTCCTTGACTTGATGAATAAACTGCACATTAACATTCCTTTCCTTGATGCTATTCTAGGGATGCCCGCCTATGGGAAGTTCTTGAAGGAGATCCTATCAAGGAAGAGGAAACTGGAAGATTTTGGTGAAGTAAGGATGACATCTAAGTCCTCGGAACTCATTCAAATCATTAAGGAGAAGATGCCACCTAAGATGAGAGATCCCGGCTCATTTGGCATTCCCATTCAAGTTGGGGATGTCACTTGTGAAGCCCTATGTGATCTAGGAGCAAACGTGAGCATCATTCCGCTGGAGCTATGTGTGAAGATCGGACTTGGAGAGCCCAAGCCGGTCAAGATTCGACTATACATGGCGGATCAATCCATCACCCACCCTGTGGGAATTTTGGAGGATGTTCCGGTCAAGTTAGGTAACTTCTATTTACCAATAGATTTTGTTGTACTTGACATTCCCGTAGATTATCCTGTTCCTATTATTCTTGGGAGGCCATTTCTAGCAACTTCGGGTTGCAACGTGGATTGCAAGAACGCCAAGTTGAAATTCAACATTGGTGGCGATGAGGTGGAGTTCGCATTACTTGAAGCCATATAGGGAGAGCAGCTCAGTGATGATATCTTCAACATCTACGATGAAGAAGAATCAAAAGAATTGGTGAGCTCTATCCTTATTAACGATCCACTCGAAAGAGTTATTAGTTTCAGTTTAAGGGAGGAAGGTATAGATGCTTCTTGTGATGCAGATATACGGAGCTTAAAAGCACTGGAAGAAGATCCAGGAGCTAAAACTGAGAAGCTAATCCAGGAGACGAAGATCTCCAGTTTCGGTTCCAGTTGTAGTACCTCGACCGAGGCAGTTTCTGGACTGAGCGAGGCGACCGAAGAACATCTCGGTCAACGCCTTTGCGCCTCGACCGAGGTCGATGGCGAGACGATTTCAACTGAGACTTACAAAAGTCTAGTTTCTGGATCTACTCCACTGGAAGAAGGAAGCAAGAATCCCCCTCAGAAAGCACCCCAGTTGTGGAGCTTAAACAACTCCCAAATCACTTGAGGTATGTCTTTCTTGGACCGGATTCCACTTATCCCGTTATTGTTAGTGCTTCCCTCTCCGAAACTGAATTGTCTAAACTAATGCATGTCCTGAGAAAGCATCAAAAGGCTTTGGGTTATACTATAGATGATCTTATTGGCATTAAGCCCTCTTTCTGCATGCATAGAATTCTAATGGAGGATGATCATAAGACTTCACGGGAACCTCAAAGACGGTTAAATCCGATCATGAAAGAGGTTGTGAAGAAGGAAATTCTTAAGTTGTTGGATGCAGGTATCATATATCCTATCTCGGACAGCAAATGGGTTAGCCCGGTGCATGTAGTTCCGAAGAAAGGAGGGATGACCGTTGTGACGAATAAGAACAACGAGTTGATCCCAACCAGGACCGTTACGGGCTGGAGGGTTTGCATTGATTATAGGAAGCTGAACACGGCCACACGGAAGGACCATTTTCCACTTCCCTTCATTGATCAAATGCTCGAGCTGTTGGCACAACATTCACACTTTTGCTACTTAGACGGCTATAGTGGATTCTTCCAGATTCCTATCCATCCGGATGATCAGGAGAAGACCACTTTCACTTGTCCATGGGGGACATTTGCTTATAGGAGGATGCCATTTGGATTGTGCAATGCACCCGCTACCTTCCAGCGATGCATGATGGCCATCTTTTCCGAGTACATAGAGGAGATCATGGAGGTATTTATGGATGATTTTTCAGTATATGGTTCCTCTTTTGATGATTGCCTATATAACCTTTCTCTAGTGCTACAAAGATGTGAAGACACTAATCTCGTTTTGAATTGGGAGAAGTGTCATTTTATGGTTAACGAAGGCATTGTGCTAGGACACCTCGTTTCTAATCGAGACATTGAGGTCGATCGCGCTAAGATCGAGACTATTGAGAAACTCCATCCTCCTTGTTTTGTTAAAGGTGTGAGGAGTTTTCTCGGGCATGCAGGTTTCTACAGGAGATTCATCAAGGACTTCTCCAAGATTTCTAAACCTCTAACTAACCTCTTGAATAAAGATGTTGTTTTTGAGTTTTCGCAGGAGTGTGTTGATGCTTTTTACAGGATTAAGGAAGCGTTGATCTCCGCTCCCATTATCCAACCTCCGGATTGGACCTTGCCCTTTGAGATCATGTGTGATGCTAGTGATGTAGCCGTAGGAGCGGTGCTTGGACAGAAGAAAGATGGACGGACCACCTCCATTTACTATGCTAGCAAGACGCTAGATGTAGCACAACGCAACTACGCTACCACCGAGAAGGAGTTATTGGCGGTTGTATATGCTTTCGAGAAGTTTCGTTCCTACCTAGTAGGGGCGAAAGTCATTGTCTACACCGACCATGCAACCATCCGTTACTTGCTGGCTAAGAAAGTTGCCAAGCCACGCCTTATTCGACGGATTCTCTTACTTCAAGAGTTTGAATTACAGATCCGCGATAAGAAGGGATCCGAGAATTCTGTTGCGGATCACCTCAGCCGGCTACCTGCATCTTCACGCGAGAAGGACGACCCACCCATAGACGATTCATTCCCCGATGAGCACTTACACTTGTTGGAGCGTTTGATAGACTTACTTACTTCACCCCACGATGGAGGTGAAGTATGGGGTGAGGGCACCTCCCATCACGTTTGAGAGACGCATTATGGTCCAGCTAGCGACCTTAAACCAAGCGCTTCTTGGGAGGCAACCCAAGGTATTGCTTTCTTTTTCCTTTTTCTAGTCTAGGTTAGATAGTTTTGCTTTGCTTTGTTTTGTTTTTGGCGTTCTAGACAGACAACAGGTGACATCTAAGGAAGGAGTACAAACCAGGAGCATAACTGGAAGGACATAAGATCGAGAATTTGAGAAGACGAAGTTTGACTGAGACACATCTCGGTTGCTGTCAGAGCACCTTGACCGAGATGATTCTTGAGCAACCGATGCGACTAGGGTTTCTGAAGATTCACCTCGGTCCGTACCACCTCGGTCCAGTCGAGACCACCTCGACCGAGGTGACAGCAGTTCCAAAAAGGGTATAAAAAGGGGAAAATTTTTTTTTTCTTCTCTTTACCAACCCCCCTCGACCGCGGCACTCTCTTTCACCTCGCCCTTCGATTCTTGCTCGTTTTCGAAGATTTCCGCTTCCAAACTGCAATTAAAGCATAGAGGATCCCAGTGAAACGTCGATCTGCGAAGAAATCGAACCGAAACGGCTGAACGAGGTAAAAAGATAACGAAACCCTAACCTCGCTGATTTCGCTTCGATTTGGGCCTGGATTGCCCTGCATTTGCTCCGAAATAAATTAAGTACCCCATAGGAACCAGTTGTAGTGATTTTGGGGAAAAAGAACTGGATTTCTGAGAGATTAGATCGCACAGTTTTTCGCCTCGGTCCATACGTGTTGTGCATCGGCCGAGGTGTTCTTCAGTATTGTGAGACCGACCGAGGTGACCTGACAGAGAGAATTTTGAAAATAAGTTCTGATAGACGTCTTGCCATTAGGGATAGATCCTCCCCTTCCCCTTCTTCCTCTTCTTCCCGACCTTATCGACCGGTGATCCACGAGCGACACCGGGTCGATTACGACCGTATAGCAGCCCGTTCAGTGATAACACCTCGCTTCCTGGACGTGTCAGCCTTTGACTGTCTCCATGTGGATGGAGACCTTAGACGGATGATATCGACGGTAGGATTGGATCAGTTTACTGAGATCCGCGCACCTGCCTATTTGAAGCCCACCCTAGAGTTTGTTAGCTCCTTTACCTACCTCCCCACAGAGCGTTCTGTGAAGTACTGGTATGAACCGGAACTTCTTAGTGCCATTAGAGTATAGGAGGGATATTTTTGGTTTTCCTGCCCCGACAGCTGTTGATTTCCCTTCCCGGTCTGTAGCTAGGGAGTTTTGGGGACAGATTGCTCACGTGGTTGAGCACGCAGACAGGTGGCGCCCTGGAGACTCCAAGGAGAAGGTTATTTTTCACTTAGCTTTTAGGTTAGCTCATCGTATCTTCAGTGAGACACTTCTGGCGCGTACTGAGACGCCCCAGAAGGTCCGATAGGGGGAGCTGTTTAGCCTTTACTGCATGGTGACTGGAGGGTTCCCCGACTTTGGCTTGATGTTGGCAGAGGACCTGCACAAGATCAAGGCCAAGGCGAAGGGGGACATCTGTTGCGGAGGACTTGTGACCCACATCGCCAGCTATCAGGATATGGATCTCAGCGCTTGCACTATGGTGGCGGCCGCCAAGCCGCTTGGGCTGCAGGAGATGATCACTCGGCGGATTCTGGTTCCCCGAGGACTGACTACACCATACGTGGCTATGCCATGGGAGCTAACTGCATCGCAGGGGATCAGGTGGTCAACACAGTTTATAGTTTATGACCCTCATTATTGGCAGACCGCTTGGGCCCCACTGATGGAGGATTATAGAGATGCAGCAGTTGCCCCAACTGAGGAGGAGGAGGTAGATGATGAGTAGACTGCTGATGACAGGGATGGTGGAGTCCCGACGGATACAGGGACTGATACTGCCGAGACGAGTACGCCGGTTATTGATCTGGATGATGATGATATTGAGCCTGCACCTGTTGCATCACCATTGAGACCTGCTAGGCGTAGGGCACGCCGACATAGAGATCTAAAGACTCACTGTCGGATCGATGATCTGACGGATCAGATGATCGACTCTTATGCTGCCCTTACTGTGGACATGCATGAGAGATTTGCTGCCCAACACCGACAGATCGACAATTGGACTCATCAGATGCTAGAGGGACAGCACTATCAGCGCAGGATGATGGAGATCCAATTTCAGCAGACCGTGGGTTATCCATTTGACCCATCCCAGTATCCATATGTGCCACCACCACCACCACCACCGGATCAGGATTATTGAGAGCTGCAGGATTTTCTTTCTTTTTTTTATGCAGTTCAGCTTTATGTCCGGTGAGTACTTTATTCCCTTAGACTTATTTTGACCTACTGGGACAGTGTGTCCCAAGTATGGGGTGTTTATTGATGTATTATTTGACACTTATGTGATGTATGACTCTACTTGATCGGATATTTATTTATATTTATGTTTCAGTTTGCATCTATGTGTTTTTCTGAGACTGCATGCATACATACAGGTTATTTGATTGAGAAAAACGTCGAAACTGAAAAAAAAAAAAAAAACTGGTTTTAAAAAAAAAATTTCAGCTCGACCGGGACAGTTATGGCCAAACGAGGTGTTTCAGCTCGGTTGACCTAAGAACACCTCGACCGAGGTGAGTTAACTGAGAGTTTTCGAAAACGATTTTTGTGCTTCTTATCTGGATATGATCTCAGTGAAGATCTTTCTTACTGACTGGTTTTGAAATCTTTATGTGTTTGAAATGTTTTATAATATGTTTAAGTTGCTAAATGCTGTGTTTGAAATTTTTGGCATGTTTAATACTTTGTTTTTATCCAAATTATGTTGAATTTGAAGGTTGACACCGCAAGATAAGTTCTCTCACTTTCTTCCTGGAAAGACCAAGGCAATTCATTCTTCTCTCTTCTTCTTCTTGATCATGCTTAACCCCTCATATACATTTTGCCTCCCTTTACCTATCCGGGAATTTGGAAGCAAGCAAAGTGGTGAAAGCAAGTGAAGTTAAAGTTGAGAAGTTGGCTGGAAGTGAAAGTGTTAGAAAGTAATAATAGGTTTGGGGAAGTCAATCATGATGATGAGTAACTCGGGACCATTCACATAGCCGGGTGTTTGTGTCTTGCCAAAGTCGGATTGAGCGATATTCCTAACGGGTCATGGTATGTGCATCAAGGGTTTGATGCATCTCAAGAAATTGATGATTGTTGATTTCCTAGGCTTCGGTTATTGTGCACCTCTGTCCATGCATCCCAAAAACTAAAGTAAAAGAAAAAGTGTGAAATAAGCAAAGCTTATTGGTGGAAGATGTTGCAAGTCAAAGTGAAAGTAAAGTATATCCTTTTCCCGGATTCTAGCACCACATTACCTTACATACATCCCTACCCTACACGTTTCTTGACCTTTCTTTAAGGAAGCCCTTGAGACCTCGAGCTTGTTGATTGACTTAGCGGCTTAAACTGGATTATGCATGACTAATGGGCATCGCTAGGGGAGGAAAAATGGGTATCGCTAGGGGAGTTTATCATGTGTAGCATGTGATTCAGGATGATACTAGGGAGATCGACATCGAGTCCATTTAACACATGATAAGAAATCACAAATAATTGATTTTTCAGCACATCATGACATTTCACTCGTGGAACTACACATCGCACAAAGATGGCACAAACAATTCTGGCTTCAAGATTCAGAGAGGTTAAAGTGGGTTGTGATGGATAGTTGGGCAGAAGAAAATGTTCTTTGGCGAAGCTAACAGTTCTGGCATGGTGGGGATGGTCGAAGAGTTGAAAGTAGGAAGCCCTAGAGCTTGATCAACAACCAGAGAAGAAAGAGCGATATTATTTCCTTGGACAACAGATTCAAGAATTAGCTCGCCTCTTTCCCATTGAGTGGTAAGATTGACGAAGAAGAGTCTTGTCAACATAGGGTAAGTTGTTTCCCCCAGATTTAGGATCTTCCAGATGGAACTCGCTCGTACTATAGTGATGTAGGGAAGGCCGAGCGACAGAAAGAGTTCCAGGTTCACCAACTCACATATGCAAAGCTCTCGGTCTTTGAATCCGTCAAGCCATTTGCCCACGGCAGTATGGCTACTAAACCAGGTAGATGTGAAGTCTGTCCTTGTGCATATATCAACATCGTCCATGGGAAATGATGAGCTAGAGTCAGAATCAGAGGAAAGGTGCACAACCCTTTGACGTTTGGGGGATGACGACGACGCCTCATATGTGGAAGATCTCTTTGAAGCCATGGAGAATGTTTGAGAGAAGTTGAAACAGTTTTTGGAAAAAGAAAGAGTAAAGCAGAGAGTTTGCAAAGGGATTTGAAGCGGAAGAAGTTAAAGAGGGGAGAGGAGTGATATTTACGGGAAGAAGTCACATCATTGTCGGGTCAATAATATCTTGAAAGAATCAAAAATCTTGAGATAACCGATTTTGATTAGAATTATTTGCAAAAATTTTGTAACCACTTTTCAAACATTCTTTAAATCTGAAAATAGGGACTTTTGAAATCATTTTAAAAATCTTTCTTTTAAATGATTTAGAGATCCAAATATCTAAAAGATATTAACCCCTGAAAAAATCCGTGAATTTCAATATTGCCCTTGAATTCCGTTTCAAGGCCCTTGAAATTCAAGAATGGGCTGCATTCGAAGGAGAAAATAATACGATTTACTCCCCCTACGTTAATGCTTCCTTGTTCAACATACCAAACCCTAATCTAATAAAATTGAATTTTTTTTTTCACGTAGAGGCTTAGTAAATATATCTGCAAGCTGCAAGTTAGTTGATATCAAATATATCGAAACATCACCTTTCTCAACATGATCATGTATGAAGTGATGCCTTACATCGATATGCTTTGTCCTTGAATGTTGCACACGATTTTTAGTGATCGAAATAGCACTAGTATTGTGACATTTAATAGGGATACCTTTTAAATCAAAGCCAAGATCACGGAGTTGTTGAGATATCCATAGAATTTGTGCACAATAGGCTCCCGCAGCTATGTATTATGTTTCAACTGTGGATAGGGCGACCGAGTTTTGCTTCTTGGAGTGCCAACTGATTAGGGATGACCCTATCAATTGGCAACATCCAGAAGTCTCTTTCTATCGACCTTATAGACTGCAAAGTCATCATCTGAATAGCCAACGTGGTGAAATGAGCTTTGGCGTGGGTACCATAACCTTAAATCCTTAGTGCCATTGAGATACCGAAATATCCTTTTCACAACTTGATAGCATGAATTATAGTCTATATTTTGGGGTTTGTTTGGACGTTTTATCTTCAATAATCCGCATGTTTGTATGTATAATATGTGATTATATTACCATTTCATCTACCTTTGCGGGAATCGAGGTCTACACCTAGTTTTGTTGTAATCGTAGGTAAAATGGAACGTTTTGCATCAAAAAGGAGCAAAAGGAGCTATGGAGTCATTGGAGCTACATTCAGGAACATAAGGAACCATCCAGGAAGCATAGCCATGGATTAGAGATTCACTTTGGACCAGATTTGAGAGATTTCACATTCAGTTATGACTCACCTCGGTTGACTACAGATTCACCTCGACCGAGGTGATCCAGAGAAGTCGACTCGACCGAGGCGAACACCTGGGACGCGGCGAGAATATTTTATTCTTGGCTGAGATCTTTTATCTTTGGAAAGAGATCTTATATTTTTGGGCTTGGCTCCTGGAAGGAAGAAGATATGCTAGATCATATATTTTACCTATTTTTATGGGAAGAGATCTTTCTAAGATATCCTATCTTTGGAGAGTAATTTTCCTATAAAAAGGGTCGGATTTCCCACAAATCCATATCATGCTATACCACCGATCAGGGTTTATACACCGCTACAACCTACTCCAGTTGGGAGATTTGAAGAACCTTTTTGAAGGTTGAAGAAGGAAGATTGTAGCTTTTATAGCTTTTGAAAGGTTTTTGTAAGATCATCTTAGATTCCCTTCCTTGTTGTCTTATCTTGTTGGATTTCTATCCAAGGAACGCTTTGTTGTGATATTTGATTCAGTTATTGAAGTCTTTTCAATAAATTCTTCTTGTTCAAATATTCACTTTCTTCCCATATACTTAATTAATACTTTCATGATGATGAGTGGCTAATCTCTTTGTGTGATTCTAGGGTGATTGGCTGAAGGTTGTGGGAAAAACAATGATCGAATGATCTTAATCACAGTAGGACCCTGAAAGTTCGAGTCTTTAACCTTAACCCAAAGCATCTCGCTCAGTTGATGAACATCTCGGCCGGGGTGGAATTCTTCTAACCGAGGTGACTTATCTGATCCGAAACTAAGAGTTAAGTAGAGGTAATAAAGGTTTATCCTTTATTAGGGTAGGTAATAAAGGTTTATCCTTTCCTCATTCAATGCAAGCTTAGGATGAGACTTACCCGGTAATTCCTTTGTTTGTTTACCCAAGATCATAAGTGTAGGTAATAAAGGTTTATCTTTTATTAGGGTTTGAGTGTGCTTTCATCCCATCTTTGTGAGTTAGCCTGAGACTTACCCAGTAAAGGTTGATTCTATTCCCTTAGATGGTGTGTTAGTTTGAGGTTATAGTTCTTTATCTTAATTCCTTGAGACTTACCCGGTAATAGGAGTTACGGTTTTGGATTAGTGAGTAGTGAGACTTACCCGGTGATCTATTCCACTTTAGTAACACCTTCCCTATGCAAATACCTCAGCTTTGTCCGCTTATGTTTAGATCTTGAGTTGGAACCACAACTAGATGCTTTAATCCCTAGAATTGCATGTTTTCTTTATTGACTTTTATCATCTTTGATTGTTTTAATTGCTTGTGGTTAGTAATTACTAAAGCTTACCGTAATTGGACTTTGTTTCACTAAGTCCCTGTGATCGGCCCCTGGAATTTCTTGCTTTTTACTACGATTGACCCGTACACTGCGGGTTCGCATCCTTGTTTTAAGCTTACGTCTAGGGTTATAAATTTAAAGCTTGCACACACCGTTTGGAGCGAACACAACTATCAAGTGTGACTCTTTAGGATCAGCTTGAAATCTTGCACACATGCACACACTAAACATATTGTCAGATCGACTAGCAGTTAGATATTACAAAGAAGTGATCATACCAATACTCCTTTTGTACAAACTTTTACCGTCTTTTTCATGGTCAAGTGAAAGTGTAGAACTCATAGGAGTTTTTGCGACCTTGGATTGATCCATTTTATACTTCTTAAGCAAGTCCTTGGTATACTTACTTTGATTGAGGAATATTCCTTTCTTTGTGTGTGTAACTTGAAGTCAAAGAAAGAAATTTAACTCTCCCATTAAGCTCATTTTGAATTCCCTACACATAATATCTGAAAATTCCTTGCATAGAGAATCGTTAGTAGCACCAAATAATATATCATCAACATATATTTGTACGACCAATATATCGCTGCCTTTGGTTTTGATAAATAACGTTTTGTCAACCAAACCTCTTTTGAAATTATTTTTGATGAGATACTTGGACAATCTTTCATACCAAACTCGAGGAGATTGATTAAGACCATAAACAACTTTGTCCAATTTGAAAACTTGACCCGGAAAATTATCATTTTCAAAACCAAGTGGTTGAGCAACGTAGACTTCTTCTTCTAAGAAGCCGTTTAGATAAGCACATTTCACATCCATTTCAAATAACTTTATCCTCATGAAAGATGCAAAAGCAAGTAACATACGTATGACTTCTAACCTAGCAACCGAAGCAAAAGTCTCCTCATAATCAATACCTTCTTCTTGGTTATAACCTTGAGCTACGAGTCGTGCTTTGTTTCGAATGACCTTACCACTTTCATCCAACTTATTTAAAAAAACCCATTTGGTGCCAATGACGGATTGATGATTTGGTCTAGACGCGAGGGTCCAAACTTTGTTTCTCTCAAACTTATTTAGTTCATTTTGCATGAAATTTATCCAGTCGGGTTCTTGAAGAGCTTGAACATAATTCTTGGACTCAATAAGAGACACGAACGTTGAGAACGCACATAGGTTGTTAACTCTATATCGAGTTTGAACTCCTGTGTTTGGATCTGAGATCACATTCTCTAGTAGATGGTATGAAGAATGTTGAAATTTCCTTCTTTTGTAAGATGGAAAAATCCTGCAGATTGGGGCTCGTTTGCTTGACTAGATTCAGGTACTGCTAGAGTATGTATTGCCCTTGAATCCTATATCAAGGCCTTGAAGTTTAGTTTCAAGGCCTTGGAGCGGAGTTCTGACATCCCAGTTTTCTATTTCAAGGTCTTGAAGATGCGTTTCAAGGTCTTGAGTGTAACATCCGGAATTTTTATTCCGGATTGTTAGCGAGTTACCGACCTTCCCACAAGCGCGCCTCAGTCTTCCCGCAGACACGAGGTGCTGAGTATCGGGATTATCCCAAAATCTCGTTCCGACCTCTTGTTTGACCCTCTTGCTTTTGGACCCCTCGGTTCCTAGCGTAAATTAGAGGAAGGGTCAGCTGACCTTTGGGTTCCCACTTTTGTGGCAGCCATGGCACTTCTCCCTCTCCCTTCCTCATTCACGTGAAACTATTCTCCCACTTCCCTCTTCTGCTCTCTTCTTCCATACTTGACCTTGGAGGAGCTCTTGATGATCTTTCCTTCTCCTCTTCTCTTGTAAGTGTCCAACAAGGAGGTGGTGTGCAATCCGAGTCCAACAGTAAGCTTCTTCTTCCCCTTCATCTTCATCATCTTCTTCCTCAAGCTTCAATGGTGGAAGCCTTAGCTTCATCTTGTTTTCGTTCCTTTGGCTTGCATGTGTTTGGGATCGAGTTTGGGATGCCTTGTGTGATGCTATTGTGTGTGGAGAACATCTATGGTGGAGCAAGGAAGCTAGGAGGCATCAACACATCAAGGATCCACCGAAGAAACCACGGCGGAAATGACCACTGTAGTTCGACCGCGGGGGCGGCCTGCCTGAGCCGCATGGGCGGCCAGCCTAGGCCACAGGGGCGGCCAGACCAGGCCGCAGGGGCGGATGCACCTTCTGTCGGCCTCCCCTTGCGGTCTTCTTTCCCCTTTCGTGGCTGCTCTTCTTCCTTCCGACCCCGTGCCTTTTCTTGGTGAGTTCCCTACCTTGAGTATGTGTTCTTAGATAATCTTAGAGAGTGTTGATGATAGTATCATGCTAGGATTGGACCTAGGATTGATGAGAATGCCAAGTAGTGGCTTGCACCTTAGGTGAGTGTTCGATGATCTTGTTATGTTCTAGATTGATTGATGTATGTTCTGAGTTGACCCGTGGGACGAGTGTAGGCTGTTTCTTGTGAGACTTGTGAGTTGTGGTTGTGAGGTGGTGGGCTAGGGTATGCTTATCCTAGCTTAGAGTGCTATCTTTGTGATCATGGAGACTAGGTATGTTATCCTAGTGGTGTTGTGAGTTTTGATCTTACGAGATCCGAGCGCTTAGAAGTCTTAGGACTTCTAGCTTGTTGAGTGTGATGTGAGCATGAGGGATTCTAGGATGCGGTCCTAGAATTGAGAGTCAAATGGTCTTGCTTTGACCATTTGTATAGAAGTCTTAGACTTCTATTGTGAGAGTGTTGTTTTGATATAGTTATCTTCTTGTGAGCAGGTTATGGTCTTCCTCCCCTATTGAAGCGAGAGTGTTGTGAGATGAGTGTGATGACGAGGTAAGTCTCCGGACTTACTTAGCTCGTATTCCTTGTATTAGCATTGATGTGTGTTGGGTGGTGTGTGTTTATTGTTTTTTATATAACTTATAAAGCGGTAATAGGACCACCGACAATTATATATATTATTTTGGCCCAAGTGTATGATAATGGGCGGTGACATCATCTGCCTAGCTCTTGCGAGAGTCTAGGAGGTTCTCAGCGACTAGCCCGTGCTGGTTAGACGGTCGGAGGCATCCGTACCGTTCCATGCCGGTAAGTAGGGACCGAGGCGGGACCACGGTGGTCTCGTGTCACAAAACTAAGTTGAATTAGAACGGGATACGCCTTATTAATAACAAAGATAATATACCGGATTTGTGTGCTTTTGAGTATGTTGTGTGCTTATGTTGATTTACGTGTGTTTGTGCCTTTCCCATTAGTTCTAATGCTTGGAATGTGAGCTAACGAATTTATACCGGATGTTGTAGTTTGCCTTGCAAGTTAGGCATGCTCCGAGAGATCCGGAAGGGTGGGCAGCCGGGGTCCGTACATTTTAGGAACGGTTTTGAGTTGGAGTTGTCTTGTGTTTTGTTTTTCGGTTATTATGTTTCGTGTGCCGCTTGTTTGGCATTTGGTTTGAGTTGTACCTCGGCTGAAGTTGTTGTTGCATTCTTTCGGGTTTCTTATCATTTGCATTAAAATTGATTTACGATTTTGCCTTTATTTGTGCCATGTTGGAAAGGTCCGGTGAAATTGTTGTCAAGCTAAGGGTCGGGACCCATTGTGAGGTCTCGCCCGTAGCTTCCCGATATCCTGCGGATTGGGGGTGTTACAAAGTGGTATCAGAGGCCTAGGTTGACAACAATGGCATTCGCAATCTTCTAAAGGCCGAATAAGGAATAAACATAACCCCACGGGTTCTGAGTTTTCGTTTTCAAAATAAACATTCATGAGTCGGGGTAGAATGTACGGACCACCACTCCTTTTGCGGATCTCCAAAGCTTAGTTTATTGGACTTGGTATATATATGTATATATATAGATATGGATATGAGGTTTGTAGTTATGCATGTTGGACATGATTTGTGTATAGTTGTATATGTGGATGATGATGTGTATTAGACTTTGTATTGATATGATGGCATGTTGGATGTTTATGATAGTAGAGATATGGACTTAGGACTTATATAGTTATGTATATGTAGACTTAGACTTATAGTAGTGTATGGACTTATGGGACCTTTGAACTAAGATGATGATACGATGTCATCACCTTTAATACGATGATGTAGCTTATGATGACGTTCATAAGTAGTAGAAGACGCTCAAGTATCAAGTTGGGCATTCGTGCTAACGAACCCAACGACGTTCTCGAATTCCTTTTTAAAGGATGTCGAAGAGGAAGATTGGAGACAACGTCAATGAAGGACAACCAAGCAAGGAAGAAAACGAGACAACTTAAGAGAGTAACATGAAGATGTGGAAGTGGTTACAATGAAGGCGTGAATGGAAAGATAGCAAGACCAATGGAGATAACGTATATAAGTTTTCAAGAAGATGCGCGGATCACTAAAGATACGAGTCAAAGAAGAGATGAGAGCATTCTAACAAGGTTAAAGGCAGTGTCTCATTACGATAAGTGAAGCTTTCCTTAGATGATCCTAAGCTTTGAAGTCCAGATGTGCAGAATGATCAAACCCGGTGTGAAAGATGAAGGATATCGTAAGTTAAGCTTATGAGGTACAGTTAAGTGAAGAGTCAAATTACGATAGTAAGGCAAAGAATGGTATGACAAGGATTCACGTGGAGTTGAGCGATTCCAGCTATGACGATAAGGCTAAGAAACGCCAAGGAGATAGAAGTGTGAATAGATGTGATTCCGAGAAGAGGAGTGACGCAACAAGGAGCTTTAGCTGTGAAAGGACCTAAGACAACGACCAAGAGACACGCTTGCGAGAAGTTACGAGGTGTGGTTAAGCTTTTGAAGACGAGTTATGCGAAACATGAGGCCTAGAAGAGTGTGATTACCTTATGGAAAAGGAATAAATCACGGAGTGAAAGGAGCTAACAGAGTTGGGGAAGAGTACCCCAAGGAGGGTATCTTTCATGAGAACCGTGACATCAAGAACTAGAGGATTGGTAAGTCGTTGACCTTAGAGAAGGTCAACCACACGTTTATCAGTGATGATGGAGAATGCACAAACGGCGGATCACCTTTTGAGAAGTTGTAGATGGGAGGTATAACCTCAAGTGGAGGCTATAAAGGAACAATAACGAAGCTGGGAGTCTTTCCTATGGTTAGATGCCGAAGGTAAGAAGTACATCAACGGAATCGTGATTGTGTTGAGCAATATAACGTTGAATGATTTAAGCAAGTGACGGTAATAGACCTTCCAAAGAGGTACGGTAATGCCCTATTTGCGACCTTAATAGGTCTCGAGTTTTGGAATATGGAGAAATGGCGCGGATTAGAACCTTAAGGGTTTAAGCACATAAAGACCTAGTGGGATCTAGAGGAAAGCGAAGTTCTCGAGTTGCTTTGAGCAAAGGAAGAAATGAGAAGGAGATGCATGGTATTTTGTCCTTATGGAACAAATGATAAGTTATCGTGGACAAGAAATGAGTCGAAGTGGTTAGACTCACCCAAAGGAGCCATGAAGGCTACGGTGTGGAATGAAAGGCCGTAGCCGCAGTAGCGTTGTAAGCATTAAGCTTAAGGTGGTAGTAACTGGGAGATCATGAGTAAGAAGTTTTGTGGTAGGAATGGAGAATTCTTCCGGTCTTTCCCTCAAGGCATTCTGGTACGAGTTTGAGTGAATGTCCAAGTCGAAAAAGTCGCACTTCGACTTCCAAGAGATGTGTATGGTGAATGGCGAGGAAAAGTACCTTCTTTGTAGTGAATGGCTCATTAAGACTAGTTGCATGCGATTGCGACATTTGACTAGATCGACTTGGAGTTGAGAAGTCACCAGTTTTGGATGAAGCTAAGAAAGGACCTTTGTAAGGTGGCATTTAGGGCCAATGTTGTTACTACAAGTGTAGTGAAGCCATTTGAGATCGCAAGTGCGATTGATGAGTGGAGTTTCCACAAACGAGTGTCCATCAGTTACTTGATCGAGTTACAATAGTCGCACAATAGTGTTGTTTCAGGCGGTTCCAAGGTGAACCATAACCTAGGGATTGTGATGACAGTTATGATGCATGAGTGGCTCGAATGGTTCTTATGATTGGATTTGACGACGCCTTGTTGTACTCTCAGAACTGAGAGGAATGAGCTTGACATGGGACGACAAGGATACCGGTTATGAAGGATAAGAGGACAACTAGAGTTATCTAGATTGGTTGAGCGTCCGAGGTGACCTCATAAGAGGCGTAGCGGGTTGAGAGGATCCAACAGATCAGTTGAGAATGAGATGATAGTCTCGGAAATACCATCAAGGTATGTGGAGGAGATATGACGCGCATAAATTGGTTGGCCATAACTGCCAAGTTGCGGGATGGTTTGGACTATTCCTTCCCTTCTAAAAAAGTGAATCGGTTGTGGGATCCGAGACGTATCCGTGAAGGGTTGACAAAAGTAGAAGAGGTGAGTGACCTCCATTTGTTTTCCTTGACAGAAACATAGAGTTATGGAGTGATATTATGAATATATCCAAGCGGGACTTGGGGCGTGTATGGATTAACAATAGAGGTTACGTGGGTATGTAGACAATTGTGGGTATGTAGGAAGAATGACCGACTAAGGGTCGAAGATTAGCCACTTTGGGACGCGTGTTTTTGGTGGTGTCGATTTAGCTACAGAGTAACATGCTAGGCATGTATGAGTAATAAGAGTATGATACGTGTATGTATACTCAGTCAGCAAGAGTTAAGTACCCCGCAGAGGGAACATTTAGAGATGGTTAAGGACGTTAGTCAAAGATGGCCTTTGAAGGGCTTTGAGAAGGATCCGGGATAGAAGGTTACAAGGAGGGACCCCATATTTACCTTTACGGGCTGATGGTTTATTGAGACCATGGCATTGGTAAGAGATATCCGGTTTAGGATAAGCGAGACGGGCTTAAGGTCGAGATGTCTAAGAGCATAACCCTAAGGTGAACCACCACCAGGTCTGGTTGAGCACCATAAGACGAGAAAAAAGACTTCTTTTACCGCGAGTTATGCAGTGGGATTGGTAAAATACCCTAGGGAGTTTGTTACTCGGTTATGCCCATGTAACTGTTGTGACGTGTTTGGGTCAATGGGACCAACCGATGGAGATAATGTACTTACACCCTATTGGGAAACTAGGCCGATAAGTCGGCTAATTGGGAAATCCTTAATGTGATAGCAAGATGTTTGGTATATTGAGTATCGTTTTCTCGGATGGAGATGAGCGTTTTGTTTCGGGAATTGGGGGGCGGCAGGATCGTGCCGCATAAGAGACCCTATGTCTTACATGATAGTTTCACGTTGGATAATAGATCGAGTACGAGGGACCTTGGTGACCAGTCGATGCCATGTAGAGGGTATTTGTGCAAGTTAAGGGGAGGTAAAAGTAGACCTGATACTCTCCCTTGGGTTGAGCTATCGTTACGACAGTTGAGATGCACCATTGTGAAGGCATTGTTCGAAGCAAGTTGCGGACGGAAGTGTAGTACCCTTTAACGTTAGAATTGGTGAGTATAGGTAAGTTTAGCAAAACAGATACGTGATGACCTCGCTTGGGTAGTGGCAGTCTAAAGGCAGACGGTAGACAAGCTGAGTCACGAGGAAGTATGCACCGAAAAGAGGTACGGACCCCTTGGGTTCGGATACGGAATGAGTCGAGATAAGAGTGTCATGGACGCGAGGCGTCATACGTGTTGGTCGTTAGAAAAGAGTGGGGTTCCAATATATCGGACCTTTTGGGAGATACTGACGCAAGTAGGAAGCGGTTTACCGGTCACCATGACCACCGAGAGTGGAGGATGTTCACCAGGTTTCAGGTGTGAAGGCGAGAAAATACATGTATGACTGAAGTTATGTTTTTAGTCATGTTGAACCACTGTTAGACGAAGAGCCGTTGAGACTACCGAGAGGATGTGAGATAGTATCTTCGTAGGAGTTTACGTTGACCTAGTTACATCATGTTGACTGTTGGGGTAGATATTAGGTGCTTGTGTGTTTCTATATGTTTGGTGCCCCGAGCGGGAATGTGTGTACGATTGGTTAGCTTTTGGCTTTTAGGCGCTACGTGGTTCACACGAGTGTGTATGCAGGCCTTGCGAGGTCTTGACGTGGCTACACGAGTGGGTGATGGTTATCGATTAGGGATTTGCATGTTACGGTTTTTAGCGGTTACCGAGTTCTTACCGAGAGTTTTGCGTTATCAAAGTTTCGGGACGAAACCTATTTTTCGGGGGATTAGTTGTATCATCCGGATTTTTTTATTTCGGATTGTTAGCGAGTTACCGACCTTCCCGCAGGCGCGCCTCAGTCTTCCAGCAGGCACGAGGCGCTGAGTATCGGGATTATCCCAAAATCTCGTTCAGACCTCTTGTTTGACCCTCTTGCTTTTGGACCCCTCGGTTCCTAGCCTAAATTAGAGGAAGGGTGAGCTGACCTTTGGGTTCCCTCTTTTGTGGCAGCCATGGCACTTCTCTCTCTCCCTTCCTCATTCACGTGAAACTCTTCTCCCACTTCCCTCTTTTGCTCTCTTCTTCCGTACTTGACCTTGGAGGAGCTCTTGATGATCTTTCCTTCTCCTCTTCTCTTGTAAGTGTCCAGCAAGGAGGTGGTGTGCAATCTGAGTCCAACAGTAAGCTTCTTCTTCCCCTTCATCTTCTTCATCTTCTTCAACAAGCTTCAATGGTGGAAGCCTTAGCTTCATCTTGTTTTCGTTCCTTTGGCTTGCATGTGTTTGGGATCGAGTTTGGGATGCCTTGTGTGATGCTATTGTGTGTGGAGAACATCTATGGTGGAGCAAGGAAGCTTGGAGGCATCAACACATCAAGGATCCACCGAAGAAACAATGGCAGAAATGACCATTGCAGTTCGACCGCGGGGGCGGCCAGCCTGAGCCGCAGGGGCGGCCAGACCAGGCCGCAGGAGCGGCCAGACCAGGTCACAGGGGCGGCCAACCCAGTCCGCAGGGGCGGCTGCAGCTTCTGTCGGCCTCCCCTTGCGGTCTTCTTTCCCCTTTCGCGGCTGCTCTTCTTCCTTCAGACCCCGTGCCTTTTCTTGGTGAGTTCCCTACCTTGAGTATGTGTTCTTAGATGATCTTAGAGAGTGTTGATGATAGTATCATGCTAGGATTGGACCTAGGATTGATGAGAATGCCAAGTAGTGGCTTGCACCTTAGGTGAGTGTTCGAGGATCTTGTTATGTTCCAGATTGATTGATGTATGTTCTGAGTTGACCCGTGGGACGAGTGTAGGTTATTTCTTGTGAGACTTGTGAGTTGTGGTTGTGAGGTGGTGGGCTAGGCTATGCTAATCCTAGCTTAGAGTCCTATCTTTGTGATCATGGAGACTAGGTATGTTATCCTAGTGGTGTTGTGAGTTTTGATCTTGCGAGATCCGAGGGCTTATAAGTCTTAGGACATCTAGCTTGTTGAGTGTGATATGAGCATGAGAGATTCTAGGATGCGGTCCTAGAATTGAGAGTCTAATGGTCTTGCTTTCACCATTTGTATAGAAGTCTTAGACTTCTATTGTGAGAGTGTTGTTTTGATATAGTTATCTTCTTGTGAGCAGGTTATGGTCTTCCTCCCCTAAGGAAGCGAGAGTGTTGTGAGATGAGTGTGATGACGAGGTAAGTCTCCGGACTTACTTAGCTCGTATTCTTTGTATTAGCATTGATGTGTGTTGGGTGGTGTGTGTTTACTATTTTTGATATAACTTATAAACCGGTAATAGGACCACCAACAGTTATATATATTATTTTGGCCCAAGTGTATGATAACGGGCGGTGACATCATTTGCCTAGCTCTTGCGAGAGTCTAGGAGGTTCTCGGTGACGAGCCCGTGCTGGTTAGACGGTCGGAGGCATCCGTACTGTTCCATGCCGGTAAGTAGGGACCGAGGCGGGACCACGGTGGTCCCGTGTCACAAAACTAAGTTGAATTAGAACGGGATACGACTTAATAATAACAAAGATAATATACCGGATTGGTGTGCTTTTGAGTATGTTGTGTGCTTGTGTTGATTTACGTGTGTTTGTGCCTTTCCCATTAGTTCTAATGCTTGGAATGTGAGCTAACGGTTTAATACCGGATGTTGTAGTTTGCTTTGTAGGTTAGGCATGCTCCGAGAGATCCGGAAGGGTGGGCAGCCGGGGTCCGTACATTTTAGGAAGGGTTTTGAGTTGGAGTTGTCTTGTCTTTTGTCTTTCGGTTATTATGTTTCGTGTGCCGCTTGTTTGGCGTTTGGTTTGAGTTGTACCTCGGCTGAAGTTGTTGTTGCATTCTTTCGGGTTTCTTATCATTTGCATTAAAATTGATTTACGATTTTGACTTTATTTGTGCCATGTTGGAAAGGTCCGGTGAAATTGTTGTCAAGCTAAGGGTCGGGACCCATTGTGAGGTCTCGCCCGTAGCATCCCGATATCCCGCGGATTCGGGGTGTTACATTGAGATTGTTCTCTGGTATCTTGAATCTTTTCTGCATATTCTTTTCTCGAGGTTTAGGATCTTCTTATCCATGAGAATTGTGATCTTCATGTTGATTCAGATTAAGATTTGCAAAACTGTCACTCAAAGTATCATCATTGCTTTCATCAAATATAACATGAATACTTTCCTCAAATATTTTTTACGTTTATTATAAACAGAATAAGATTTGCTATTTTAATCATATCCAATGAATATTGCTTCGTCACTACGTGCATCAAATTTACCAAGGTTGTCTTTGCCATTGATATGGAAAAGCATGTTCATCCAAAGGGTTTTAAATAGGAAATATTAGGTTTTCTTCCTTTAAATAGTTCGTAAGGAGTCTTTTTCAAAATACAGCGGATTATACATATATTAAAGATGTAGTTACAGTATTAATTGCTTCAGCCCAAAAACATTTTGGCAAACTATTTTCAAAAAGCATGGTCCTATACATATCCTCTAGGGTGCGGTTGTTACGTTCCACAACCCCGTTTTATTGATGAGTTCTAGGAGCTGAAAAGTTGTGTAAAATACCATCTTTTGCTCAAAACAAATCAAACTTTAGTTCATCAAATTCTCTACCATGATCGCTTCTTATCGAAACAATAGGTAGGTTTTTCAAAGTTTGCAACTCCTTATATAATTTTGAAAACTCAAACAAGGCGTCAGATTTTTCTCGTAAAAATGATATCCATATAAAGCGAGAAAAATCATCCACAATGACAAGGATGTATTGTTTACCTTTGGGAGATTTGACACGCATAGGACCACAAAGATCCATATGTAAAAGTTCAATGGGTCGAGAAGAACTTACAACCTTCTTTGGTTTGAATGAACCTCTTGTTTGTTTACCTTGTGTACAAGCCTTACATAGTTCATCTACCTTGAAGTTTAGGTTTGGAAAGCCACATACCAAATCTTTTAAAAGTAACTTCTTCATTGTATGCATGATTACATGACCAAGTCTTCTATGCCAAAGCCTTGGATCGTCAGTCAAGGTCTTGAGACACTTTAGCTTAGTTCCTGAAACTTGGTTAGTACTCATAGAATAAACATTGTTAGATCTAGGAGTTGTAAGCACAACATCACCCGATATCTTGTCTTGAACTTCACATTTTTCTGAATAAAAAATCACCTTGTTGTTTGTGTCACATATTTGAGAGATGATAAGCAAGTTATAGTTCAAACTGTCAACAAGATATACATTATCAATGAAGTTAGATGAATTATAACCAATTTTACCAATGCCAATAATGTTACACTTTCCTTTATCACCAAGCATAATGGTTCCAAATGATTGCTTCTTTAGATCAAAGAACAGTGAGCTTTTTCCACTCATATGTCGTGAGCAACCACTATCTAATATCCATTTATGCTCCTTTACCTTGGTGATATCCTGCAAAACAACAAACATCAACCTTTCCGGGTTGACCAAATGACATATTTTGGTCCATATTCAGGCTCAATCATGTTTGGTGGTCTAGTACCTTCAGGAACCCAAATTTGCTTAACTTGTTTCCTTAGACATATAGGATAAGTGTTTCTAATGATTTAAGGATCATTTCTTCTATATGGACATGTGGATTTTACATGACCCTTTTCATAAAATAGAAACATGTGGGCATATGAATACTACCTTTAGCCTTAACAAAAGTGGCAGTATTTTTTCTGGAAAAATTG
Organism: Fagopyrum esculentum; assembly: GCA_033239045.1. Taxonomy (NCBI): domain Eukaryota; kingdom Viridiplantae; phylum Streptophyta; class Magnoliopsida; order Caryophyllales; family Polygonaceae; genus Fagopyrum; species Fagopyrum esculentum. The sequence continues at coordinate 42,019,233 of BSUD01000005.1, read as the reverse complement.
ACATGATAATCTATACCATTTTTGTTAAGGGAAGATTGTTGCTCACCCATCATCCTTTCGAGGTTAGCTTTTGAACGAGTGAATTGAATACGTGCAACATTCTGGTCTTGACACGTCACTGTTAGATCAATCTTTTCTTTCTCTAGATCGATATATTCTCGATGGAGAGAAGGGAGATTGCCCTTGAGAATCGCATTTTTTGATTCCAAGGCCTTGATATTGATATCAAGGTCTAGTTTTCTAGTGTTAAGATTTTCAATCTCCACAGACATATCACTTAATCTTTTCTCTTGTTTGATAAGCTTTTCTCTCAAGGAACTTATTCTTACCCTATGTTCTCTATCACATATGATTATATCTTTAAGGAATTGTGTGAGATCAGATTCAGGTTGGGACATAATGGTACTTACCACATTATCATAGTGATCTTAATCTTCTTGATGATCGGCCATAAGACAAAGGTTTGCTTGTTCTTTTTCGTCTTTTGATTCATTTGTGGAATCTGAATCACTCCATGAAGCTACCATATCTTTCTTCTTTCGATCGTTCTTCCTAAATTTGTTCGTCTTCTTTTGTGGACAATCCTTTACGAGATGATCTTATTCATCACATTCAAAACAAGTCAGAACTTTAGTTTTCTTGTTGGAGATATAAAACTTACCTCGAGGTCTTGATGTTCGCGGGTATTCCTTATTGTTTGCAAACTGTTTCTTCTTTTGAAGAATCTTCGAGACCCCTAGAGATCAAGGCAAACGGATCTTCCTCATCTTCATCATCACTATCTTCCTCCTCAGATGGTATCTCATTCTTCTTAGATCTTAGTTCCAGGTTCTTTGTCTTGGATGGGAGCTCTCCATCTTCTTCACCAAGAACCATCTCGTGAGTGACGAGTTTTCCAAGAAGGTCGTCAAGAGGAAGAGTTGTGAGATTTTGAGCTTCTTCGAATGCAGTCACATTTGGTCCCCAGTTGGCTTTAGGTAAGCTCCTTAGAACCTTACTTAGTTTCTCTTCATTTGTGAAGACTTTTCCGAGTCCAGGTTGTTCACCATCTTGGTAAATCTTGTGAACATTTCTTTGACTGGTTCATTAGGGTTCATCTTGAATAGCTCATATTATGTGAGGAAGATGCTTATCTTTGTTTCCTTGACTTGACTTGCTCCTTCATATGTGACAACAAGTTTGTCCCATATTTCTTTTGCACTCTTGCATGATGAGACACGGTTGAATTCATTTGCATCCAATCCACAGTAGAGCAACTTAATGGCCTTGTAGTTCTTTGAAACACTATCCAAGTCAGTTTGTGTGAAGTCAGCTTCCTTCTTTTCGACTTGGACTCCTTCAACCGTGGTGGTTGGGATTTTAGGGCCATTTTGAATAATGCTCCATAATTCCATGTCCTAATCAATAATAAGAATCCACATTAGTGCTCTCTATTGGGAAAAGTTGTTGCCACAGAAGAGTGGTGATCGAGATAAGGATCTTCCTTGAGCAAATCCTCCAACACCTACATAGTTCATGATTAGTCTCGTTGATGGTTAAATCAATATACGTGAGTCTAGCTCTGATACCAATTGAAGAATCGTAAGGTGAATATAAAGGATATAAATACTCTAGAAGGGGGTTGAATAGAGTATGAGAACTTTTCGCAAAAATCTATCTCAAGGATTTGAAACTGATTTCAAAGGCCTTGATGTGGATCTGAGCTCTTTGTGACACAACTTGTTTTGAAGGGCTTTGAAAGTGATTTCAAGGGCCTTGACTTTGTAAAACTACAAAGCAACGTTAGTCACAATAAAGAAAGATATGGTGTGGAAATGAAAAGATCGACACGGTGATATGTTTACGAAGTTTGGCTCTAACAACCTACTCTCCGTCCTAGGGTTTACCCGTAGGATCTGAATATCTATTATCAGCTTCAAAGAGTCCTAGATAAAACCTAGAAGAAATCCCCTTCTTCTCTTATTGTAGCCAATGCTACGATTTAGTTCCAACTCTGAACCTAGCTATAATAGCCTAGTTACTTCATAGAGTAACACACACTCGAGTATAACACTCTTTAGATTTTCCAATAAAGCTCTCGTATTTTTCTCTCTCTAAGGAATACAGCTATAATAGCCTAGTTACTTCACCTAACTATAATAGCCTAGTTACTTCACATAGTAAACTAAGAGGAAGAAAAGCTTCTTGTATCGAATGAAGATGCTTTGGATCCCTTGAAGACTTTAGATATTTCCGAGTAAGCTTGTTGTTCCTCTTCTTCAATTGACATTTTCATTTATAGTCTTCAATGGATAAGTCTTCTAGCCGTTGAGAATATGACCGTTGTTGATGTTTCTTCTTCTCCATAGAAAATGCTTCTTGGTTGAGATGAGATAGCCGTTGTAGATTTTCCTTGTCTTCATCATCTCCTTAACGCACGTTGATTCTTCTTGTCCATAATCTTCTCTTGAAGATCTTTGTTGTTCAAGCTCCGAAATCTTCTTGTTTGCTGAGAATTTTCGGTTGAGATCTTTGAGATCTTTTAAGATCTGTTTGAGAAGAAATATTGCGTCAAGTTTGAAAAAGATCTTTTTGTTGTTTGTCGAGATCTCCTTGATATCTTCTGGTTGGTTAAATCTTCTTGATATCTTCTTGGAAGATCTTCTCTTGATCCTTGGTAGATTTGGTTTTTTCAGATTTGAATTGATTACAACCGTCATATCCTTTGAATCTTGTTTCAAGGCTTGGGCTTTGATCCCTTGAAATGGTTTTCAAGGCTTCAGTGTTAAACCTTTGATATGTTGTCCAATCTCTACGTTTTACCCTTGTATCCGATTTCAAGGCCTTCATTCATCCCTTGAAATACTTTCTGTAACACCCCAAATCCTAGAGGACTCAGAATGCTACGAGCTGGGACCTCACAATGGGTCCCGGCCCTTAGCCTGGCAACAACTTCATCGGACCTTACAACACGGCATAAATAAAAAGGCAAAACACATAGTTTTATATCCTGAGCGAAAGCAAACGTACAAGAATCAAAATAATCCAGCCAAGTCTCAAAACCAAAATAAACCACATAAGTCTCAAAAGACGTGAAATAAAATAAACAGTCCCGTCCTATAATGCACGGAGCCCCGGCTGCCCACTACCGCTAGATCATTCAATTGCCTCTCTAACTTGCAAGGCATCTACAAGCGGTATAAAGCCGTTAGCTAACAATCTATGCATAAGTATAAAGGTAAAAGGACAAACATACAACATACACAATCAACATGCAACATTCAATCCTTTTGTTATCTTTAATTAGGTGATAGGTCATTACTAATGATACTTATTTTATGACACGAGGGTTTCCCAAACCTCGCCCCTGATCCCGTTTACCAACGAGGAATGGTGCTAATGCATCTGACCGTCTACGTGCCTGGGCTGGTACAGGGAACCTCCTAGGTCTCGCAAGAACTAGGTAGTGATGTCACGACCCGTTATCATACACTTGGGCCAATTACGTAATATAACAAAGTCGGCCTAATCCGGTTTCGTTGTTATTCTAACTAGCAAACAACACTCATACACATTACACTCATACAAGAAGCCAGCTAAGTAAGTCCGTGGACTTACCAGTCTCCAAAGCGCACACGAACACCTCACTCGCAAGTTCCCTCGGAAAAACGTACAACGCTTGTTCAAGACAAGGCACACAATCAAACCACACTCTAGTCCAGTAGAAGTCTTTAGACTTCTAGGATAAACTTCCTCAACCACCTAGTCTAATAATACTACCCTATCAATCCAAGACCTTTTCATTTCTCCACATAACGATATACACCAAGGTCACTTACACCAAGCTCGAAACGAACCCTCAACAACATACCACCACGAGACTCACGTAACTCATACTAGACCTCTAACGTCAAACCACTCTAAAGAATTCCAGTTCAACTACCCTAAGCCAGCCTAACATGCTTCTAAGCTATAACGAATCTAAGGAATGAAAGAAGGAAAGGAAAGAACGAGATTCGGGACTCACTAGAGAGAAACCGCCCCCGCGCTTGCTTGAGCCCGCCCCTGCGCCTATCTGGGTCCGCCCTTGCGCCGATTTGGGTTAGCCCCTGCGCCTCTGTGAATCCGCTCATGCGCCTGTCTGTGCAGAAAGTCCGTCTGCTGAGTTCTTCAATTGTGCAGCCGGTCCTTTAGGGTCTCCTTTGGTGGTATGAACGTCTTCCACTTCTCACACTTGGTCTTAGCCTCCCTCTGAGGTCTAACTTCATCATCAAACCACAAAACAATGATAGATCGTTGAATAAGGATTCTTAAAGATCTTCCATTCAAGCCATGGAAGGGAAAGGAAGACAGAAGAAGAAGAAGAAGAAGAAGAAGAAGAAGAAGAAGAAGAAGAAGAAGAAGAAGAAGAAGAAGAAGAAGAAGAAGAAGAAGAAGAAGAAGAAGAAGAAGAAGAGAGGAAGGAGCCTTACCCTCGTCCCGTCACTGTAGTCCCGGCCTCATGGAAGGTGGATCCAAGCTGGAGCAAGCAAGAGAAGAATGGATGAGAAGGATGGAGAAGAGGAATGCAAGAGGATGTTGTTTGGAGGAGGAAATAAAGTAACGTGAATGAAATGAGGGGAGGAGAAGGATTGGCTTCATAAAGGATGGAGGATACCAAAGGCCTTGATGTCGTTTTAAGGATGGTACACCCTGGTGAACTGTAAGCTCGTGCCTAAGGCGGCGTGTACCTGCTGCCAGAACCTCGAGGTAAAACGCCCATCCCTATCTAAAATGATCGTCCTCGGCAATCCATGGAACCTCACTATCTGTATGGTAAACTCCTCGGCTAAGCGAGACACCGGCCACGTTTCCTTAATAGGAATAAATCGTGCGGTGTTCATCAACCGATCCATTACAACCCATATCGCGTCAAAGCCTCTACTCAACCTCAAACCAGTAACGAAGTCCATAGAAATGTCCTCCCACTTCCACTGTGGAATTGGAAGTGGTTGGAGCTCTCCTCCGGGCTTGTCGTGCTCGATCTTGACCTGTTGGTAGGTCGCACACTGATAGCATGAATTATAGTCTATATTTTGGGGTTTGTTTGGACGTTTTATCTTTCATAATCTGCATGTTTGTATGTGCATTATGTGATTTTACTACCATTTCATCTACCTTTGCGAGAATCGAGGTCTACACCTAGTTTCGTTGTAATTGCAGGTAAAATGGCACGTTTTGCATCAAAAAGGAGCAAAAGGAGCTATGGAGTCATTGGAGCTATATTGAGGAACATAAGCTACATCCAGGGAGCATAGCCATGGATTAAAGATTCACTTTGGACCAGTTTTGAGAGATTTCACATTCAGTTGTGAGTCACCTCGGTTGACCAGAGATTCATCTCGACCGAGGCGATCCAGAGGCGCCGACTCGACCGAGGCAAACACCTAGGACGCGGCGAGAATATTTTATTCTTGGAGGAGATCTTTTAAAATTGGAAAGTGATCTTATATTTTTGGGCTTGGCTTCTGGAAGGAAGGAGATATGCAGAATCATATATTTTACCTATTTTTATGGGAAGATATCTTTCTAAGATATTTTATCTTTGGAGGGTTATTTTCCTATAAAAAGGGTCGGATTTCCCATAATTCCGCATCCCGCATACGGCTGCAGGGGATCCGCTTACATCTCGCATACATCACGCTATACCGTCGATCAGGGTTTACACACGCAGCAGCAGCAGCATACTCCAAGTTGGGAGTTTTCGAAGAACCTTTTTGAAGGTTGAAGGAAGATTGAAGTCCATAGCTTTTATAGCTTTTTGAAGGGTTTTGTAAGATTGTCTTCAATTCCCTCACTGATTGTCTTGTCTTGTTGGATTGCTATCCAAGGAACGCTTTGTTGTGATATTTGATTCAGTTATTGAAGTCTTTTCATTAAATTCTTCTTTGTTCAAATATTCACTTTCTTCCCATATATTTAATACTTTCATAATGATGATGAGTGGCTAATTTCTTTGTGTGATTCTAGGGTGATTAGCTGAAGGTTGTGGGAAAAACAATGATAGAATAATCTTAGATTCCAGTAGGATCCTGAAAGTTCGAGTCTTTAACCTTAACCCTAAGCATCTCGTTCGGTTGATGAACATCTCGGCCGGGGTGGAATTCTTCTGACCGAGGTGACTTATCCGACCCTAAACTGAGAGTTAAGTGTTAGAGTTTGCTAAATCCTATTCTTATTACACCTTTCTGGTTCAATGCAAGCTTAGGATGAGACTTACCCGGTAATTCCTTAGTTTGTGTATAAACGATCATAAGTGTAGGTAATAAAGGTTTATCCTTTATTGGGGTTTGAGTGTGCTTCCATCCCACCTTTGTGAGTTAGCCTGAGACTTACCCGGTAAAGGTTGATTCTATTCCCTTAGATGGTGTGTTAGTTTGAGGTTATAGTTCTTCATCTTGATTCCTTGAGACTTACCCGGTAATAGGAGTTACGGTTTAGGATTAGTGTGTAGTGAGACTTACCCGGTGATCTACTCCACTTTAGTAACACCTTCCCCACGCAAAAATCTCAGCTTTATCCGCTTATCTATAGATCTTGAGTTGGAACCACAACTTGATGCTTTAATCCCTAGAATTGCATGTTTGCTTTATTGATTTCTTATTCATCTTCGATTGTGTTAATTGCTCTTGTGGTTAGAATTGACATAGCATACCGTATTGACTTTGTTTTACCGAGTCCTTGTGATCGACCCCTGGAATTTTCTTGCTTTTACTACGATTGACCCGTACACTGCGGGTTCGCATCCTTGTTTTAAGCTTAAGTCTAGGGTTATAAATTTAAAGCTTGCACACACCGTTTGGAGCGAACAAGTTTTTGGCGCCGTTGCCGGGGACTTGGTCTAGACCGAGCCGGTACGGTTTGCTTTCGGGGCACTTGCCCCTGTTGCTACTAACTACTCTTTCTATGAGTTTTGTAGTTTTCAGGATTTCTGATGGCTATGTTTGATCCAGCCTGGATAGCAAGACAAAGTGCTAGGGCAAATCATTATGAATACTTGGAGGAGAAGTACTCCTTCTATTGGTTCAACAATGAATGGGAAAGAGAAGAGGCCATTCAGCATGAACTTGCGATGTGGGATGAACTGAATGTCCCTAAGAAGACTTATGAGCAACCTCTTGAAGACTCTCTCGAATCTAGGTTGGAGAAGTTGATGAGGAAGGTGACGGAGCTCAAGGAAAGCACCCTATCCTATGCTAAGCCGGAAGAGGAGCATAAGGAAGTGTTGCACGTTTTGAGCATACCTCCAGTCAAACCAGAAGTTTCTCCTGAAGCTTTTGAAGGAGAAGATGCGGAAGATCTCGATCTGACTGTTGAAACCTCGGTCGAGGTGGAAGTGACCTCGGTCGAGATGAAAGAAGAACCTGCAGAACCGGAAGAGGCAGATGCAGAAGACTTTGGCCAAATTACTGAGATTGTGGTCAAGGTGGAAGACAAACCAGCTGAACTGAGAGAGATTTCGTTTGTGGATTATCAACCCAACATGAAACTTGTCTCAAACCTTGGAGAACTTTGCAAGGTACATTCTCCTACTTCATTTGAATTCCCTATTAATATTTCTGAATTTTTCAGGAAGGCACCGGAGAGTTGGAGGTCTCTTCCGAAAGAACCTCCTAAGATCAAGATGAAACCTTCCTTGAAACTGTTGGAAGAAGATACTCCTTGGATTATAAGGAGTGGAGTTTGCAAGCACTACACCGTTAAGGCGATGAAGTGTTTCTTGTTCAAGTATGGGGTCCCTCGCATGCTCAGGACCCTGTACCGTCCCCAAGCTATAGATGGGGAAGCTGCTATGATTCTCGAGAAACTGTTTTCTCGATCGAGGAAAGGATGGGACACGAAGGTAGATTATGTCCCATTGAAGTGCAGGAAATCTAGAAGGATTCCGGTGAGAATCAAACCGTACAAGCTTGTACGTGGGAGATCTTACCATTTGCCAGTGAAATTAGGAATTGGAACCTTTTTGGAAGATTCTTATGATGGATGTGATGAGCACTCCACGACGTTCGAAGTGCATTGAGTAATCACATGCCGCATGGTCCAGCTAGCGACCTTAAATCAAGCGCTTCTTGGGAGGCAACCCAAGGTATTGCTTTCTTTTCCCGTTTTCTAGTCTAGTTTAGATAGTTTTTGTTTTTGCTTTGCTTTGCTTTGTTTTTGGCGTTCTGGACAGACAACAGGGAATACCTAAGGAAGGAGCACAACTGGAAGGAAAGAAGTTCGAGATTCTGAGAAGACAGAAGCACCTTGGTTATTGTCAGAGCACCTCGACCGAGTTGATTCTTGAGCAACCGAGGCGACTAGGGTTTCTGCAGAACCACCTCGGTCCGTACCACCTCGGTCCAGTCGAGACCATCTCGACCGAGGTGACAGCAGATCCAGTAACAGTATAAAAGGGGGAAAAATTACTTTTCACATTTTTTTTACCTACCTCGACCGCGGCGACAGATCCACTTCGCTCATCTCAGATCTTGCTCGTTTTCGACGTTTTCTATTTCCAAACCGAGATTGAAGTGTAGAGGATTCGATTGCAACAACAAATCTGCAGAAAAATCGAGCGAATCGGCCGGAACGAGGTACAAATGATCGAAACCCTAACTCGCTCGTTTACTTCGATTTGGGCTTTGGTTGCCCTTGAATCTGTTGAGGAAAAGCTTAAGTACCCCATAGGAAACAATTGCAGTGATTTTTGGGGGAAAAGAACTGAAATTCAGAGAGTTGAAATCGCGACTGTCTTCGCCTCGGTCCAGTCGATCTGCACCTCGGTCGAGGTGATTCTTGGAGTTTGTCAGTCGACCGAGGTAGTCTGACAGTGTTGATCGAAGATGAGTTCTGACAGAGTGTTAGCCCTTAGAGATAGATCCTCTCCTTCCCCTTCTTCTTCCTCATCCCGTCCTTACCGCCCGGTTATCCACGAGAGATGCCGGGTAGACTATGAGCGGATAGCTAGCCGTCCAGTTATCGCACCACGATTTCTGGACGTGTCAGTCTTTGATTGCCTAGGGTTAGATGCTGACCTTAGGAGGATGATTGCTACTGTCGGGCTGGATCAGTTTACTGAGATCCGAGCCCCAGCTTACTTGGAGCCGACCTTAGAGTTTGTTAGCTCCTTCTCCTACCTCCCCACAGACCGGTCTGTGAAGTACCGGTTGATGAACCGGAACTTCATAGTTCCCTTAGAGATATGGAGAGAGATTTTTGGCTTTCCTGACCCCACTGCCGTAGACTTACCCTCCCGATCCGTAGCTAGGGAGTTCTGGGGGCAGATTGCCCATATTACTGAGCATGCAGACAGATGGCGCCCTGGAGATTCCAGGGAGAGGGTCATCTTTCATCCGGCCTTCAGACTAGCCCACAGGATTTTCAGCGAGACGCTTCTGGCGCGTACTGAGACGCCCCAGAAGGTCCGACAGGGAGAGCTCTTCAGCCTCTACTGCATGGTTACAAGAGGTTTCCCAGACTTTGGCTTGCTCTTGGCAGAGGATCTGCACAAGATCAAGGCCAAGGCGAAGGGAGACATTTGCTGCGGAGGTCTAGTCACCCACATCGCTACCTACCACGGGATGGACCTCAGCGTTTGCACGATGGCGGCGGCTCCGAAGCCGCTGGGATTACAGGAGATGATCACACGGAGGATTCTAGTTCCCCGTGGTTTGACCACTCCATTCGTCGCCATGCCTTGGGAGCGGACTGCACCTCAGGGGATCCTCTAGTCTGCGCAGTTCACAGTCTTTGATCCGCATTACTGGCAGACAGCTTGGGATACACTGATGGAGGATCAGAGAGAGGCAGCAGCTGCCCCTGCTGCAGCTGAGGAGGAGGCAGAGGATGAGGATGACGACTATGATGATGAGACAGTAGATGAGAGAGGAGGTGGCGTCCCGATGGACACAGGGACAGATACAGCTGGGACGAGCGCGCCACCTATTATAGATTTAGATGATGAGGAGGATACAGAGCTGGCACCAGCTGAGACTTCTCCAGTCAGACCTGCTAGACGCAGGAGGCGTGGAGTAAGGGATAGAGCCGCTCACCGACGGATCGATGACCTGACGGATCAGGTTATCGACTCATATGCTGCACTTTCGCTGGATATCCGCGAGATGCAGGAGCGGCAGCATCATCAGCACATCATGGCTCAGCTGCAGTTTGAGCGGATCATGGGCCATCCTTACGATCCGACTCAATATCCTTATGCACCACCACCGGATCGAGACTACTGAGGAGCTGCAGGATTTTATTATTATATTTTTATGCAGTTCGGCTTCTATCCGGTGAGTTCTCTTTTGTTTAGACTTTTATTATACCCACTGGGACAATGTGTCTCAAGTATGGGGTATTTGTTGTTATTTGACTACGTGACTACGTGATGTATTTGACACCTTTGATGTATTATATTTATCGGATATTTTCATATTTATGCTTCAGTTGCCTTTATATGATTATCTGATATTACATGCATACCTACAGGTTATTTGATTGAGAAAAACGTCGAAACCGAGAAAAAAAAATGGTTTTAAAAAAAAATTTTTGACCTCGACCGAGTCAGTTCTGGCGAAACGAGGCATTTCACCTCGGTTGAACCAAGAACATCTCGACCGAGGTGGCGTAACAGAAAGTTTTCGAAAACGATTTTGTGTTACTTATCTGGATATGATCTCAGTGAAGATTCTGTTTACTTACTGGTTTTAAGTTCTTTATGTGTTTGAAAGGTTTTATAATATGTTTAAGTTGCTAAATGCTTTGTTTGAAATTATTAGCATGTTTAATAGTTTGTTTTTATCCAAATTATGTTGAATTTGAAGGTTGACACCGCAGGATAAATTCTCTCACTTTCTTCTTGGAAAGACCAAGGCAATTCATTCTCTTCTTCTTCTTCCTCTTGATCATTCTTAGCCCCTCATATACATTTTGCCTCCCTTTACCTATCCGGGAATTTGGAAGCAAGCGAAGTGGTGAAAGCAAGTTAAGGTTGAAGTGGCTGGAAGTGAAAGTGTTAGAAAGTAATTTTAGGTTTGGGGAAGTCAATCATGAAGATGAGTAACTCGGCACCATTCACATAGCCGGGTGTTTGTGTCTTGCCAAAGTCGGATTGAGCGATATTCCTAACGGGTCATGGTATGTGCATCAAGGGTTTGATGCATCTCAAGAAATTGATGATTGCTAATTTCCTAGGCTTCGGTTATTGTGCACCTCTGTCCATGCATCCCAAAAAGTAAAGTAAAAAAAGAAAAAGGTGTGAAATAAGCAAAGCTTATTGGTGGAAGATGTTGCAAGTCAAAGTGAAAGTGAAGTTCATCCTTTTCCCGGATTCTAGCACCACATTACCTTACATACATCCCTACCCTACACGTTTCTTGACCTTTTCTTTTGGGAAGCCCTTGTGACCTTGAGCTTGTTGATTGGCTTAGCGGTTTAAATTGGATTATACATGATTAATTTTGATAATTATGATTTATTATGCATTCTATGATTTTATGCAAAGATGAACAACTTTCTTATATTTATAAAATGTTTTGATCATATTGAGTTTTTAATTCCAGGAAGTATTCTCTTAGAGTGATCTATGATAGTTGCACACCATAAAATGTTTTTGAAAGATTTTTTTCATTGATTTTCTTGACTTATAATCCATTCTATCTTGTCTTTTATATAAGGAACTTGCTTGGGGACAAGCAAGGGCTAAGTATGGGGTATTTTGATAGCATGAATTATAGTCTATATTTTGGGGTTTGTTTGGACGTTTTATCTTTCATAATCTGCATGTTTGTATGTGCATTATGTGATTTTACTACCATTTCATCTACCTTTGCGAGAATCGAGGTCTACACCTAGTTTCGTTGTAATTGCAGGTAAAATGGCACGTTTTGCATCAAAAAGGAGCAAAAGGAGCTATGGAGTCATTGGAGCTATATTGAGGAACATAAGCTACATCCAGGGAGCATAGCCATGGATTAAAGATTCACTTTGGACCAGTTTTGAGAGATTTCACATTCAGTTGTGAGTCACCTCGGTTGACCAGAGATTCATCTCGACCGAGGCGATCCAGAGGCGCCGACTCGACCGAGGCAAACACCTAGGACGCGGCGAGAATATTTTATTCTTGGAGGAGATCTTTTAAAATTGGAAAGTGATCTTATATTTTTGGGCTTGGCTTCTGGAAGGAAGGAGATATGCAGAATCATATATTTTACCTATTTTTATGGGAAGATATCTTTCTAAGATATTTTATCTTTGGAGGGTTATTTTCCTATAAAAAGGGTCGGATTTCCCATAATTCCGCATCCCGCATACGGCTGCAGGGGATCCGCTTACATCTCGCATACATCACGCTATACCGTCGATCAGGGTTTACACACGCAGCAGCAGCAACATACTCCAAGTTGGGAGTTTTCGAAGAACCTTTTTGAAGGTTGAAGGAAGATTGAAGTCCATAGCTTTTATAGCTTTTTGAAGGGTTTTGTAAGATTGTCTTCAATTCCCTCACTGATTGTCTTGTCTTGTTGGATTGCTATCCAAGGAACGCTTTGTTGTGATATTTGATTCAGTTATTGAAGTATTTTCATTAAATTCTTCTTTGTTCAAATATTCACTTTCTTCCCATATATTTAATACTTTCATAATGATGATGAGTGGCTAATTTCTTTGTGTGATTCTAGGGTGATTAGCTGAAGGTTGTGGGAAAAACAATGATAGAATAATCTTAGATTCCAGTAGGATCCTGAAAGTTCGAGTCTTTAACCTTAACCCTAAGCATCTCGTTCGGTTGATGAACATCTCGGCCGGGGTGGAATTCTTCTGACCGAGGTGACTTATCCGACCCTAAACTGAGAGTTAAGTGTTAGAGTTTGCTAAATCCTATTCTTATTACACCTTTCTGGTTCAATGCAAGCTTAGGATGAGACTTACCCGGTAATTCCTTAGTTTGTGTATAAACGATCATAAGTGTAGGTAATAAAGGTTTATCCTTTATTGGGGTTTGAGTGTGCTTCCATCCCACCTTTGTGAGTTAGCCTGAGACTTACCCGGTAAAGGTTGATTCTATTCCCTTAGATGGTGTGTTAGTTTGAGGTTATAGTTCTTCATCTTGATTCCTTGAGACTTACCCGGTAATAGGAGTTACGGTTTAGGATTAGTGTGTAGTGAGACTTACCCGGTGATCTACTCCACTTTAGTAACACCTTCCCCACGCAAAAATCTCAGCTTTGTCCGCTTATCTATAGATCTTGAGTTGGAACCACAACTTGATGCTTTAATCCCTAGAATTGCATGTTTGCTTTATTGATTTCTTATTCATCTTCGATTGTGTTAATTGATCTTGTGGTTAGAATTGACATAGCATACCGTATTGACTTTGTTTCACCGAGTCCCTGTGATCGACCCCTGGAATTTTCTTTCTTTTACTACGATTGACCCGTACACTGCGGGTTCGCATCCTTGTTTTAAGCTTAAGTCTAGGGTTATAAATTTAAAGCTTGCACACACAGGGCTACATATCTAGCCACGTCGGGCATGAGCCCGCCCTACCAATAAGATCGCCGTATATCTTGGTACATCTTACTCGCATCCGGGTGGATGGAGTAAGGTGTAGAATGGGCCTCCTGCAGTATACGTTGCCTCAACTCTCTGTCAGAGGGTACACGTATGCACTCCTGGTGTCTCAAAATCCCGTCTGTACCCACCATAAACTATGGTGCCTCCCCTCTGGACATCCTATTCCTGATCCTCGCCAGCGCGGGATAACCCTCCTGTTACTGCCGGATCTCTTCCGACAGATCCGGTGAAACCTCCAACACAGACAAATGAGTGTCAGTATCCGGAAACCGGATGTCAACCTCCAACCAAATCAAATCTCTCTACAACTGTGTCTGGATGGATCTGTGAGGCTTGGTATCTACTATCGAGAGTTGAACAAAGTCACTATCAAGAACAAGTACCCGTTACCGCGTATTGATGATTTGCTGGATCAGTTACAGGGAGCTACGGTGTTTTCGCGTATTGACTTGAGGTCAGGATACCATCAGTTGAGAGTACGAGAGGAGGACGTACCAAAGACGGCATTTCGGACCAGATACGGTCATTATGAGTTTGTGGTGATGCCGTTCGGGCTCACCAATGCTCCTGCTGTCTTCATGGAGTTGATGAATGTCATCTACATTGACTTCTTAGATCAATTTATGGTAGTTTTCATCGACGACATCTTGGTATACTCTCGGAGTAGGGAGGAGCACGCCGGACACCAGAGGACGGTGTTGCGGGTCTTACAGGATAGAGAACCTTATGCTAAGCTCTCTAAGTGTGAGATCTGGATGCTAGAGGTTGTCTTCCTTGGCCACATCGTCTCCGCCGAGGGTGTCAAGGTGGACCCGACGAAGATAGAGTCAGTTCCATCATGGCTGCTTCCTAAGACGGTCAAGGAGGTACGCAGTTTTCTAGGTCTGGCTCGATACTACCACAGGTTCGTGAAGGGTTTTTCTGTGATTGCCAGGCCGCTCACTTCCTTGCTAAGGAAGTCCATCAGGTTTACATGGTCCGAGTCCTGTCAACGGAGTTTTGAGGAGTTGAAGGGGAGATTGACTTCGGCTCCCGTGTTAGCACAGCCAGAGTGCGTTGAGGATTTCGTCGTTTTTAGTGATGCATCCAAGCTAGGCTTGGGATGCATTCTGATGCAGAGGGGTAAGGTCAATACTTACGCGTCTCGACAGCTGAAGACGTATGAGGAGAATTACCCTACTCACGACCTTGAGTTAGCCGCAGTCATTCATGCATTGAAGATCTTGCGTCATTACCTCTACGTCCCACCTGTCGGATCTTCACAGACCACAAGAGTCGTAAGTATGTACTTCAGACTCTTGTGGTCTGTGAAGATCCGACAGGTGGCACCATAGAGGTAATGACGCAAGATCTTCAATGCATGAATGAGTGCGGCTAACTCAAGGTCGTGAGTAGGGTAATTCTCCTCATACGTCTTCAGCTGTCGAGACGCGTAAGTATTGACCTTACCCCTCTGTATCAGAATGCTTCCCAAGCCTAGCTTGGATGCATCACTAAAAACGACGAAATCCTCAACGCACTCTGGCTGTGCTAACACGGGAGCCGAAGTCAATCTCCCCTTCAACTCCTCAAAACTCCGTTGACAGGACTCGGACCATGTAAACCTGATGGACTTCCTTAGCAAGGAAGTGAGCGGCCTAGCAATCACAGAAAAACCCTTCACGAACCTGTGGCAGTATCCAGCCAGACCTAGAAAACTGCGTACCTCCTTGACCGTCTTAGGAATCGGCCATGATGCAACTGACTCTATCTTCGTCGGGTCCACCTTGACACCCTCGGCGGAGACGATGTGGCCAAGGAAGACAACCTCTAGCATCCAGAACTCACACTTAGAGAGCTTAGCATAAGGTTCTCTATCCTGTAAGACCCGCAACACCGTCCTCTGGTGTCCGGCGTGCTCCTCCCTACTCCGGGAGTATACCAAGATGTCGTCGATGAAAACTACCATAAATTGATCTAAGAAGTCAATGTAGATGACATTCATCAACTCCATGAAGACAGCAGGAGCATTGGTGAGCCCGAACGGCATCACCACAAACTCATAATGACCGTATCTGGTCCGAAATGCCATCTTTGGTACGTCCTCCTCTCGTACTCTCAACTTATGGTATCCTGACCTCAAGTCAATACGCGAAAACACCGTAGCTCCCTGTAACTGATCCAGCAAATCATCAATACGCGGTAACGGGTACTTGTTCTTGATAGTGACTTTGTTCAACTCTCGATAGTAGATACCAAGCCTCACAGATCCGTCCTTCTTCCTGATAAAGAGGACTGGTGCACCCCAAGGAGACACACTGGGTCGGATGAATCCTCTCTCTGCCAAATTTTTGAGTTGCTTCTTAAGCTTAAGCATCTCGACTGGTGCCATGCGGTATTGAGCCTTGCAGATCGGCCTCGTGCCGGGCTCCAACTCAATCCCAAAATCTACGCTCCTCTACGGTGGTAAGCCAGGCGGCTCGCCAAGACGTCCTCGAACTCACAAGCTACCGGGGTCTTTGCTAAAGATGGTCCCGTCTCCTCCTTCATGGCGTAACACTAGAAGGCCTCGCACCCCTAACGTATGAGCTTTGCGGCTCGGACCGCACTAATGATTGTCCCGATCTTTCCGAGGTCCCAACCTCGAAAGACCTCCTCCTGCCCAGACTCCGTAGTGACCGTTACTATCCTCTTACTGACGTCCTAAACAGCTCTATGGCGGTCCATCCAGTCCATCCCGAGTATGACTTCTTCATGCACTAAGCGCGTGACGTGGAAGTCGGATAACCAGTCACGACCTCCCAAGAGGATGGGACAACCATGAATCTCTCGAGTACCGTGAACCTTACTCCCATCGGGTAACCTCATAAGGAAAGGTTCCCCCTCTACTGTGTCTAAGGTCAACCTATCTATACAATCATCAGATATAAAAGTGTGCGTCGCACCCGTATCAAAAAGTACTCGGACTGGAAAGCCATGAATCGTAATGATACTTGTGGCTGCGGGCGTTGCTGGCTCTGCGGCGCTCCCTAACTCAAAGACTCGAGACTGAGTACCCCTATTCTCTGAAGTGCCTCCACCACACCCTCTACCTCTACATGGAAATTGAGCAGAACCTTGTGAATATGCCTGACCAGGGGCTCGCTGTTGCTGACCCCAGCCTGATACTAAGACTGCCTTTGTCCTCCTCCTGAGGTACCAGCAGGCGAGGACCCTTGTTGTGATGTTACCTTGTCCTGTTGGAAAAAGGTAGCTCTATGGCCTAGCTGGCCGCAAGTAAAACATGTCACTGGTTGCTTCCTACACTCCGGCTAAATGTGTCCATACTCCCCGCAGTTGTAACACTGACGTCCCCTAGAAATAGTCGGCGGTACAACCTGGTAACTAGAACGGCCCTGAGACTGACCACGCCCATGACCTGAACCTCCTACTCCTGTGTTGGCTGGTCCGGTCTCATCCCTAACCTCGAGAACAATACTCTCAGCCACCCCCGCACTCCGTACTCCGGACCTAGTAGCAGTCTCATCCCTAACCTCGGGAACAATACTCTCAGCCACCTCCTCATCAGGAACATCTGTAGCTGGTGGAGCCACAACGGGAGCACGTCCCCGACCTCGCCCCCTCTGAGGCCTACCCACACATCCCTGTCTCGAAGCTCCTGGAGGAAGGGGAGGTCGGCCCCCTCCTCGTCCAACGTAAGTTGTAGCTCTCGTATGTGACATTTGGTTGAGATGTGATCGATATATTACTACTTTAATTGCAAGTAAGGACATAACTATCGTATTACACTAGGTCACTTCTAAAGGTCATAACGTAACTACTAAATAAAAGTTATAACAAAAGTTCAATAAACTATGCCATCGAGTTCAACGGAGGTAGTGGCAGTCCGTGCATTCTATCCCAACCCGTTCATGCTCATGGTTTTGAAAACAAAGTTCATTTAAAAGTTCGGAAACCTTGCGGTTTCCGTTTATTTGTTTATTCGGCCTTTTTCAAGATAGCGAGTGTCGTTGTTGCCAACCTAGGGCTCTGATACCATATTGTAACACCCCAAATCCTAGAGGACTCAGAATGCTACGAGCTGGGACCTCACAATGGGTCCCGGCCCTTAGCCTGGCAACAACTTCATCGGACCTTACAACACGGCAGAAATAAAAAGGCAAAACACATAGTTTTATATCCTGAGCGAAAGCAAACGTACAAGAATCAAAACAATCCAGCCAAGTCTCAAAACCAAAATAAACCACATAAGTCTCAAAAGACATGAAATAAAATAAACAGTCCCGTCCTATAATGCACGGAACCCCGGCTGCCCACTACCGCCACATCACTCGATTGCCTCTCTAACCTGCAAGGCATCTATAAGCGGTATAAAACCGTTAGCTAACAATCTATGCATAAGTATAAAGGTAAAAGGACAAACATACAACATACACAATCAACATGCAACACTCAATCCTTTTGTTATCTTTAATTAAGGGCGAAATAACCAAAAATAATCCGAACTATCAACTTTTAACCAAAAATAATCTGAAGTATCAAAATCACTATTTCATATACAAACTATACGCTAATTTACCAAAAATAATCCGAACTATCAAAACCACCATTTTTTATACAATGTAAACCCTACTTTTCCAAAAATAATCCGAACTATCTAATAGATAGTTTTCCATTAATAACTCATTATGTAAATATATATTCATGGATAAACACTTTATTTTAAAGTTTGAAATCATTATAAAAAAGATAAAAACTAAAAACATTTATAGAAAATTATATTTTAACACTAGAGAAACAAATAAAAGTTTTTCCAAAATTATAATATTAAGTAAAATATTTATTCATGATAAAAGAGCACCACATTTAGAAATTAAAAACATCATAAAAATTAGAAACAATTTTTTTTGGTTGGAAAATAAAAAACAATTGTGAGAAAATAATAGTTACTAAAAAACTCATAATTAGTTTCCGATAAATTGGTCATCAAATAACAAATTTGATGCAAAAAATCACTTCATTAATCAAAGATATTAATTTTTTCCCCCATAAATAAATATTTTACTTGATGACATATTCACGAGAAACTATTTTTTTGTTTCTCTAGGGTTCAAATACAATTTTCTACAAAAGTTTTTAGTTTTTATCAATTTTATAATAATTTAAAATTTTATATTAAATATTTTTGCATGAAGAAATACTTAATTGATGAGTTATTAATGAAAAACTGTGCATTTAATAATTCGGATTATTTTTGATAAATTAGTGTATAGTTTGTGTATGAAATGGTGGTTTTGATAGTTTGGATTAATTTTGGTAAATTAGTGTATAGTTCGTATATGAAATGGTGATTTTGATAGTTCGGATTATTTTTGGTTAAAAGTTGATAGTTCATATTATTTTTGGTTATGTTCCCTTAATTAAGTGATAGGTCATTACTAATGATACTTATTTTGTGACACGAGGGTTTCCCAAACCTCGCCCCTGATCCCGTTTACCAACGAGGAATGGTGATAATGCATCTGACCGTCTACCTGCCTGGGCTAGTACAGGGAACCTCCTAGGTCTCGCAAGAACTA
Source organism: Fagopyrum esculentum (assembly GCA_033239045.1). Lineage (NCBI taxonomy): Eukaryota > Viridiplantae > Streptophyta > Magnoliopsida > Caryophyllales > Polygonaceae > Fagopyrum > Fagopyrum esculentum. The sequence continues at coordinate 42,000,103 of BSUD01000005.1, read as the reverse complement.
GGTAGTGATGTCACGACCCGTTATCATTCACTTGGGCCAATTACGTAATATAACAAAGTCGGCCTAATCCGGTTTCGTTGTTATTCTAACTAGCAAACAACACTCATACACATTACACTCATACAAGAAGCCAGCTAAGTAAGTTGGTGGACTTACCAGTCTCCGAAGCGCACACGAACACCTCACTCGCAAGTTTCCTCGGGAAAACGTACAACGCTTGTTCAAGACAAGGCACACAATCAAACCATACTCTAGTCCAGTAGAAGTCTTTAGACTTCTAGGCTAAACTTCCTCAACCACCTAGTCCAAGAATACTACCCTATCAATCCAAGACCTTTCCAGTTCTCCACATAACGATATACACCAAGGTCGCTTACACCAAGCTCGAAACGAACCCTCAACAACATACCACCACGAGACTCACGTAACTCACACTAGACCTCTAACGTCAAACCACTCTAAATAATTCCAGTTAAACTACCCTAAGCCAGCCTAACATGCTTCTAAGGTATAACGAATCTAAGGAATGAAAGAAGGAAAGGAAAGAACGAGATTCGGGACTCACTGGAGAAAAACCGCCCCCGCGCCTGCCTGAGCCCGCCCCTGCGCCTATCTGGGTCCGCCCCTGCGCCGATCTGGGTTAGCCCCTGCGTGTGATAGAAACCACCCCTGCGTCTTTGTGAATCCGCCCATGCGCCTGTCTGTGTAGAAAGTCCGTCTGTTGAGTTCTTCGATTGTGCAGCCGGTCCTTTAGGGTCTCCTTTGGTGCTATGAACGTCTTCCACTTCTCACACTTGGTCTTAGCCTCCCTTTGAGGTCTAGCTTCATCATAAAACCACAAAACAATGATAGATCGTTGAGCAAGGATTCTTGAAGATCTTTCATTCAAGCCATGGAAGGGAAAGGAAGAAAGAAGAAGAAGAAAAAGAAGAGAGAAAGGAGCCTTACCCTCGTCCCGTCACTGCAGTCCCGGCCTCATGGAAGATGGATCCAAGCTGGAGCAAGCAAGAGAAGAATGGATGAGAAGAATGGAGAAGGGGAATGCAAGAGGATGATGTTTGGAGGAGGAAAGAAAGTAACGTGAATGAAATAAGGGGAGGAGAAGGATTGGATGCATAAAGGAGGGAGGATACCAAAGGTCTTCAGCCAACAACTCTCCATGAAATTAAAGAGAGGAGTTAGAAGGATCGGAAGGTGAACGGTTGCCCAAACCGCTACCCCACCATCGCGTGTCACCGCCCCTGCGGGAATCCTAGCCGCACATGCGGCCTTCTCGATTGTGTCGTCTAATCCGCAAGGGCGTGAGACCTTGTGCCCGGCTTCTACCCTCCTCTAACCCTATCCAAGCGTAAAGAAAAATCTGGTCGTTACACTTTCCAAGGGTTGCATACCTTTGACAAACACAAAAACAAATCAAGCAATCTAGAAATAAAATCGATATTTGTTAGTATAAAAATCGCTCATTTGTGTTAAGCCTTCCATCATCACATAATCAAATATATAGTCGAGGTGGAGTTTTCACAAGGTTTAAACCTACTCTAAGCGTCCAAATCTAACATAAAGGTTCAGTCTATCATCATCAAAACCACAACCATTAACCAATCACCCTAGAATCGCAGAGGTTTAGCCAGCAATGTAACACCCCGAATCCGCGGGACTCGGGATGTCACATTGGGCTAGGATCTCACAATGGATCCTGACCCTAGCTTGACAACAAGTTCACTAGACCTTACAACATGGCACTGACAGATATAAAACAAATACATAAAACAGTATAAACTGTACAACCCAAAGCAAACAACAACATAGCCGAGTATATAAAACGACAACCTCACACAGGAGGTACAAAAGAACATCCTCACGCAGGAGGGGAACTCAACAAACCCAAACCAACCACCTAATGTACGAGAGTCCTCGGTCTGTCACCCTGCCAGATCACTCAGCAGTGCCTAACCTGTAAACATCTACAACACGGTATGAAACCGTTAGCTAACCATACATATATGAGGTAATGCATAAGCACAAACACAATCATGGAAGATAAACACAACAGCATGCTATCACACATTTACCCATTTATTATCTTTATATAATAACCATTCACTCAAAAACCGTATATATATATAGATAGATGAAAGTATGTGACACGAGGACCGATACATCCCCGCCTCTGTGTGCAATGTCCAGTTGTACGAGTATCGGTCACACAATCCGTGTACCTTATGGGAGTGGATTGCGCCCTTCCTGTAAACCAGTCTGGCCCGACATCGGAGAACCTCCCAGACTCCACGGCGGGATGAAAGGGAAAGGTTATCACAGCCACGCAGTGGGGCAATCAATAGAACATAGGTCGATAAAAACGACAACTCATGCTATCATAGCAAACATATAAAGCACACACCACTCATGCAAACACCCAATATAGGGATGGTAGCTAAGTAAGTCCTACGGACTTACCTCAACCTCGTACAAACTCAACCACGATCACCTCTACACTGGAGGGACAACACGGCCTATAAACAAGGCATACAGAGATATATCAACCTCTATTCATCAAAAGGGTCACACCTAGACCCAAAGGGATCCATAAGGATCATACTCAATCTATAAGCCTCACAACCAACTAAACCTCAATATCTCAACATAACTCACAATTCCTCAAATCTCAAGGTAGTATCTAATCAACATTCCTCAATCTCAATTCTAATCCTAATTTAATTAATTAACCTTTAATTAATTAATTAGATTTCGCCAGAATAACGTTTTGCCCGCAGGCAATTTCTAAACCCACCTGTCATCAAATTTCATCCAACAAACTATCCATAATCATCAGAATAATATAATGGCCATAATGGAATTTCTAATTATCCATTTTGACAAGCCTAAAGTCAATTTAGGCCAAATCGCAGTACGGAAAACGAATAAATCCATAACTTATTCGTTACTAACCCGATTGACGATCTGAAAGAAGATTCGGAATCACAGCGACGCAGGCTAACCACGGACAACATCAAATTCACCGGAATCTGAGCGACGGAACCTGCCTGGTGACATATATGCTCGACCATCCCTCCATATACTCGAAAATGTAGAAACTCGGTACCGATATGAAGAGAGTGGAGAGAGGAATCCAGAAACTCAAACGGAATTGAAATCGGATTAGAAACGGAGAGTAGATCTGAGTTTGAAGGTTGAGAGAAATCAGAGCTTTTACGAGGAAACGTGAAATGAAATGAATTAATAAAGGATTTTCCGCTATTTATAATGAAGACGATAATTATCCTTTAGTAAAGTCGATAATTATCCTTTAACCGATCCAAAGGACGGTCGAACCTCTTTCTCCAAACTTCTCGAGATTGGAACATCAAATCTGGAATATTGTAGGGATAATTATTCTACAACTGCCTCGGAAAACGTGTATTCATAAGCCGTCTTTCTTAGCCGTTAAGAAACGAAATAGCGACTCTTTTGGCCGTTTTGCCTCTCCATGTTATTTCATATCTAGGACATATCCGATGTCCTGATCATTTCTCTCAACTGCATTTTTATTAATTGGAGCTCCCAAATGCTCCAAATAATACCGGAGGGTAAAAATAATTACCCGGGGGAAAAAGTAAAAATTTCCCCAAACGTCCAAAATTACGCTAGGAACATAACGGTGGGACTCTTACTCATCACTTGCGAAGTCTTCGCGAGTTATATCTTAATTACTATCAACGATTAAGTTAATCAACATTAATTAGAATTCGAAATCCTAGCTATTACATCACACACCCCTTAAAAAAAAGTTTCGTCCCGAAACTTGAACAATTCCCAAATCCTCTCGGACCCATACGCCGAGGTATAACTCTCACTCTTTCTATCGGAGGTATCACATCTCCGTTCAAAAGATCACAACCTATAACAATCTATAACCTCAAGTATAAACATGGAGGAATCATCATCTCCAGGAAACAGGGCCATAACGCTACCCAAAGGCGTAGAGGAATCACGTCTCTCGCCATACCACATCACAAGGCATAGAGGAAGCACATCTCTAGCCAACCGATAAACATATATAACGCATGGAGGAATCACATCTCCAATGAACTATGTCCATCAAGGTATCATGGAGGAAAGAACCATCTCCAGCTGAATCCTAATCCCACTCAAATAGCATGGAGGAAAGAACCATCTCCAGCTATAAATATAATCATACTCGGGTAGCGTGAAGGAAGTAATCATCTCCAGCTATAGCATACATCACGCTAGCGTATCAAGATCTACTAAGATCATAAATCACATAACAACTAGCATGGAATAACACATCAAGGCATATAAGCACATAAGCACAACATTCATCAAGATAGCACTAAGATCTACTCGTGCTCCCACAAATAGGTCTGTCCCAACATATACTCTAGATAGTTCCTCAGGACACTATCCTCAGTCTCTCACATAGCCTCTTCAAGTCTTCATCTTGACCATCATATCCTCAATATGGGAATGTCTTTCGAATGCAAGCGTTTCATATCTCATTCCAAGAATGTAATCGAATGCTCAACAAAAGTATGGTTGGACTCAACCATCAATCATCGTAACTCACAAGGTGTCTCGAGTCTAGTATACACTTCCTCAGTTGAGACATATGAAACACTGGGTGGATATCCTCTAATCTCATAGGCAAAGCTAAACATCATGCTACCTTCTCCGTACTAGTCGATCTCAAATAAACCATCATATTGGAAACTCAGTTCCCTTTCCATATTAACACGTCTAATGTCTCGCAGCTGAGATACTCACAGCCGGACATGAACTCTCGCTTGAACTTTAGAGGTTAACGCCTCTTGTCTACATATAATATCTGGCGACTTTGTACAGCCAACATTCTTCCTTCAATCAACGTTACTTGAACTATAAAATCCTGAATCTGATCAGGTGTTATTCTACTACTACTGCTAGATCACTTCTAGCATAAGGTTATACGACATCTATGTCTATATATATTGCCTCATAGGGCCATCCCAGAAAGATGCAAGTCCTTCATTGTTATATAATAAACTCATTAATGAAAGGTAATATAACCATCCACGTTTCCCATTCAACTTACAACTTATAATAGATCTTTAAGATCTAGATGATCCTCTCTAACTGACCATCTGTCAGGAGGTGAAGTGTAGTCATGAGGTACAAACTCGTCCCCAAAGCAGTCTGAATCTGCTGCCCAAAATCTCAAAGTAAAAACATCCATCTCAATCAGAAATGATCGTTCTCGGTATACCAAAAAGTCTCACTATCTGTCTAGTGTACTCCTCAGCCAATTCATTCACTAGCCACGTCCTTCTAATAGAAATGAAACGTGCCGGTTTCATTAATCTGTTACCAACAATCCAGATAACATCAATCTTCTACTGGGTCACAATCCCATAACAAAGTCCATAGAGATGTCCTCCCAAATTCTACTACTGCACTGGTAGTGGGTGGGGCTTATCTCTAGATCGGAAATACTCTATCTAGACCTGCTAATAGGTCACACACTGTATCACAAATCTGGTTATATCGGCTTCATACAATATAATCGTCTCATCTTGTGGTACATCTTACTCGTACCTGAATGTACTGAATAAGGCATACAGTGGGTATACCATAATATTCTATGTCTCCATATGCATCAGCAGGTACACAAAAGTGGTCATGACTCTTCATCAGTCCATCTACTCCCATGGAGAACTATGGTGCCTCAGTACGAGACATCCTTTCTCTAAACCTTGTCAAGGCAGGGCAGGTCTCTTGCTTCTGTTGGACCTCATCCAACAGACCAGGTAGAACCTCTGAGGTATAACTAGGTATCCTCATCAAGGAACTGATTGTCCACCTCTAGCCAAGCTAGATCTCTTTGAAGCTGAGGCTGAACTATCAGTCTCACAATCATCTTCTCTTGGAGCGTCTTTCCATTCAAGTTATCGGCGACAACATTCAACTTCTTTGAATGATATGGAATCTTCAAGTCAAAGTCTTGATCAACTTAAGCTCTTAACACTGGCGGTTATTCAACCCCTTGTTGCATAAAATATACTTCAGATTTCTATGATCTATAAAAATCTGACATGAAGATCACACCGGTACGGTCTTCAAAACTTAAAGGCTTGAACTACCACTACTAACTCTAAATCATGAGTCGGGTAGTTCTCATCATACGTTCTCGGTTGTAAACACACATATCAATAACCCTACTCCTATGTAGTAATACACATCTCAGACTTAGCTAGCATGTATCACCGTAAATCACGGGATCCCAAAAATCTTCAGACTACAACAAAATAGAAGCAGAGGTCAAATGCCTCCTCAACTCTTCAAAATTTAGACACACTACTTTCATCACGTAGTTATGGTGGTCTTCTCAAAAGACTTGCAAATGAATACGTAATCATATAAACCCCTTCCTCAAAGCATTGGTAGCAATCGGCTGAGTCGAGAAAACTACGTATTCCTTAATGTTCATCAGTATCTCACATGGTACAACATACTAAATTATCGCCTGGTCAACCATGAACCCACTGGCGGAGACGACATGGCCTAAAAAGGCTACCACTGGCATCTCAACTTACACTTAGAGAGCGTAGCATACAACCCTCTATCTCTCGAAATCTGCAGAACGGTCCTCAGACGATCGGTCTACTATTCTCTGCTATGAGAGTATACCGACATGTTATCCATGAAGTCCACCACCAAAAAATCAAGGAAGTCGATGAAGATAATGTTCATCAACTCCATAAAAACTACTAAAACATTCGTCAACCCAAATGACATCACTACAAACTCGTAGTGTCCATAACGGGTATGGGATGTTATCTCATACACATGTTGCTCTCTCATCCATGACTAGGGATATCTTGAGCACAAGGGAATCTTGAAAACACAATTGCTTCTTGAAGCTAACTCATCAGGTCGTTAATACGGAACATGGAACCTACTAGGGTAAAAGAAGCCCGTTTCAATCAAATTTTCAGGTTATCAGTACAATATCTCAACAAGCACCATATAGTGTGGCTTTCCCATTCAATCTTGTATCATACTTCAACTCGATAACAATGTCCACACTCCGCTGAGGTGGCAGCTAGACGGTTCAGTAACACGTCTATAAACTCATAAACAGCTGGAATACCTTCCAATGTTGGACTATCTCGCTCCTTCATGATATAACACTAGAAAGCGTCACATCCCTATGCTATCAGCTCACTGCTCGTACATTCCTGATGACAAACCCGTCTCTTCAAAGGTCTTAACCTCAGAAGACCTCTATTTAACTCAACTCAGTAAAGACTATAATAGTCTTACTATTAAAAGCTAACACCACATGATATATATTCATCCAAACCATACACATAATGAATTCCTCATGCACCTATGACATGACAAAGAAGTCTGCAATCATACACGGGTTCCTGAAATAAGGGAACAAACACGCATCTCACGGGTATCTCAAACCCAAAAAGGTAATCTTATAAAGGAAAATCCACCTTCAACTATATACCAAAATTCAACCATTAACGCATGTATTGAAAGACATGACGTGCATAGCACTCACAACAAGCAAAACTCCACCAGGTAAACCATTAACGAGAATGGTACCTACAACAGCTAACACTCGTAGCTCCTCTACATATCATCACTCAATGTCAGATCCATGCTCCTCAGGTATCACTGAGGTCATTACTATAGCCGCCACTTCCACTCTTTCTGCACCGGAAAGAGGAAGGTCTTGCTGGGAAGAAACACCACCTCTTTCCGGTGTAGAACATGGCACTGACAGATATAAAACAAATACATAAAACAGTATAAACTGTACAACCCAAAGCAAACAACAACATAGCCGAGTATATAAAACGACAACCTCACACAGGAGGTACAAAAGAACATCCTCACGCAGGAGGGGAACACAACAAACCCAAACCAACCACCTAATGTACGAGAGTCCTCGGTCTGTCACCCTGCCAGATCACTCAGCAGTGCCTAACCTGTAAACATCTACAACACGGTATGAAACCGTTAGCTAACCATACATATATGAGGTAATGCATAAGCACAAACACAATCATGGAAGATAAACACAACAGCATGCTATCACACATTTACCCATTTATTATCTTTATATAATAACCATTCACTCAAAAACCGTATATATATATAGATAGATGAAAGTATGTGACACGAGGACCGATACATCCCCGCCTCTGTGTGCAATGTCCAGCTGTACGAGTATCGGTCACACAATCCGTGTACCTTATGGGAGTGGATTGCGCCCTTCCTGTAAACCAGTCTGGCCCGACATCGGAGAACCTCCCAGACTCCACGGCGGGATGAAAGGGAAAGGTTATCACAGCCACGCAGTGGGGCAATCAATAGAACATAGGTCGATAAAAACGACAACTCATGCTATCATAGCAAACATATAAAGCACACACCACTCATGCAAACACCCAATATAGGGATGGTAGCTAAGTAAGTCCTACGGACTTACCTCAACCTCGTACAAACTCAACCACGATCACCTCTACACTGGAGGGACAACACGGCCTATAAACAAGGCATACAGAGATATATCAACCTCTATTCATCAAAAGGGTCACACCTAGACCCAAAGGGATCCATAAGGATCATACTCAATCTATAAGCCTCACAACCAACTAAACCTCAATATCTCAACATAACTCACAATTCCTCAAATCTCAAGGTAGTATCTAATCAACATTCCTCAATCTCAATTCTAATCCTAATTTAATTAATTAACCTTTAATTAATTAATTAGATTTCGCCAGAATAACGTTTTGCCCGCAGGCAATTTCTAAACCCACCTGTCATCAAATTTCATCCAACAAACTATCCATAATCATCAGAATAATATAATGGCCATAATGGAATTTCTAATTATCCATTTTGACAAGCCTAAAGTCAATTTAGGCCAAATCGCAGTACGGAAAACGAATAAATCCATAACTTATTCGTTACTAACCCGATTGACGATCTGAAAGAAGATTCGGAATCACAGCGACGCAGGCTAACCACGGACAACATCAAATTCACCGGAATCTGAGCGACGGAACCTGCCTGGTGACATATATGCTCGACCATCCCTCCATATACTCGAAAATGTAGAAACTCGGTACCGATATGAAGAGAGTGGAGAGAGGAATCCAGAAACTCAAACGGAATTGAAATCGGATTAGAAACGGAGAGTAGATCTGAGTTTGAAGGTTGAGAGAAATCAGAGCTTTTACGAGGAAACGTGAAATGAAATGAATTAATAAAGGATTTTCCGCTATTTATAATGAAGACGATAATTATCCTTTAGTAAAGTCGATAATTATCCTTTAACCGATCCAAAGGACGGTCGAACCTCTTTCTCCAAACTTCTCGAGATTGGAACATCAAATCTGGAATATTGTAGGGATAATTATTCTACAACTGCCTCGGAAAACGTGTATTCCTAAGCCGTCTTTCTTAGCCGTTAAGAAACGAAATAGCGACTCTTTTGGCCGTTTTGCCTCTCCATGTTATTTCATATCTAGGACATATCCGATGTCCTGATCATTTTTCTCAACTGCATTTTTATTAATTGGAGCTCCCAAATGCTCCAAATAATACCGGAGGGTAAAAATAATTACCCGGGGGAAAAAGTAAAAATTTCCCCAAACGTCCAAAATTACGCTAGGAACATAACGGTGGGACTCTTACTCATCACTTGCGAAGTCTTCGCGAGTTATATCTTAATTACTATCAACGATTAAGTTAATCAACATTAATTAGAATTCGAAATCCTAGCTATTACATCACACACCCCTTAAAAAAAAGTTTCGTCCCGAAACTAATCCCAAAGTCATCTCGGACCCATACGCCGAGGTATAACTCTCACTCTTTCTATCGGAGGTATCACATCTCCGTTCAAAAGATCACAACCTATAACAATCTATAACCTCAAGTATAAACATGGAGGAATCATCATCTCCAGGAAACAGGGCCATAACGCTACCCAAAGGCGTAGAGGAATCACGTCTCTCGCCATACCACATCACAAGGCATAGAGGAAGCACATCTCTAGCCAACCGATAAACATATATAACGCATGGAGGAATCACATCTCCAATGAACTATGTCCATCAAGGTATCATGGAGGAAAGAACCATCTCCAGCTGAATCCTAATCACACTCAAATAGCATGGAGGAAAGAACCATCTCCAGCTATAGCATACATCACGCTAGCGTATCAAGATCTACTAAGATCATAAATCACATAACAACTAGCATGGAATAACACATCAAGGCATATAAGCACATAAGCACAACATTCATCAAGATAGCACTAAGATCTACTCGTGCTCCCACAAATAGGTCTGTCCCAACATATACTCTAGATAGTTCCTCAGGACACTATCCTCAGTCTCTCACATAGCCTCTTCAAGTCTTCATCTTGACCATCATATCCTCAATATGGGAATGTCTTTCGAATGCAAGCGTTTCATATCTCATTCCAAGAATGTAATCGAATGCTCAACAAAAGTATGGTTGGACTCAACCATCAATCATCGTAACTCACAAGGTGTCTCGAGTCTAGTATACACTTCCTCAACAAAAGTGTGGTTGGACTCATGATACTCACAGCCGGACATGAACTCTCGCTTGAACTTTAGAGGTTAACGCCTCTTGTCTACATATAATATCTGGCGACTTTGTACAGCCAACATTCTTCCTTCAATCAACGTTACTTGAACTATAAAATCCTGAATCTGATCAGGTGTTATTCTACTACTACTGCTAGATCACTTCTAGCATAAGGTTATACGACATCTATGTCTATATATATTGCCTCATAGGGCCATCCCAGAAAGATGCAAGTCCTTCATTGTTATATAATAAACTCATTAATGAAAGGTAATATAACCATCCACGTTTCCCATTCAACTTACAACTTATAATAGATCTTTAAGATCTAGATGATCCTCTCTAACTGACCATCTGTCAGGAGGTGAAGTGTAGTCATGAGGTACAAACTCGTCCCCAAAGCAGTCTGAATCTGCTGCCCAAAATCTCAAAGTAAAAACATCCATCTCAATCAGAAATGATCGTTCTCGGTATACCAAAAAGTCTCACTATCTGTCTAGTGTACTCCTCAGCCAATTCATTCACTAGCCACGTCCTTCTAATAGAAATGAAACGTGCCGGTTTCATTAATCTGTTACCAACAATCCAGATAACATCAATCTTCTACTGGGTCACAATCCCATAACAAAGTCCATAGAGATGTCCTCCCAAATTCTACTACTGCACTGGTAGTGGGTGGGGCTTATCTCTAGATCGGAAATACTCTATCTAGACCTGCTAATAGGTCACACACTGTATCACAAATCTGGTTATATCGGCTTCATACAATATAATCGTCTCATCTTGTGGTACATCTTACTCGTACCTGAATGTACTGAATAAGGCATACAGTGGGTATACCATAATATTCTATGTCTCCATATGCATCAGCAGGTACACAAAAGTGGTCATGACTCTTCATCAGTCCATCTACTCCCATGGAGAACTATGGTGCCTCAGTACGAGACATCCTTTCTCTAAACCTTGTCAAGGCAGGGCAGGTCTCTTGCTTCTGTTGGACCTCATCCAACAGACCAGGTAGAACCTCTGAGGTATAACTAGGTATCCTCATCAAGGAACTGATTGTCCACCTCTAGCCAAGCTAGATCTCTTTGAAGCTGAGGCTGAACTATCAGTCTCACAATCATCTTCTCTTGGAGCGTCTTTCCATTCAAGTTATCGGCGACAACATTCAACTTCTTTGAATGATATGGAATCTTCAAGTCAAAGTCTTGATCAACTTAAGCTCTTAACACTGGCGGTTATTCAACCCCTTGTTGCATAAAATATACTTCAGATTTCTATGATCTATAAAAATCTGACATGAAGATCACACCGGTACGGTCTTCAAAACTTAAAGGCTTGAACTACCACTACTAACTCTAAATCATGAGTCGGGTAGTTCTCATCATACGTTCTCGGTTGTAAACACACATATCAATAACCCTACTCCTATGTAGTAATACACATCTCAGACTTAGCTAGCATGTATCACCGTAAATCACGGGATCCCAAAAATCTTCAGACTACAACAAAATAGAAGCAGAGGTCAAATGCCTCCTCAACTCTTCAAAATTTAGACACACTACTTTCATCACGTAGTTATGGTGGTCTTCTCAAAAGACTTGCAAATGAATACGTAATCATATAAACCCCTTCCTCAAAGCATTGGTAGCAATCGGCTGAGTCGAGAAAACTACGTATTCCTTAATGTTCATCAGTATCTCACATGGTACAACATACTAAATTATCGCCTGGTCAACCATGAACCCACTGGCGGAGACGACATGGCCTAAAAAGGCTACCACTGGCATCTCAACTTACACTTAGAGAGCGTAGCATACAACCCTCTATCTCTCGAAATCTGCAGAACGGTCCTCAGACGATCGGTCTACTATTCTCTGCTATGAGAGTATACCGACATGTTATCCATGAAGTCCACCACCAAAAAATCAAGGAAGTCGATGAAGATAATGTTCATCAACTCCATAAAAACTACTAAAACATTCGTCAACCCAAATGACATCACTACAAACTCGTAGTGTCCATAACGGGTATGGGATGTTATCTCATACACATGTTGCTCTCTCATCCATGACTAGGGATATCTTGAGCACAAGGGAATCTTGAAAACACAATTGCTTCTTGAAGCTAACTCATCAGGTCGTTAATACGGAACATGGAACCTACTAGGGTAAAAGAAGCCCGTTTCAATCAAATTTTCAGGTTATCAGTACAATATCTCAACAAGCACCATATAGTGTGGCTTTCCCATTCAATCTTGTATCATACTTCAACTCGATAACAATGTCCACACTCCGCTGAGGTGGCAGCTAGACGGTTCAGTAACACGTCTATAAACTCATAAACAGCTGGAATACCTTCCAATGTTGGACTATCTCGCTCCTTCATGATATAACACTAGAAAGCGTCACATCCCTATGCTATCAGCTCACTGCTCGTACATTCCTGATGACAAACCCGTCTCTTCAAAGGTCTTAACCTCAGAAGACCTCTATTTAACTCAACTCAGTAAAGACTATAATAGTCTTACTATTAAAAGCTAACACCACATGATATATATTCATCCAAACCATACACATAATGAATTCCTCATGCACCTATGACATGACAAAGAAGTCTGCAATCATACACGGGTTCCTGAAATAAGGGAACAAACACGCATCTCACGGGTATCTCAAACCCAAAAAGGTAATCTTATAAAGGAAAATCCACCTTCAACTATATACCAAAATTCAACCATTAACGCATGTATTGAAAGACATGACGTGCATAGCACTCACAACAAGCAAAACTCCACCAGGTAAACCATTAACGAGAATGGTACCTACAACAGCTAACACTCGTAGCTCCTCTACATATCATCACTCAATGTCAGATCCATGCTCCTCAGGTATCACTGAGGTCATTACTATAGCCGCCACTTCCACTCTTTCTGCACCGGAAAGAGGAAGGTCTTGCTGGGAAGAAACACCACCGTGCTGACAGAAAGGGCCAGATGGCCTAACTCACCACAAGTGAAACAAGCTATCAGTGCCAAAGGGCACACAGAACGCAAATGATCTGGATAGCCACAACTGAAACATAATCATCCCATCCTTGTAACCTGTGCAACTGAAGGGTAACTCGACCTTCGTCGTCCACCTGGAATGATCTCACTCTTGAAGGGAACCTGTAAAGGCAACGCCTTGCCCTGTCGATAAAACTTCGCTCTATGCCCTGCTTTACCACACGTAAAGCATATTATGGGCGCCTTTGGGCACACAGCTCGCCGGTGTCCAAACTTCCCGCAATTAAAACACTATAGTTCCGTGCTAGTCGTCTTCATGGCCAAAGGACCACTTGGTTGTCCTGGTATCTGACTTGGTTCACCATTCATCATCTTTGCTTCTCCATAAACTGATTCAATCTGTTGCTTCTTCTCTGATCCAGAAGCTTCAGTTGATCTCACAAATGTTGGTAAATCTGGTGTAGGTCTACCCGCTATCACCGCCTCATATACTTGCTGCATATACTCTTGAAACTCGGATCTACTCATGGAGACACGATCAACCTCTTCAAACTCATTCTCTGCCATAGGCAAAACAACAGCGGAAACTAGTCCCTGACTTATCACCACTAGAGGAAGAGGGGGTGTACCCGTACCTCATCCCACTACAGATATTGCTCTAGTCTGAATCATCTGTACGGGGTGTTACATTGGGCTAGGATCTCACAATAGATCCTGACCCTAGCTTGACAACAAGTTCACTGGACCTTACAACATGGCACTGACAGATATGAAACAAATACATAAAACAGTATAAACTGTACAACCCAAAGCAAACAACAACATAGCCGAGTATATAAAACGACAACCTCACACAGGAGGTACAAAAGAACATCCTCACGCAGGAGGGGAACACAACAAACCCAAACCAACCACCTAATGTACGAGAGTCCTCGGTCTGTCACCCTGCCAGATCACTCAGCAGTGCCTAACCTGTAAACATCTACAACACGGTATGAAACCGTTAGCTAACCATACATATATGAGGTAATGCATAAGCACAAACACAATCATGGAAGATAAACACAACAGCATGCTATCACACATTTACCCATTTATTATCTTTATATAATAACCATTCACTCAAAAACCGTATATATATATAGATAGATGAAAGTATGGGACACGAGGACCGATACATCCCCGCCTCTGTGTGCAATGTCCAGCTGTACGAGTATCGGTCACACAATCCGTGTACCTTATGGGAGTGGATTGCGCCCTTCCTGTAAACCAGTCTGGCCCGACATCGGAGAACCTCCCAGACTCCACGGCGGGATGAAAGGGAAAGGTTATCACAGCCACGCAGTGGGGCAATCAATAGAACATAGGTCGATAAAAACGACAACTCATGCTATCATAGCAAACATATAAAGCACACACCACTCATGCAAACACCCAATATAGGGATGGTAGCTAAGTAAGTCCTACGGACTTACCTCAACCTCGTACAAACTCAACCACGATCACCTCTACACTGGAGGGACAACACGGCCTATAAACAAGGCATACAGAGATATATCAACCTCTATTCATCAAAAGGGTCACACCTAGACCCAAAGGGATCCATAAGGATCATACTCAATCTATAAGCCTCACAACCAACTAAACCTCAATATCTCAACATAACTCACAATTCCTCAAATCTCAAGGTAGTATCTAATCAACATTCCTCAATCTCAATTCTAATCCTAATTTAATTAATTAACCTTTAATTAATTAATTAGATTTCGCCAGAATAACGTTTTGCCCGCAGGCAATTTCTAAACCCACCTGTCATCAAATTTCATCCAACAAACTATCCATAATCATCAGAATAATATAATGGCCATAATGGAATTTCTAATTATCCATTTTGACAAGCCTAAAGTCAATTTAGGCCAAATCGCAGTACGGAAAACGAATAAATCCATAACTTATTCGTTACTAACCCGATTGACGATCTGAAAGAAGATTCGGAATCACAGCGACGCAGGCTAACCACGGACAACATCAAATTCACCGGAATCTGAGCGACGGAACCTGCCTGGTGACATATATGCTCGACCATCCCTCCATATACTCGAAAATGTAGAAACTCGGTACCGATATGAAGAGAGTGGAGAGAGGAATCCAGAAACTCAAACGGAATTGAAATCGGATTAGAAACGGAGAGTAGATCTGAGTTTGAAGGTTGAGAGAAATCAGAGCTTTTACGAGGAAACGTGAAATGAAATGAATTAATAAAGGATTTTCCGCTATTTATAATGAAGACGATAATTATCCTTTAGTAAAGTCGATAATTATCCTTTAACCGATCCAAAGGACGGTCGAACCTCTTTCTCCAAACTTCTCGAGATTGGAACATCAAATCTGGAATATTGTAGGGATAATTATTCTACAACTGCCTCGGAAAACGTGTATTCCTAAGCCGTCTTTCTTAGCCGTTAAGAAACGAAATAGCGACTCTTTTGGCCGTTTTGCCTCTCCATGTTATTTCATATCTAGGACATATCCGATGTCCTGATCATTTCTCTCAACTGCATTTTTATTAATTGGAGCTCCCAAATGCTCCAAATAATACCGGAGGGTAAAAATAATTACCCGGGGGAAAAAATAAAAATTTCCCCAAACGTCCAAAATTACGCTAGGAACATAACGGTGGGACTCTTACTCATCACTTGCGAAGTCTTCGCGGGTTATATGTTAATTACTATCAACGATTAAGTTAATCAACATTAATTAGAATTCGAAATCCTAGCTATTACAAGCAACACACATATTCAAATCAAGAAGGGTAAAAGAAGACTTCAAGAAAACCATAAGCAATAGAACAAAAATAAAAGTAAGAATTACTTAGCAAGATGTCTTCAATATCCAAAAACAACAACAATGCAACAACAAAGTTAGAATCTATAGTCAAATAGTAATGAAATCAAGAAACTAAGTCTTTCTCTCCAAGAAATCTCCTTGAAATCTTTCTCAATCTAAATCACAAGTGTTGTAGCATAGATCAATTTTGTAGGTGTCGTGGAACGTCCTTTCCAATGTCACAGGCATGAGTGTTTTATAGGAAAGAATCTAGGGTCAGAACATCATGGGCCAACTCCAAGGGTTTCGCGTCACGGGCCGAAAATAGGCAAAACTACGGTCGCACCTTGTAATGATCTTGGCCGCGGTTTCCTTCTTTTGTCGGAGGCGCGGTTTCTGAACTGCTTTCCTTCTCCTTGACATCTTTCTTCAATCCTTTGGTGATATCCTAGCTTCCCTTTTGTGCTCTGCTGTCCTCCACCTCGAGGCATAGTCCTCATGTGTGCCATTTCGCTCCAAAGACCGCCAAATTGCCTGAACACGAGACAATAATCCATGTAGACATCTATTCTAGGATAATATGCAAAGTTAAGCTTGAATGCCATGAAATAATGTTTATCCATGCTAAACAAAGGGAAAATCTACCTAAATACAAGTTTAAACTAAGGACATAATTCATGTTATCGTACATATTTTGAGCGAATGTCTAAGAGACGACTTTTGATTTCATTGTCTTCTTTGATCAGATTCTTTAGTCGTCTTTCATTTTCAATTTTTTACAAATTTCCTATTTTTTATGTTCTTTTTATCATATATCTTGATTGAATGCCTAACGAGTTTTGATTTTATTTTACACATCTTATTCAACCACTTAACAAAAAACGAGTGTTAAACGAAACTCTTCAAATTTGTGTATGTATTTTGATCGATTATCTAAACATTTAATTCTTCTTTGATCATCTTCCAATTGTTATACGCATTTTTCGAAATTATTCAGATCTTTAGAATTCTTCCGATTTTCTTAAACCGATTGTTGTCGATTTATCTAAAATATTCTCATTTGTATTATGATTTTGTATTTTTAGGGTTGATAACCGAAAATCACCCATTAAATGGGTCGATTAACACTTAGCCACCCTTTAAATAATTAATTACTTAGGACCACCCAATAAATGGGTTCTGTCACCAGATCACCACCCTTCTCCCAGATCTGTTAGTTTTATCGTCAATGGGCCTCACTTGTGATTATTTATTATTATCCTTACTAAACCAACACAGTTTGTTAAAAATGAATGAAAGACTAAACCAGACCGGGTTTTGCAATAATGAGAACTAGACCGAGATCGAATGAGTAAATGACTAATAATCAATGTTAAAAATAAGAACTTGGTTATTTGGATATTAGAGAGGTATGGTATTCACAGCCTATAAAAACACTACATGTTCACCTAAGAAAAGTTAAAGCAGATACATATTTTGAACATGGTTACCTATTTTGGATATGATACGCTAATCCATGTATACCTTGTAGGAAGTGATGAGATTAGCCCAACAGGTTTGTGTGTGCAAGGCCCACACAAATTGTCCATTTCCAAATCCCATTTTATCTCAATTCCACCAAAAACCCAACCCACTACTATCATCACTAAAGGTCACATACCATTTGCAAAAACCCTAGCACCACTAGAACAAACCTCTCTTCATGGTAAAGTCAATAACCACAACTCTCCTATTTGTGAACAAACACGGCCAATTGTATTTTGTTCATATGGTGAAGTGAGCATTTTAGCGTTAAATCTTCTTTACCTAATGAGGAGTTTGATTTCAAAGATAGTGAATATGAAGATGGTGATTTGTTTGATGAAATTGTTGATTTTGGAGTTGGTGAGCTGACTAGGCACAATGTACTTGAAGAAGTTTCAAATTAGGGTAAAGATTTGGGATTTGAAGATAATGAAACATATGATTCTGATGAGTCTATAAATGGTAGTGATTTTGAATCTTTGATGATAAACCACACTATAGGTATCTTGAATTTAACTATCGTGTTAACTTCAAGAAAAAAAATGTTTGAAGGAGGGGGTGAAGTTTGGTTCTAATGTCATCTTTAGTAAAGCAATGAGACAATATGCCATAAAGTCAGGTTTTGATTATTCTTACTTTTTGGATATTAATAAGAGTAAAATTTATGTTTACGACATACAAAAATGTGTCTGTGAAATGAAGCATTATAGGAAAACATTATATCTGTAAAAAAAAGTTGTGTGTAACTTTAAGGTTTGTGCTAGAGAGATGGTTGCAGAAGGCACATGTCAACTAAAGACCTTCCATCCCAAACATGATTGTGGATGAGAACATGTTAACACAAAAGTCTCATTTATTTGGTTGGCTGAAAAATAATTAGAACATACAAAGATGATCTAGATTGGAAGTTGAAGTCATTTGTGAGTTGTTCGCTCCAAAAGGTGTGTGCAAAAAGCTTTAAATTTATACCAAGAATAAAAGAAAATAAGCGAACCCACAGTGTACGGATTAATCGCAATAAAAGAAAGAATTCAAGGGTTGAACTCAAGGATTTGGTGAAATCAAATCAGAATAAGCAATCTGACAAGGGAAAATGCCACTATTGATAGCAGAGACAAAGACTTTTTGTATAATTTGGGAAGACGGATTCTAAGGATCAAAGCATCCAATTCTGATTTTCGATTCAAGATTTCTAAAGATAATGGACAGAGTTGGGATTGCAAGGTATATGTTCTAATACGGAATGATGTACGGTGAAGTCTCCACCACCCTTGTCCAAACTCAAAGGTTCAAATTAATAGATTTTGAGTCGCGATAAGATAGAGGATCTAAGGGAAGAATAATACTCTCAAACCAAACACCAAACCCAAGGGAATCAAGTTAACTCGCTAAAGTAAGGGTTTTTTTACACTCAACTTAAATAGAGGGTTTTGAATCCTATATTATCTAGATCTTGTAATTGTTGGAAACCAAGAACGAGAATCACCGGGTGAGTCTCTTCCCACAATCAGATATAGGTTAGAAAGGTTCATCAAGGCTTGGGTTTAAACAATCTTTAGCCAAAGATTAAGGATAAAGCAAGGTATGTGCGATAGAAGAGAAGATCGGGTTGTTCATCAAAGGAAATCGTTAGATTTTGACCAAGAACAGACCGATTTTTCTTCTCTACGAAGGTTAAGCTCAACTCTCAGGGTCCAATCTCAACGTGAGGTTCATTCTATCATCATCTCAACCACAATCTTCAACCAATCACCCTAGAATCACAAGGGGTTTAGCCAAGAATACACATTATCAAAATCAAAGAAGATATTGAATCAAGAAAATAAAGAACTTTGAGAGAACTTTAAATCTTGAATAAAACCAAACCAAAAACGTTTGAACAATGGTTCAATCATTCAAATTCCAAATAAAACTCAAAAACAAACTCAAACTTGCGTTCAAAATGGCAGAATAACAATCAAAACTCACAAACCCCCAGAACGAAAGTCTTGACTCGATCTTGGACTCAACTTCCTTAAATGCTTCACTATTGAATGATCTTGATGATTCCTGGATGTATATCAGTGTGTATTAGATGATTTAGATGGTGGTGAGACGTCCCCTATTTATAGGGTTTGGGACTTGATCTTATGGTTACATACAACCAATCGGATGATCAAAGATAGAAATCGACTCGATTATGAAGAAAATCGATCGATCTCAATAAATAATGAACCAATTTTTGTCTTCTGCATGTGTTGATCTTTTAGTTCCGTCTTCTATCTTCTATTGTGATCTTTTCTCATATCTTCTTCCTATCATTAAGTTCCCTTTCTGACCCTTCATGATGTCATGCTCCATATTGCTCCATTTCCGCACCAAATTTCCACCTTTTTCCTACAATTTCACAAATAACGTGTGCAGACCTCTATTCTTGAAATATATATGAATATGGACTTAAAGGCATGCAATCCTCATCAAATTTTTGTAAAACTGAGGTGATATACTCGTATATGCATAAATATGATGGTATATAATTCATGTCATCAAAATCCCACATACTTGCCTCTTGCTTGTCCCCAAGCAAGGTTTAAATCTAGCATATAAGATGATATGGATTATATAATGCTTAAAAACAAAAATCTTTTTGTAATGTGCTTCTTAATAATGCATCACCCTCAACGTGATGTTTCAAGGCATAGGAAGATAATGTGTGAATCAATAAAGTTATTACATGAAAGGGCAAGAATACTTTATCCAAAGAATATACATGAAAGGTATGGTAAGGGATGTGGAGATAATCATAAGAAAACCATATAAGTCTTAAACATGTTCACAAAGGTCTCAAGGTCTTTCAAAAATAAAGGCCAAAAAAATGTGTCAAGGGGTGAGAAAGTATAGGATATGCGGTGATAAATCTTGGAATAGGAATAAAACTCCACAATTTTGAGCTTCTTTACAACCACCGAAAATAAGCAACTTTACTTCACATTTTGCAATTTTATTTTCACTTTTTGAGAACATGGACAGATGTACACAATAACCGAAGCCTTGGAGATCAGCAGACCTCCATTTCTCGAGGTGCCTCAAACCGTAATGCATATTTTAACACACTTCACTTTCCACAACAACTTCACAACGCATCATACTTCACACTAGAATGCTTCCTAATTTTCGGAAAAGGTAAAGGGAAGGAAAATAATATATGAGGTGCTCAACGTGGATAAGAAGAAGAAAAGAAAAATTGAAGCACCTTAATCATTCCAATAAGATGTATAAGAACTTATTTATCGGTTTCAACCATTATTTCTTAATTTTATCAAAACATCGAATAGCATACAAATCATATATAATTTTCAAATAAAGTATAAAAGTCCACATATGCCATAATTAAATCTCAACATACAAGTCTTCTTTTGCCAAATCACATACACAATTGTCATCATTGAGATCATATCCGTTTTTAGAAGCACATAATTTTAAAAAAATTTCAATTTTTTTTGGATTTTCGAAAATAGATGAAATGCAATGCAAATGTCCAAAAGAAACGTGTGACAAGAGTTATTACAAACCCAAAATCTAAAAGTGCAATGCAACATAGTAAACGTGTGACATATGAAAAAAGATTGCAAGTACCCCCACCCCATACTTAAATCTCACATTGTCTCCAATGTGAAAAATCAAGTACAAGATGGAGAAAAATAATTACAATGTAAAAATGACGAGTGCTCAGTCCTGCTGTGATGGTGGTGGTGGACATGGATATGGATATGGATGTCTCGGAGTTGAAGGATCGTAGAAGTCTCCGAAGGTGTGGTGGTAGAGGTCATGCCAATGGCCATCATATGACGAGTGTCGGGCTTGTACCTCGGTCCGGAACTGCTGAAACTTTGTATGGAACTCCTGATAATCTGAACGAAATCCCTCATAACCTATATGAAGGGCCTGATAGTTTGTACGAAGTCCATTGATGCTCGTCAATGATGCTCTCATATGCGCACAAAGGTTAGAATCATTGTCCCTACACCGGCTCCGGCATCTACGTGAAACTGAACGTCGGGGTGGCATCATCGGGATCTCGTGTTGTGCAGGAAGTTATGGTCTCCTCCAGCCATGAACTCATCCTCAGTGGCCTCATCATTAACTAGTCTACTCGGACCTGCTTCTTGATAAGTGTTCATCACCTCAGTATCACCACCACTCCCTAACTCAAGCATACCCCCACTTGGAGCATGCTCATTATCATAATGATCCTCAGCAACATCAGTATCAACATTTGTAGCCTCATCCTCGGTCTTCTCCTCATCACTGAAATGCTCAAATCCTTCCTTCCAGCAATACACATCTTTAATGGTGTCACGAGCCTTCCAAACAATTTCCTTAGGAATTCTCTCCCAAGGCCTCGCTACATGTGGGGTCCCTCGTCCTCTCGCAACAATCATGCCTCTAGAGATCAACCTCTGAAGCCCTAATGGTTGCGCCTTTGCAGCTAGAGTGCATGGTGAAATATCAACCCCTAATGCCTTGGCTACGTAGGTCACAAGACCTCCAGCACAAATGTGACCTCCAGATTTATTGGCAGTCTTTGCCAAGTAGTCATATAGCATAGTGGAGTAGTCGGGAATTATACATGTAGTCATGCAGTAGAGGATGTAACAATTCGTCTGCCTTTACTCTCTGTGCAGTCTCAGTTCTTGCAAACATGGACTCGCTCAAGATCCGGTGGGCAGTTTTGAAAGTGAGGTTGTATATGCTTTTCTCCTTGGAGTTTCCAGGTCTCCACTTAGTAGTCATATAGCATAGTGGAGTAGTCCTTGGAGTTTCAATGAATCGATCGATTTTGCACAATTTTGCTCAAAGCAACAACTCAAAAAGTCTCCACAAGCAGTTTCTAAACTACTTAGCTCGGCAATTTCAACAGCAAAACACTCCAAATGAACAAATCTATCCAAAGCGATTTAGTTAGGGTTTGGACCGAAAAACCTGAAATTTGAGTGATTTGTTGTTTTTCGCGCTGTTGTTGCATGAATCTTCTCTATCTCCTTGAGAGCTTCAGTTTTGGCTCAAGAACGAGAAAAACGCTTACGAGATGAGGATTTGGTGTGAGAGGGGAGAAGTTTGCGTTCTTCTTCGTGGGAGAGTGGGTTTGAGAGTTGAAGTTGTGAGGAAGAAGAAGGAAAAAGGCAGCTAAATACTTTCGGAGTATTCTGAAGAAAATCGACCGATTTTAGGGGTGTCTATTTTTTTATCGGTCCGATTTCTTTGAATTCTCTCACTAACAACAGAAAATCGGTCGATCTATTCCCTTGATCCGATTTTTGACTCGATTCCAGCTACGACTTTTGCCAAATCGACTCAATTAATAACATTATCTTTGGCATACCGATCGATCTTGTAATATCCGGAATTTTTATTCCGTTTAATTCCGAATCAATTCGGACTTCGAGCCGTTGACGGTTTCCCATTCTATCTAGTATTTCTTTCCTCACAAATTTTATCATTTTATGTAGAATTTAATTCATATAAAATGATAAAATTATATCAAACCCTAATTCTTATAATTATTTATTATTTTATGTAGAATTTAATTCACATAAAAGAATAGAATTATATCAAACCCTAATTCTTATAATTAATTCTTAACGACGACTTTAGACGAGATCATGACAAAGCTGTAACGAGACCATGACTAGCTGTGACGAGGCCCAAACAAGCAGTTGACAAGGTCCAGACAAGCAGTTGACAAGGCCAGGCAAGCAGTTGACAAGGCCAGACAAGCAGTTGACAAGGCCCAGACAAGCAGCTGACAAGGCCTAGACAAGCCCTGACGAGCCCCAGACAAGGCCTGATCTCGAGTATGGCCGGCCAGCCCAAAACACACCCGCTGCTTCAACTTCTTCCTTGCCCTAGATTCTATTCACGTCTCCTAAAACTCACGTACGCCGGCACCATCTTCTCCTCCACGCAAGCTGGCAACATCGAGCGGCGCTCCCGTCCTTCGTCATCTTCCTGAGAGCGCGCCGGATCTGCAGCCCAAAACCTCCTCTCCTGTAGACTCCAGCGTCGGCGCTCTCTTGCCTCCACATGCCAAGCCCCATCCTTCATTAGCAACCGCCTTCTTGCACGCAAACACCTCGCTAGCGGACAGACGCGGGATCGGCTCTCCTTCCAGCCTCTGCAGTAGTGTTGAGCCCTTCAGCCTTGCGGTGTAGCGGACTTCAAGCAGACAGATGCCCATCCTCGCACTTCTGTCATTCCTCCCTCATTGTCAACACCCTCGACCAGGAACTCTACCCTCACACGCAACAGCAGCGGACTAGCCCTAGTCGCGTCTACGCTTGTCCTGCAGTGCCGCAGGTACGCCTCCTGGATCCTTGGACATGCCTTCCCTGCTGCAGTCGCACGCTTGGCCACAACAGCCTTCCACCCTCTTCTTTTCCGTGCATTCGAGTCTCGGAATCGGGTAAGACTTGTACCCCTTGCTACACTACATTTCAGTCCACCTTTCCCTTGCCTAATGTGCACTAGTTCCATTTTTAAACCTACTCAGAACA
Source organism: Fagopyrum esculentum (assembly GCA_033239045.1). Classification (NCBI taxonomy): domain Eukaryota; kingdom Viridiplantae; phylum Streptophyta; class Magnoliopsida; order Caryophyllales; family Polygonaceae; genus Fagopyrum; species Fagopyrum esculentum. Next base: position 41,975,572 of record BSUD01000005.1, on the reverse strand, counting down.
AGCATAAGTGAGCTGTACAGATTCAAGCGTTTTCCTGAGTTTTCGGAAGTGACAAACAGTCAACTTCGGGTCCAGATTTGGGTAAGTTAGACTTCTTCTTTTTGGCTGGTTTTCGGATATGTCATAGACAGTAGTAAATAGTATAATATACTAAAATTTGGGAAGAATCGGAGTTACGGTTTGAGAGTTATTGTGTTCCAAAGTTGACGCCTCATGCAGTTTTTATATATGTGCTCAGTGTTGGCGAAAACAGCAAGTGATGCAGTTTTGTGAGATGGTTTTGAATAAGCTCTTGATCTCCGTTGGGCTTGAATTTTGGATATGATATGACTGACATATTGTTTTAGAATATATTAAAATTTGAGAGGAATCCACCTAGTGGTTTGGGATTTGTGATTTTTCAAAGATGGAGTCGTAAGTAGTTTTTCTGTTGTGCTGAAATTCGGTTTTGTGAGATAGTTTTAAATAGGATTTTGATCTTCTTTGCGGCTTAATTTTGGATATATTATAGATAAGATTTTATAGTAGAACATATCAAAATTTGGGATAAATCCAGCTAGTAGTTTAGGAGTTATGATTTTTCAAAGTTAAGACAGTGTGTTGTTTGTTAAGTGTAGTAACCAACTTTAAAAATTTTTGTAGAAGTGATGCTTTAACAGTTTTAAGACATTCTTTCTCCTATGAGTAGATTGGATATCATAGATGATCTAGATAATTATTTCGGAATTTTTATATGTTTATTCGAATTTCATATTTGAAGCTGAAGTTGGACCATAACGATCTTTCGGAAAATAGGAAAATAGGTAAATTGCCAGTTTGTAACCAAACTCATCTTTAGGAGTTAGAATAGGACTTTTTAGTCTCAAATAAGAGTTTAGGCATGATATATGGAATTTTTGGAAGTTTCGGAACCAAGGGTAAAATAGTCATTTTACCATAAATTGGTACGGTATTAAATTCTGTTCTAATAGGATCTACTATCTTAGAACTCTTAGACTTCTAATTACCTAGAAAGTGTGCTGACACACTTGTCTCCTTTGACAGGCAACCGAGTTATACAGTTACAGATTGAGTTGTGATTAAGAGAGTCGAGATTTTATTCTGGTAAGTCCACGGATTTACTTAGCTAGCTTCTTGTATGAGTGTAATGTGTATGAGTGGTGTTTGTTAGTTGTGATAAACAACGAAAAACCGGATTAGGCTGACTTTATTATTTACGTAATTGACCCAAGTGTATGTTAACGGGTCGTGACATCATCTGCCTAGCTCTTGCGAGAGTCTAGGAGGTTCCCTGCGACCATCCCAATCCGGTAGACGGTCAGATGCATTAGTACCATTCCGCGTTGGTAAACGGGGACAGGGGCGAGGTTTGGGAATCCCTCGTGTCACAAAATAAGTATCATTAGTAATGACCTATTACCTAATTAAAGATAATAAAAGGATTGAGTGTTGCATGTTGATTGTGTATGATGTGTGATTGTGCTTTTACCTTTATACTTATGCATAGAATGTTAGCTAACGGTTTTATACCGCTTGTAGATGCCTTGCAGGTTAAGACAGTTGTAGAGAGATCCGGAGGGAATGGTCAGCCGGGTCCACGCACTCATTTAGTTGGGGGCGAGGTTGTCTTATATACTTCATATGCGTCGTTTTAGTACCTTTGATTTGTAAGGCTGATACATATTTTTCATGTATATATTGTTTAAAGTTTTCAAATGTATTTAATACTTTTGCGCCTTATTGTAAGATCCAAGTTAAATTGTTGTCAAACTAAGGTCGGGACCCATTGTGAGGTCCTAACCAGTAGCTCCCCGAGTTCTTAGAATTTGGGGTGTTACAGATCTTCTTCTTGACGATCCGATTTCCTCCCTTTTCATCCTTGATTCTTCCGTATTGCTATTTCTTCAATTGTTTTCTTCAAGATCTCGATCCTTGCTTCATTCCTTGGGCTTCTACCTATTTTATGCCATCAGCGACACTGGAAAAACCAGAGTGCACCAATGAAAAAGAAACAAAACTAATCTAATCTAAACTAAGAAAAGGAAAAGGGGACATAGAAATACCTTGGGTTTCCTCCAAGGAAGCGCTTGACTTAAGGTCGTTAGCTGGACCTATCTCCCTCTATGATTACTCAAGAAGGATAGGAGCAATGTCCTCAACCGGCAGTTTCGGTGTATATTTCTTCAAACGGTGACCGTTGACCTTCAAACTTCCCGTGTTCGCTCTAAAAGGTGTGTACAAAAAGCATTAAATTTATACCAAGAATAAAAGCAAATAAAGTGAACCCGTAGTGTACGGATCAATCGCAATAAAAGCAAGAAATCCAAGGTCAAACTCAGGGATTTGGTAAAATCAAATCAGAATAAGCAATCTAACAAGGGAAAATGCAACTATTGATAGCAAAGACAAAGACTTTGAGTATAATTTGGGAAAATAGATTCTAACGATCAAAGCATCCAATTGTGATTTTCGATTCAAGATTTCTAAAGATTATGGACAGAGTTGGGATTGCAAGGTAAATGTTCTAAAACGGAACGATGTACGGTGAATTCTCCACCACCCATGTCCAAACCCAAAGGCTCTAAAAAAAGGATGTTGAGTCTCGATAAGATAGAGAATCTAAGGGAAGGATAATACACACAAACCAAACACCAAACCAAAGGGATCACGTTAACTCACAAAGGTAAGGGTTTTAGTACACTCAGTCTTGAATCCTCTATTACCTAGATCTTGTAATCGTTGGCAACCAAGAACGGGAATCACCAGGTAAGTCTCTTCCCACACTCAAATATAGGTTAGAAAGGTTTAACAAGGCTAGGGTTTAAACAATCTTTAAGAAAATATTAAGGTTAAAGCAAGGTAGGTACGACAAAATAGAAAATCGGGTTGTTCATCAAAGGAAATCATCCGATTTTGACCAAGAACAGACCGATTTTTCATCTTTGTGAAGGTTAAACTCAACTCTCAGGGCCAAATGTCAACGTGAGGTTCATTCCATCATCATCTAAACCACAATCTTCAACCAATCACCCTTGAATCACAAGGGTTTTAGCCAAGAATACACATTATCAAAATCAAAGAAGATATTGAATCAAGAAAATAAAGAACTTTGAGAGAACTTTAAATCTTGAATAAAACCAAACCAAAAACGTTTGAACAATGGTCCAATCCTTCAAAATCCAAATAAAACTCAAAAACAAACTCAAACTTGCGTTCACAATGGCAGAATAACAATCAAAACTCACAAACCCCCAGAACGAAAGTCTTGACTCGATCTTGGACTCAACTTCCTTCAATGCTTCACTATTGAATGCTCTTGGTGATTCTTGGATGTGTATTGGTGTGTATTAGATAATTTAGATGGTGGTGAGACGTACCCTATTTATAGGGTTTGGGACTTGATCTTATGGTTACAATCCTACAACCAATCGGATGATCAAAGATAGAAATCGACTCGATTATGAAGAAAATCGGTCGATCTCAATAAGTAATGAACCAATATTTCTCTTCTATATGTGTTTATCTTTTAGTTCCATCTTCTATCTTCTATTGTGATCTTTTCTAATATATTCTCCTATCTTTAAGTTCCCATCCTGATCCTTCATGATGTCATGCTCCATATTCCTCCATTTCTGCACCAAATTTCCACCTTTTTCCTACAATTTCACAAATAATGTGTGTAGACCTCTATTCTGGAAATATATATGAATATGAACTTAAAGGCGTACAATCCTCATCAAATGTATGTAAAACTGAGGTGATATACTCGTAATATGCATGAACATGATGGTATATAATTCATGTCATCATGAGTATAGTAAGAAGGGATCACAAGGTGGGTATCACATACAATCAAGCTTGGAGAGCTCGGTTTAGGGCAACATGGAGGACACAAGGGGGTGCTAGACAACAATATGGTAGAGTTTGGGTTTATTCATCAACAATGAGGAAATGGAATGTTGGAAGCTTTGTGTATGTGAAACTGTGTTTAGATAATCCAGAAAGACCTTTCTTTCAGATATTGTATGTGTGTTTGCAGGCTTGCAATGAAGGGTTCATAAATGGTTGTAGACCAATTTATTGGTCTTGATGGTTGTCACTTGAGAGGAGCTTACACTAGGCAAGTTCTAGTAGCAAAAGGTAAAGATGAAATGATAATGTATATCCCATTGCTTCTTATGTTGTTGAGGGTGAGAGGAAGGAAACATGGGGATGGTTATTGAGAATATGGTTCGAGATATTAGGGAAACTAACCCCATATTCATGTCAGAGTAGCAAATGGTTTACACACTAAATTTTACTTAGGTTTGTTGTTTTGTATGAAATTTTACTGTGTTACTAATTGTTGGTTTATATATGTTTTTATGATATGAATTGTCATAGGGTTTGATTGAGGCATTGAATAAGGTTGTGCCAACAACTAATACTTGGGTGTCTGTCAAGCATCTTCATGACAACTTTAAGGTCGGATTTCCTATAAAGTGCTTCAAGGATGCCTTATAGGTTGCAGCAATGGCACCAACACTCACTGACTTCAAGTGTGCAAAGGAGGAGATTTAAGAAATGGATAAGGCAAAATACAAGTACTTAATAGATGCAAACACTACTAAATGGTACATGCATGTGTTCAAGTACTACAAAAAATCTGATATGTTGTTGAACAATGTTTATGAGATTTTCAATGCATTTATTCTAGAGGAAAGAGAGAAACCATTGTTGTCAATGTGTGAGTGGATTTGAAAGTAACTCATGAAGAAGTTCTTGACAAAGGGTTTGTTTGGTATTGTATTCTAGGGGATTCATTTAGATTCTTATTTGCGGGATTCTTGGGGATGACAAAATTAGCGTTGTTTGGTATCAGTTGGAGCTTCGGGATTGCATTCTTTTACGAGATTCTTTTTGCTAAAGAATCCCGAAAAAACAATTACACCAACCAAGCTTCTTGGAGATTCTTGGAGATAGTAGATCTTAATTTTCAATTCCACGATATCACAATGATGCTAGAGTTATGTAAAGACAAATTCGTTGATTGTCATATGTGGTTAGGTCATTGCTTGCGATCATTGATATTGTTACCATGAATGTCACGTCGTACCCAAGACGGTTGCCGATTTATCACATCGAACGGATCATTGAAGTGTGAGGAGATTTCAGAAAGGTTTGAACTTTAGAACGTTCGAAATCAAGTTTTGGAGAGAGAATAACAAAGTAGCAAATAACAATATAGATTAAGCATTCTAGAACCTAGATCACAACACCATTCCTATAATAGATCTCAATTGTCAATTCCACAATATCACAACTATGCTAGAGTTATGTAAAGACATCTTCGTTGATTGTCATATGTGGTCAGGTCATTGCTAGCGATCAATTATATTGTTACCGTGATTGTCACGTCGTACTGATAATTTGAATTATGGTCTATATTTTGGCAATGGTTTTAACGGTTTCTCTTCATTATTCTTCATGCATGGGGATATAATGATATTGATTATACCATGATTTGTCTACATTGCAAGAATCGAGGTCTACACCTAGTTTGATTGCAATTGTAAGGAATAGGGCATATTTTGGATCGACAAAGGGACATTGAAGCATGAAGGGTCTAGTGAGTTGCATTATGGAACACTTGGGACTACAAGAAGGAAGGCAAGAACCTTAGGAATTGGGTGAAAGAAGAAATCAATAGAAGAAACAAAGAAAAGTATAAAACTCGGTTGAGATCTTGGATGAAGACGTAATCATCTCGACTGAGATACCTTACTGGGCTTGCTCGAGGTCGACGGCCCACATCCTAAGAAGAATAAATAATTTGTCCTAAGTTCTTATATATGAATGGAAGGTGAATATTAATTAAGGACGGCTTTTACACAGAGTTTTACGGTTGACGGCTACGGAGTTCGATTCTCTTTTACGGAAAGAGATCTTGGAAGGAATACTTAGAGATCAAGTTTGAAGGTTAAGGAAGAGACTGGAAGACACTTTTGTAAGGTTTTTGAAATGGTTTACAGGTGTTGATGATGGAAGACTTCACACAAATATAGCAGTTGGATCTCTAGCAATGTACTTGATTATATTTCTAGATGTTTGGTTGGTTTGAATTCGGTGCAGGTTGTATATCTACATGTCAAGGGCCTTGAACTTGGATTCAAGAACAAGTTCAAAAGGACGAAGATCAAGGGCCTTGGAATCTAAAGTGCACGGAACAAGGATTCAAATAAATTGAAGATCTTCGTTGAAGATTCTGTAACAAGAAAGATCTTATCAACCAAAGACTTTGTCAACCGAAGTAAGATCTCAACCGAAGGATAGAGACTCATTTCGAGAAGATTTTCTAAACAACAAAAACGGAAAAAATATATTCTCTCTTATCCAACAGAAGACGAGAAGATCAAGGAGTAAAAAGACTCAACGTGTTCGTAAGGATCGAAGACGTGCAACGTCTACCTTACGATTTTCATGGAAAAGAAGGTTGATCTTCAAACGATCATCTCTACAATGGCTAGAAGATCTTTCCATAGAAGATATAAATGAAGATGATGGGCGAAGAAGAAGATACACAAGCCTACACCGGAAAACATCTTTGCATCCTCAAACAACCTAATCATCTTCATTCGTTGTTTTTCTTTCTCACATTCACGTCAAAGTTTTATCCCCTTAGAGAGAGAGAAAACACAAGAGCTCCATTGGTAGATCTAAAAAGTGTTATACTATAGTGTGTTGCTCTGCGAAGTAACTAGGCTATTATAGCTAGGTCAAGAGTTGCAGCTAGATTGTAGCATTGGCTACAAGTGAGAGAAGAAGGGGATTTCTTCTAGTTTGTATCTAGGACTCTTTGAAGCTGATAATAGATAGTTAGATCCTACGGATATACCCTGGGACGGAGAGTAGGCTATTTAGAGCCGAACTTCGTAAACATATCCTCGTGTCAATCTTTTCAATTCCACACCATATAAGCTTTATTGTGACTAACTTTGTTTTGCAGGAGCAAGAAGTCAAGGCCCTTGAAATTGAGTTTCAAAGCCCTTGAAATCGAAGTTTCACTAACACAAATTGACATCAAGGCCCTTGAAAGGAGTTTCAAGGCCTTGAGATTTGGTTTGCGAAAAATTCCCATACTCTATTCAACCTCCCCTCCCCCTTTTAGAGTATTATCTATATTATTTATATCACCTAACCGTTCTTCAATTTGTATCAGAGCTAGACTCACGTTTATTGATTTAACCATCAGTGAGACTAATCATGAATCCTGTAGGTGATGGTGGATTTCCTCAAGGAAGATCCACATCTCAACCACCACTCTTCTGTAGCAACAACTTCGTTCATTGGAGATCACTAATGCGTATGTTCCTGATTGACCAGGATATGGAACTTTGGAGCATTATTCAAGATGGACCAAAAGTTCCAATGACAACGGTTGAAGGCGTCCAAGTCCCAAAGAAGGATTCATACTTCACTCAGGCTGACCTGGACAGTGTGTCAAAGAATTGCAAGGCAATAAATCTACTTTACTGTGAATTAGTTGCTAATGAATTCAACCGTATCTCATCATGCAAAAGTGCAAAAGAAATATGGGACAAGCTTGTTGTCACTTACGAAGGAACAAGTCAAGTCAAGGAAACAAAGATTAGCATCTTTCTCAGACAATACGAGATATTCAAGTTGAATCCAAATGAACCAGTCAAAGAAATGTTCCCCAGATTCACTAGGATAGTGAACAATCTAGACTCACTTGGAAAGACCTTCACAAATGAAGAAAAAGTGAGAAAGGTTATAAGAAGCTTACCTAAAGTCAAGTGGGGACCAAAGATGACTGCTATTGAAGAAGCTCAAAATCTTACTACTCTTCCTCTTGATGATTTACTTGGAAAACTCATCACACATGAAATGATTCATGGCGAAGAAGATGGAGAACTCTCATCCAACTCCAAGAATTTGGCATTAAAATCCAAAAGAGATGAATTACCTTCCGATGAAGAAATATGTGATGATGATAATGAAGAAGATACCCTCGCCATGATCTCCAAAGGTTTAGCAAGAATTCTCAAGATAAAGAAACAATCTGCAAACCAAGAATTTCCACGAGCATCAAAACCCCGAGGTAAGTTTTCTAACTCTAATAAGAAAACGAAAGTACTCACTTGTTTTGAATGTGGTGAAACAGATCATTTGGTGAAGGATTGCCCACAAAAGAAGAGGACCAACTTCAAGAAGAATGATCGAAAGAAGAAAGCCATGGTTGCTTCATGGAGTGATTCAGAATCAACAAATGAATCAGAAGATGAACAAGAACAAGCAAACTTGTGTCTTATGGCCAATCATGAAGATAACTAAAATCTTTACATCGACAATATGGTAAGTACAATTTTGTCTCAACCTGAGATTAATTTCTTAAGGATATTATCTTAAGTAATAAGGAACATAGAATAAGGATAAATTCTTTCAAAGAAAAACTTCATGAACAAGATAAACAATTGAGTGAAATGTCTCTGGAGATTGAAAATCTTAACACAGAAAAGGAAGAACTTGATGACAATATCAAGGCCTTGGAATCAGAAAATCTGATTCTCAAGAACAACCTCTCTTCTCTACATCGAAGCTATATCGATCTAGAGAAAGAGAAAGTTGATCTGACTTTAATGTGTCAAGACCAGAAGTTATCACTCATTAAGTTTACTCGTTCAAAAGCTAATCTGGAAAGAATGATGGGTGAACAACAATCTTCACTTAACAAAAATGATATAGGGTATCATAGAAGCTTTCCTAGAAAACCTACCACCACTTTTGTTACGGCAAAAGGAAGCATTCATATGCCTACCTGTTTCTATTGTTGTAAAAAGGGTCATGTGAAATCTACATGTCCTTATAGAAGAAATGATCCTTATATCATCAGAAACACCTATCCTTTATGTTTAAGGAAACAGGTCCAACAAATCTGGGTTCCTAAAGGTATTAGACCACCAAACATGATCGAACCTGAGTATGAACCAAAATATGCCATTTGTTCGACCTGGAAAGGTTGATGTTTGTTGTTTTGCAGGATATCACCAAGAAAAAGGAGCACAAATGGATATTAGATAGTGGTTGCTTAAGATACATGAGTGGAAAGAGTTCTTTATTCTCAGATTTAAAGAAGCAATCATCTAGAACTATTACTCTTGGTGATAAAGGAAAGTGTGACATAATTGGCATTGGTAAAATTTGCTATGATTCATCCAACTTTATTGATGATGTTTATTTAGTTGATGACTTGAAATATAATCTGCTTAGTATTTCTCAAATTTGTGATAAAGGCATTAAAGTCATGTTTGATTCAGAAAAATGTGAAGTTCAAGACATAAAGACGGAAGAAGTATTGCTCACTGCTCCTAGGTGTAATAATGTTTATTCTTTGAGTACTAACCAAGTTGTAGGAACTAAGCTAAAATGTCTAAAGGCCTTGACTGATGATCCAAGGCTTTGGCATAGAAGACTTGGTCACGTAAGCATGCACACCCTTTGGAAGCTACTTACAAAAGATTTGGTACGTGGTTTGCCAAACCTAAACTTCAAGGTTGATGACCTATGTAAAGCATGTACACAAGGTAAACAAACAAGACGTTCATTCAAACCTAAGAAAGCTGAAAGTTCTTCTCGACCTATTGAACTTTTACGTATGGATCTTTGTGGACCTATGCGTGTCAAATCTCCCGAAGGAAAACAATACATCCTTGTTATAGTAGACGATTTCTCTCGGTTTACATGGATATCCTTTTTAAGAGAAAAATATGAAGCTTTATTTGAGTTTTCAAAATTGTGTAAGGAGTTACAAAGTTTGAAAAACCTACTAATCGTTTCTATAAGAAGCGATCATGGTAGAGAATTTAATCAACTAAAGTTCGATTTATTTTGTGCAAAATATGGTATTTCTCATAACTTTTCAGGTCCTAGAACTCCTCAACAAAATGGAGTTGTGGAACGCAAGAACCGCACTCTTGAGGATATGTCTAGGACAATGCTTTTAGAAAATTATTTGCCAAAAGGTTTTTGGGCTGAAGCATTAAACACCGAAATTATATTTTAAATCGATGCTTAATTCGCCCTATTTTGAAAAAGACTTCATATGAACTCTTTAAAGGAAGAAAACCAAACATTTCATACTTCAAACCTTTTGGATGTACTTGTTTTGTTCACAACAATGGAAAAGACAATCTCGGGAAATTTGATACATGTAGTGATGAAGCTATATTCATTGGATATGCTTCGAATAGCAAAGCTTATCGATATATATAACAAACGTACCAAAGTTGTTGAAGAAAGCATTCATATTATTTTTTATGAAAGCAATGATGGTACTTTGAGTGAGAGTTTTGCAGATTTAAATTTGAATCAAAGAGAAGATCACATTTCGGATGAAGAGGAAGATCCTAAAGGTCAAGACAAGAATATGCAAGAAAAGATTCAAGATACCAAAGAAAATCCTCAAGACCTTGAAACTGGAAACTTGACAACAGAACTTCACTTCAAGGGCTTGAAACTCAACTTCAAGGCCTTGATATTGGAACAACAGGTAATGCACAAACGGTACCCGAATCAAATCAGACATATTCAACTCAACCTTCTGGATCTACATCATCTGTCAAAAGAAGAAAAGTTCAACACTCCTCGTATCATCCACAAGAAAATGTGATCTCAGATCCAAATGATGGAGTTCAAACTCGATCTAAAGTGAATAATCTTTGTGCCTTCTCCGCTTTTGTATCACTTGTCGAGCCAAAGAACTACATTCAAGCTCTTCAAGAACCAGACTGGATCATTGCCATGCAAAATGAATTAAATGAATTTGAGAGGAACAAGGTATGGACTCCTACTTCAAGACCAAAGCATCAATCAGTTATTGGCACGAAGTGGGTCTTTCGAAACAAATTGGATGAAAGTGGCAAAGTCATACGAAACAAAGCACGACTTGTAGCACAAGGCTATAACCAAGAAGAAGGTATTGATTATGAGGACACTTTTGCTCCTATTGCCAGGTTAGAAGTCATACGTATGTTACTTGCATTTGCATCTTTCATGAGCATTAAACTTTTTCAAATGGATGTAAAATGTGCTTTTCTAAACGGCTTCTTAGAAGAAGAAGTCTACGTTGCTCAAACTCCTGGTTTTGAAAATGATGAATTTCCGGATCATGTTTTTAAATTAGATAAAGCTCTTTACGGTCTTAAGCAAGCTCCTCGAGCTTGGTATGAAAGATTGTCTACATATCTTCTTGAAAACAATTTCAAAAGAGGTTTGATAGATAAAACATTGTTTATCAAAACTAGAGGCAACGACATTTTAGTAGTACAAATCTATGTTGATGATATATTATTCGGTGCTACTAATGATTCCCTTTGCAAGGAATTTTCAGATATTATGTGCAAGGAATTTGAGATGAGCTTAATGGGAGAGTTAAATTTTTTTCTTGGACTTCAAGTTACACAAGCAAAGAAAGGAATTTTTCTCAATCAAAGCAAGTATACTAAAGACTTGCTTAAAAAGTACAAAATGGATCAATCTAAGGTTGCAAAGACTCTTATGAGTTCAACACTTTCGCTAGATCATGACAAGAATGGTAAAAGTGTAGTACAAAACGAGTATCGAGGTATGATCGGTTCATTGTTGTATCTAACTACTAGTCATCCTGACATTATGTTTAGCGTGTGCATGTGTGCAAGATTTCAAGATGATCCTAAAGAGTCACACTTGATAGCTGTGAAAAGAATTTTTCGGTATCTCAATGGCACTAAGGATCTAGGGTTGTGGTACCCACGTCGAAACTCGTTTCATCTTGTTGGCTATTCAGATGCAGACTTTGTAGGTTATAAGGTCGATAGAAAAAGTACTTTTGGATGTTGTCAATTCTTAGGGTCATCCCTAATTAGTTGGCACTGCAAGAAGCAAAATTTTGTTGCCCTATCCACAGCTGAGGCCGAATATATAGCTGTTGGAGCCTATTGTGCTCAAATTCTTTGGATTGCTCAACAACTTCGTGACCTTGGCTTTGACTTGAGAGGTATTCCTATAAAATGTGATAATACTAGTACTATTTCTATAACCAAAAATCCTGTGCAACATTCAAGGACTAAGCATATTGATGTAAGGCATCACTTCATACGTGATCACGTTGAGAAAGGTGTTGTTTCGATTTCTTTTATCTCAACTAACTTGCAACTTGCAGATATCTTTACCAAGCCTCTTCCTGAGGAACAATTTAACTTTATTAGATTGGAGCTTGGTATGTTGAACAAGGAAGCATTAACGTAGGGGGAGTAAACGTGCTTTAATCATCCTACGCATGCAGCCCAATTGATGATTTTAAGAAACATTGTAAAGGGTAAATTGACTTTACGGATCTTTTAAGAGTTCATATCTGTTAGATATTTTGATTCTTACAAAATTTTTAAAATCTTTTACTTGAGACAGTTTTGATTTTGGTTTTAAAAAGCTTGATTCTCTCAAAGATTTTGTCATATCTTTGATAAAAAAGACCTAATTTCTCATCTTTTTATCCTTTCTCAAGAAACCCTACTTCAAAATTTTTTGATTTCTCTCTCAAAACTTTCCTCATGGCACCCCGAAGCAAGAGATTTGCTCCTCCATCGTCAAACAAGAAAGTTGTTCAAAATTCTTCAATCGAGAGAGAAGAAAAACCTTCTGAAGATCTGGATACATCTCAGATTATTGGTCTTCCATCATCATGGTTTATAAATTTTCAAACTTCTGGATCTTGGCTTGATGGCTTTCACAATTGACCGCTCTGTATGTGTGATTTGGTGGATACTAACTTTCTCGATACTCTCAAGATACCCTGCATAGACAAGTTGAAGAGTTCGATTATATGGAAGGTTTTAAACCCTGGAGATTTTTCTTTTCCACGGATCACGAGACTATTCTATGTTAATCTCACCACAAAAAGGGACAAAGAGGGTATTACTCTTGAATCTTCAGTCAAAGGTACTCCAATTTCACTCACTTCTTCTATTCTCAGTGAAATTTTAGGAATTCCTACAGATGTAGTGTTCAACTATCCTTCAAGGTCAGAGAGTGTTCGTATTGCAAAAGAGAATTTTCTTATTCCCAATTCAAACTCACGTCAACTCACTCATACTTCTCTGACGTTAGAGGCTAAAATAGTGTTCACCATACTGGTTCGATGTGTTGTTCCCTGTGCAAACTCAAGAGAGTTATTGACTGATTAATCTCTGGAATTAATTCATTGACTTATGTCTGATGTGGCCATAGATGTGCCTAATCTGATTCTCAATCATATGCTGCATTCTGTTAACTCTAAGAAATCTATTCCTTTGTCTTATGGAAATTTGCTGCTTTAGGTCTTTGATTATTACAAAATTGATACATCTTCAGAGGAAAGACAGTCTATTAACAGCAAATTTGGTGAGAATTGCTTAGAACGTCTAGGGATTGAGAAAACTCTTGCAGGAACATGGACTTTGAAAGGAAAAGGAGTTACTCAAAAACCAAATGAAGAAGTTAAATACTCTCTTACTCCAGAAATCAGGTCAGAGGGTTCTGAAAATGAAATAGCTCGTCTCAATCGTGAATTGTCTGATTTTAAGTTTGATGCCAAAAGGAGAATGGATTCAAATTTCGAGTTACTGGCTACCATCAATGCTAAAGTCAATGAGATGTATTTGATGAATGCTCTTACACTAACTACAATGGGAAATATTTTGCCCATACTTGAAGATGTAGCTCAACATACTCAAGAGCAGGTTGAGAATATGTTGTTGAATTGTAAAAGGCATGTCCATAATAAATCAATTTTGTACCCAACTCATGAAGAGCCAATGTTCTTGCCCAAAGTTGAGTATGAAGTTATTAAACAGAGAAGAGCTGAAGAAAAGAGAAGACGTTTGGTAGCTGAAATGGATGATTGGCATTATAAGAAAACTTCATCCAAAGGAAAGAGGAAGTTTTACGAGGAATTTTAAAGCTAACTGATCTTTTTTCTCTATGGGTTAACTGTTTGGTTTCCCTCGTTGAAAATACATTTGTTTTTGGGTCTGTAATTGATTTTTAAGACTTCCTGGTTTGACTACTTTTTCTACCTTGTTGAAAGACAAAGGGGAGAAATATGATCCGACATTTCCGATATACTGCATTCTGCATTTTTAATTTTGAGATTGTTATATGCATTGCTAAACTAACAAATGCAGGAACGAAAACTTTGTGCTGTCTTCCATCAAGGAGAGATTGAAACGGTTTACAGGTGTTGATGATGGAAGACTTCACACAAATATAGCAGTTGGATCTCTAACAATGTACTAGATTACATTTCTAGATGTTTGGTTGGTTTGAATTCAGTGCAGGTTGTATATCTACATGTCAAGGGCCTTGAAGTTGGATTCAAGAACAAGTTCAAAAGGACGAAGATCAAGGGCCTTGGAATCTAAAGTGCACGGAACAAGGATTCAAATAAATTGAAGATCTTCGTTGAAGATTCTGTAACAAGAAAGATCTTATCAACCAAAGACTTTGTAAACCAAAGGAAGATCTCAACCGAAGGATAGAGAATCATTTCGAGAAGATTTTCTAAGCAACAAAAACGGCAAAAATATCTTCTCTCTCTTATCCAACAGAAGACGAGAAGATCAAGGAGTAAAAAGACTCAACGTGTTCGTAGGGATCGAAGACGTGTAACGAACTACCTTACGATCTTCATGGAAAAGAAGGTTGATCTTCAAATGGTCATCTCTACAATGGCTAGAAGATCTTTCCATAGAAGATATAAATGAAGATGATGGTCGAAGAAGAAAATACACAAGCCTACACCGGAAAACATCTTTGCATCCTCAAACAACCTAATCATCTTCATTCGTTGTTTTTCTTTCTCACATTCACGTAAAAGTTTTATCCCCTTAGAGAGAGAGAAAACACAAGAGCTCCATTGGTAGATCTAAAAAGTGTTATACTATAGTGTGTTGCTCTGCGAAGTAACTAGGCTATTATAGCTAGGTTAAGAGTTGAAGCTAGATCGTAGCATTGGCTACAAGTGAGAGAAGAAGGGGATTTCTTCTAGTTTGTATCTAGGACTCTTTGAAGCTGATAATAGATAGTTAGATCCTACGGATATACCCTGGGACGGAGAGTAGGCTATTTAGAGCCGAACTTCGTAAACATATCCTCGTGTCAATCTTTTCAATTCCGCACCATATAAGCTTTATTGTGACTAACTTTGTTTTGCAGGAGCAAGAAGTCAAGGCCCTTGAAATTGAGTTTCAAAGCCCTTGAAATCGAAGTTTCACTAACACAAATTGACATCAAGGCCCTTGAAAGGAGTTTCAAGGCCTTGAGATTTGGTTTGCGAAAAGTTCCCATACTCTATTCAACCCCCCCCC
>BSUD01000005.1:41842673-41960033 GCA_033239045.1 Fagopyrum esculentum | reverse complement strand
CCCCCCCCCCCCCCCCCCCCTTTAGAGTATTATCTATATTATTTATATCACCTAACGGTTCTTCAGTTTTCATGGAAGAATTCTAGTTGTTGCTATCATCTTTTGGAACACGTTATTGATACTTTGCTGGATTGTTTTGCAACTTTGATTATTGAGAACCTTTTGTTGAGTGTATTATTCTCTTTTCTTGCCAACTTAATTGTATATATATTGATTTCTTTGAACATGATGATTTTTGGCTAAAACCCCTTATGATTCTAGGGTGATTAGTTGAAGGTTGTGGTATATAGACGATGAAAGAATAAATCTTTATATCGAGTGGACCCTGAAAGTTGAATTTAACCTAATCTGTTACCTTATCGGGCTATTCTTCAGTGATCTCGACCAAGATCGGGCAAGAACTAAACGAGATCGACCCTGAACGTTTGATCTTGAACCATAGGTTATAGTTTTGCCAAATTCTATCCTTGTTATACCTTTCCTAGTTTATATCCTAGCCTAGGAAGAGTCTTACTCGGTGATTCCCCTGCTTGTTTACCTATGATGATGAGTTAAAAACGAAGGTTTATCCTTTGTTAGGGTTTGAGTATGCCTTCATCCTACCTTTGTGAGTTAACTTGAGACTCACCCGGTAAAGGTTAGTTCTATTTCCTCAGGTTGAGTTGTTTGTTTGAGAGTATAGTTCCTTTCCTTAGTTCCTTGAGACATACCTGGTAAAAGGATCTTTGGTTTGGGATAGTGGATAGTGAAACCTCCCCCGTGATTTGTCTCATCTTAGAAACGCCTTCCCTTAGCATACTCAGTTTTGTCCGCGTTTATCTTTAGAAATCTTGACTCGAAACCACAACTGAATGCTTGGATCTCTAGAATCTGCATTCCTTTATTTGATTATCATATAATTTTGTTCTTTGTTGCTTGATATTTGCATTACAACCTGAAGCTATATACCGTTGCTTGATTTCACAATAGTCCTTGTGTTTGACCTTGGAATACTTGCTAGTTTTCGATTGATTCGTACACTGCGGGTTCGCTTATTTTGCTTTATTCTTGGTGTGAAGTTAAGACTATTTTCTCCCATATAAACACAGGTTTTGGAGCGATCAAGTTTTTGGTGCCATTTCCGGGGACTTGGTTTAGACCAAGCTAGTATTTAGTTGTCTTGGGGTTGCTGCCCTTTTGCTATTGATCATTCTACTTGAATGTTCTTGCAAGACCTTTCTTTAGGTTTATGTAAGAAGATTGAAGCAACGAGATGATGGAAGAAGATTGAAAAAAGACTTACGGAAGAAGATTGAAAAAATACTAAAATGGCTTTGATTGGAGACATAGATATCCAAGCTGAATTGGATGATGCTTTAGAGCAATTGAAGCAAGCTGAAGAGAGGGTTGTTGCCCGAGAAAGAGAAGAAGGCATTCGAGCCGATTTGGCCGAGATGCAAGCTACCGTGAGAGAGTTGTTCCTTGACAGAAAGGGCAATGCTAGAATTGAAGTTGACCCACCAGCACGCGTTATTGTGCCACCACCTGCATCTCGCTTTCCGGCAAGGAATGAGAGGATTGGCCCATTTGTGGGAGAGCCACAAACACTTGGTCAAAGGATGGATCCCACTCAACAAGTATGCCGTCAAGGCGTGAATCAAGGAGATCCGGTTGCACATGACTATGAGCTTCGCCCTCAAGCTCTTCAAATGATCCGACAAAATCAGTTTGGAGGATTTGAGGGAGAATCTCCACATCAACATTTTCAAAACTATGAGATTCTTATGGAGACTTTGAGGCCTCCAAGATCGGAAATTAATAATCACAAGCTGCGAGGTTTCTCTTTCTCTTTGAAGGAGAAAGCTCTTGCATGGTATCAATTATTATCGTTCGGAAGAGTTAGTACATGGTAGGAGATGACTACGAAATTCCTCACTAAGTTCTTCCCTCCATCAAAAACCACGGAGTTGAGAGGTAAAATCAATGCCTTTGTTATGAAAAATAGAGAAAGTTTATTTCAATGATGGGAAAGGTTCAAGGACCTGTTGTTGGATTGCCTCATCACGGGATTCCAAAGATTGAGCTACTAGAGATCTACTTCAAGGGTTTGGATGAGGAAACTAAATTCAAGCTTCAATCCCTTTCTGAAGGGACGTTCATGGATAAGAATTTTGATGATGCATGGGAGTTTGTTGAGAAGCAAGCTCTAGTTATTGAGAAATATTCCCACCGGAGGGTAGATGACGGAAATCGAAGATCCGGACCTCAAGAGTTAAATATTACTACCTCTAGCGTTGCTCAATTTACTACTCTCAACAATTAAGTCAAAGCTTTGAAGGAGCTTTTGAAGTCACAAACACAAGTTAGAGGGTTGCCGAAGGAGCAAGATGTTAACTATGTTGGAAGAGGAAACTACCAAGGGCCAATGAACAACTACAACAACCGAAATTACAACAATTGGAGATCCAATCAAAATAATTCTGGTAATCCCTATTCACATGCTGAAGGTTCCCTAAATCCACCATCTTCCTCAACTCATATTCCATTAAAGAGTCAAGAACCACCTCAAAGTTCAAATCAGCCACCCAAAGATAAGATGGAAGCTATGCTTGAGCAAATAATGGGAACGCTGAATAGTTTGGAGAGTTCGGTGACTTCTATTTCTAAGGCTCAAAAAGCCTTGGAAAATCAAGTATTTATCAAGGCCGGAGAAGTTCCTAGAGATCTAGGAAAGCTTCCAAGAAGGACGGAGAACATTCCCAAAGGTCAAGTTATGGCTATTACTACAAGAAGCGGAGTGAAGACCAATGATCCGGTACCTAGGACGGTTGACAGGGGTAAATAGCTGGCTCTGGACGAGATTCCAACTACAGAGGAGAAGGAGAAAGAAGAAGTTTATGTACCTTCTCAGCTTATAAACCCCCTACTATTTCCACAATCTAGAGCAAGAGCGCATCTAGACAAACATTTCGGTAAGTTTCTTGACCTTATGATTAAACTACATATTAACATACCTTTTGTTGATGCAATTTTAGGTATGTCGGCCTATGGAGAGTTCTTAAAAGAGATCCTCTCTAACAAGAGGAAGCTAGAGGATGGAGAAGTGAAGATGACTTCTAGATCATCCGAAACTATCAAGACCATGAAGGAGAACATGCCACCAAAGTTGTGAGATCCGGCATAATTTTGTATCCTCATTGGCATTGGAGAGGTCACTTATGATGCATTATGTGATCTAGGAGCAAGTGTGAGTATCATTCCTCTTGCTTTGTGTGAAAGAATCGGATTGGGAGAGCCAAAGCCGGTGAAGATGATGTTATACATGGCGGATCGATCCATAACACGTCCGGTTGGTATCTTGGAAGACATTCCCGTGAAGTTGGGTAAGTTCTACATACCTATAGATTTATGGTGTTGGACATTCCTACAGATTATCCAATTCCGATCATTCTTGATAGACCATTTCTTGCAACTTCCGGTGGCATGGTTGATTACAAGAACGCCACGTTGTCTTTCAAAATAGGAGAGGAGCATGTTGAGTTTACACTCTCAGCAATGATGAAAGGAAAAGCTCTTGGAGAAGACATCTTCAACATATACGATGAAGAGGAGTCTAGAGAATTGGTCCACTCTATCTTAATTAAAGATCCTCTTGAGAAAGTAATAAGTTTTAGTCTAATGGAGGAAGGCGTAGATGCTACTTGTAATGTAGATATAAGAAGTTTGGAAGCCTTGGGAGAAGATCCAAAGGCTGTTTTTGAAAGACTTGAGGAAGAGATAAAAAAAGTGCATTGATCTCGGACACCCTACAGGAATCTCGATCGAGGTGGATTTTGGGACAACCGAGGAAAACGCAACAGGTAGTGACTGCGACCCAGACCTCGGTCGAGATGCTTTTGGGCCAAACGAGGTTCTTGATTATTCAAAACTTCCTCGTACGATGATTTCATGCGTTGCAAGCCTCAGCCTTACCCCTCCCGAAGCTTCTGAAGCTTCGCAAGATGATCCTAGAGGTACAAAACCTCCACTTAAAGAACCTCCTATCTTGGAGCTTAAACCTCTTCCACAACACTAAAGGTATGCATTTCTTGGACCGAATTCCACTTATCGAGTCATAGTTAGTGCTAACCTTACTGAGATTGAGCTATGTAAGCTGATGCATGAGTTAAAACTACATAGAAAGGCTATAGGATATACCATAGATGACATTGTTGGAATTAAACCTTATCTATGTATGCATAAAATACTTATGGAAGATGATCATAAACCTTCATGAGAACCTCAACGACGGTTAAACCCGATCATGAAAGAGGTTGTGAAGAAAGCAGTGCTTAAGTTGCTTGATGTAGGAATTATCTTCCCTATTTCAGATAGCAAGTGGGTGAGTCCGGTGCATGTGGTACCAAACAAAGGAGGGATAACCGTTGTGACCAACAAGAACAACAAATTGATCCCAACAAGAACCGTGACAGGCTGGAGGATGTGCATTGATTACCGGAGGTGGAATGTAGCAACAAGGACCACTTACCCTTTCTATTCATTGATCAAATGCTCAAACGGTTAGCACAACATTCCCATTTGTGCTACTTGGATGGTTATAGTGGATTCTTTCAAATCCCCATCCATCCGGGCGATCAAGAGAAGACCACCTTCACGTGCCCTTGGGGTACGTGTGCTTACCAAAGGATAACATTCGGATTGTGTAACACACCCGCCACATTCTAACACTGCATGATGGCTATCATTTTGAGTATATCGAGGAGATCATGGAGGTATTCATGGATGATTTTTCTATTTATGGTTCTTCTTTCGATAATTACTTAGCTAACCTTTCTCTAGTGCTCCAACGATGTGAAGAACTTAATCTCGTTTTGAATTGGGAGAAGTGTCATTTTATGGTTAGTGAGGGCATTGTGTTAGGTCACCTCGTTTCAAACCGAGGTATTGAAGTCTATCGAGCTAAGATTGAAAATATAAAGAAACTTCCTCCACCTTGTTCTGTTAAGGGGGTGAGGAGTTTTCTAGGGCATGTAGGAATTTACGTGAGGTTCATCAAGGACTTTTCTAAAATCTCTAAGCCATTGACTAACTTGTTGAATAAGAATTTGGTTTTTGAGTTTTCGCAGGATTGTCTAGATGCATTTTATAGGTTAAAGGAAGCGTTGATATCGGCTCCCATTATTCAACCTCACGATTGGAGTTTTCCCTTTGAGATCATGTGTAACGCAAGTGATGTGGCTATAGGAGCAGTTCTTTGACAGAAGAAAGACGGTCGCACTAACGCCATCTACTATGCTTGCAAGACGCTAGATGAAGCTCAGCTGAATTACTACACCACCAAGAAGGAGCATTTGGCGGTGGTTTATGTTTTCGAGAAGTTTTGTTCCTACCTATTAGGGGCGAAGTTCATTGTGTACACTGACCATGCAACTATCCGGTATTTGCTCACTAAAAAAGATGCAAAACCGCATCTTATTCGATGGATTTTCCTACTTTAAGAGTTCGACTTGGAGATCCGCGACAAGAAGGGATCCGAGAATTCAGTTGCAGAACACCATAGCCGTTTACCTCCCATCACTTTGGAGAGAGACGAGCTTCCCATCGATGACTCCTTCCCGAATGACCAGTTACATTGGATGTAGAATTGGCTTCATCAGATTTTTGAAGGTAACGAACCTTGGTTTGCTGATATTGTTAACTATCTTGTTTGCCAGGAAGTACCTCCCGGATTGTCTTACGAACAAAAGAAGAAATTCTTTAAAGATGTGTGTCACTACTATTAGAATGAACCTCTTCTCTTTAAGAGAGGTCCGGTTGGATGTTATGGAGATGCATTCCGGAAGATGAGGCGGAAACTGTTGTTAGGCATTGTCATTCGTTGCCTTGTGGAGGACATGCTAGCGCCCACAAAACTTGCACTAAGGTATTACGTTCCGTTTTCTTCTGGCCTACATTATTTAAGGATGTGTAAATGTTTGTTGTTTCTTGTGATGCATGCCAAAGAACAGGAAACTTGTCCAGAAGGAACGAGATGCTCCTCAATAACTTTCAGGAGGTCAAGATATATTTTTTTTTGGAAAATTTAATTGTATTGAGAGAAGGGGGAATTTACATGAAAGGGTCAACATGGACAGAAGAAGAGCATATAACAGTGAGGAACAAGGGGAAACTAGGCGAAGTGAATGGCGAGAAGACTAGCAGTAGCTTTGGATTCGTTCGAACGGTCCTTCCAGTGGAATGCGAAATGCATCTTGATGGCTCGGATGACGTTGCTCGCGCATTCAACCGCTCTTGTGAAAGTATTGTTGAATACCATGTTGTTCCGAGCCTTCCAGATGAAGTAAATGAAGGAGATGATCGAAGAGATGCGAATGCTATCAATGAGGTTGGGCTTGGAGGTGGGTCTGGAGCTGAGCCAAGTCCATAGATTGCGGATGTAAGGGACGGGGTATGAAACTCTGGTCCATCTCGAGATTATGTCAAGGACAAGGGAAGAGTAACTACAAGCACTCCATAGATGGTCGTCGTCTTCAGCCGAGTTGGTGCAAAGCTTGCAGGTATCATTGTCTTTAAGGTTCCAGCTTTTGATCTTGGTAAGTGTAGGAAGGCGCCGATGGCTGGTAAGCCAAGCAATGTGACTGCTTTTGGGGATGTTAGTTTCAAGCCAGATCGCACTACTAGGCGGGTGGGAGAGTGGTGGAAGGTTTGGCCTGAACAGAGCGTAGGTCTTCTTGGGAGAGAATGAACCGTTACGGTTAGTGAAGTAGTGGTAATGCAAGTACCGGCGGTGTTGGGCAGCTCCTCTTTGAGTTTGAGTAGGCTCTTCCATAAGAAGCTATTATGGGGTTTGGGC
Source organism: Fagopyrum esculentum (assembly GCA_033239045.1). Classification (NCBI taxonomy): domain Eukaryota; kingdom Viridiplantae; phylum Streptophyta; class Magnoliopsida; order Caryophyllales; family Polygonaceae; genus Fagopyrum; species Fagopyrum esculentum. Next base: position 41,953,201 of record BSUD01000005.1, on the reverse strand, counting down.
TGGCAATTCCAGAAGCTTTGGCCATTGAGGACATGGCTCTCAATCCAGCAGCACCACAGGTTATCATCTTTACGATCGATGTCATATATAAGGCGAGTGAGTTGGACCTTGTTTCTAGTGCTAAGGTCAGGGAAGCCGAGTCCTCCAGTGGCTTTGGGGGTACACACAGTCGACCAGGCAACAAGGGCTCTTCTACTATTTTCCTTGCCGGACCATAGGAAGGAACGGAGTAAGGCCTGGACTTTGTCGAGTACAGAAGCTGGCAGAAGGAAAAGAGAGCTCCAGTACTGGTTGATGGCCAGCAGGATGGAAGTGATGAGTTGAGCACGTCATGCGTAAGAAAGTAACTTAGCGCTCCAGGAGTGAATTCTTTTGGTGATCTGGTGAATAAGGGGAAGGAAATCCGTATGGGCAAATCTCCTACTCCCAAGGGGAACACCAAGATAGTGGAAGGGTAAGGTTCCTCTATTAATGCCAGTAAGAAGATAAGCCTGATTCTGGTCAGTCAGAGACATGCCACCCATATAAATGGAAGACTTGGAGGGATTGATCTTGAGCCCCGATAGGTGTCCAAAGGAGTTCAAGGTGTCAGTAAGGATTTTAATGGATGGAATATCACCTCTGCAGAGCAACAGCAAATCATCCGCGAAGGAGAGGTGGGTGATGAGCGGGGATAGGCATTTTGGGTGGTGATTGAAGTCGGGGTTTGAGGTATTGTGGTGGATCATACAGGATAGGTACTCCATGGCAATTGTGAAGAGAGGAGGGGAGAGTGGGCATCCTTGTCTGAGACCCCTATTACCATAGAAGTGCCCTCTGAGAGCGCCATTAATATTGACTGAGTAAGAGACAGTGGTAATGCACTCCTTAATAAGCCGGATGAAGTGATCAGGAAAGCCAAGTTTAGTCAAGCAGTGGATGATGAAACCATGTTCGATGGTGTTAAAAGCTTTATAAAAGTCGACTTACATGGCAGCTCTGGGGGAGATGTTCTTACAGCTGTATTTAAGGAGCAATTCCTGGCAAGTGAGAACATTATGTTTGATGGAACGGTTTTTGAAAAAGGCACTCTAATAAGGACCAATAATGTGGGGCAAAATTGTGCTAATTCGATTGGGAAGGATCTTGGCAATGGTTTTATAGATAGTGGTGCAGCAAGAGATTGGCCTGTAGTCGGAGGGGGTAATCGGGTTCTCAGATTTGGCAATGAGGGAGATGGAGGAGTGATTGACTTGCTTGAGGAGTCTTCCATGAGTGAAGAACTCCAAAATTGCTTCGGTGAAGTCCTGACAAGTGATGTCCCAGGAAGCTTTGAAGAAACGTGCATTGTAGCCGTCAGGACCCGGAGATTTATTGTCCCCAATGCTAAAGAGAGAAGAAATGATTTCATCCGCCGTAACCTGCATAGAGAGTGAAGCAATGTTAGCAGGGCTGAGGCTAGGCAGGTTTATGTCCGGGAAGGAGCGGTTATAGGACTGGATAGGTTTGTTTAAGGTCTTTTGAAAGTGGTTAATGAAGGTTGTGGCTATAAGATTGGGGTCACAGGTTGTGCTGCCATTGTGGGCTTGGATAGAGAGGATACGGTTATGGCATCTTCTGGTTTGAATGCTCCGGAAGAAAAAAGACGAACACTGGTCACCAAATCTGATCCATTTCGCTTTAGAGAGTTGGGCCTGGATGGTATGGAGCGCGAGAAGGCGATCATTCAGAGAGGTGGTTAGTGTTCTCTCTTCAAGGTGAAGGGAAGGGTCGTGCAAGTTGTGTTGGATCTCCGCCTGAGAAGTGTGAAGGTTCTCCCGAATGTCACTAATAGCCGAGTGAAGGTCCTCGATTTTCTGGCTCTGGAATCTCTTAAGATTGGGCTTAAGGAGTTTCAGCTTCTTTGTGAGCGAAAACATGGGATTTCCGTCGACAACAACATCCCAAGCTCTAGCGACACAAGGGGTAAAGTCCTCATGATCGGCCCAGACATTGTTGAATCTGAAAGGCTTATTAATCTTGTCGTCAAGAGTGGCAGTAGTGAGCAAGGCCGGAGAGTGGTCCGACACGTCGGCCAGATCGAAATGGGCACGAGAGTGTGGAAATTTGACAAGCCAAGAGGGGTTGGTAATGATACGGTCAAGTTTACACCAGATGCGAGAGCCGATCTGCTTGTTATTCCATGTGAACTTGCTCCCAGAGAATGGGAGATCAATGATGTTGTTAAACTCGTAGCAGGAAGCAAGCTCCGAAGAGTTCTGCGAGATGCAAGGGGTATTGTTGGATGTCTTCTCAACCGGAGAGAGAGTAACATTGAAATCACCCATAAGGGCCCAAGGGGTGGAGGTGTTGAGCTGCCCGATAGTATAGATGGTATCCCAAAGGTCCAGCCTGCCTTCTGGGGACTTATGAGCGTAAACGAAGGAAATCTCAAAGTTTGTTGATTGGGCATGTTGGGACATGGGATTTGAGATTTTGCAATGAATAAGCTGGTCCGTTTTGATTGTTGTAGTGAGGTGGAGTTTGGAGGGGTTCAACCAGAGCCAGATTCTACAGTTGTGAGCAAGGGAAGAGTTGGACACTTGACTTCAAGTAGGGAACAGGTGTTTGGCAAGACGGGACTCTTTGTTGGATCTAAGTCTTTTTTCGAGGATGGCAAGTAGGTCAATATCATTCTTCTTAACCAAGTTCTGAACGGATTTCTGCTTATTAGGGTCGTTCAGGCCCCTAATATTCCAAGAGCAGACTTTAATGATCATTAAGACATACTGGAAGATCCTTGGCAACACTTGTTATCGAGGGGGGAGGGATGGTGGCGGGTTAGCCTCATCAGAGGGAGTTTTAGGAGGAGGGATCTCAAACTGAGTTGATGAAGAGTTTTGAAGGGGAATGGTAGTCTTGGGCAAGACGACGTCTTGGGCAAGAGATTTGAGGGGAGGTATGCTTTCGGGGTTTTGAATCGGAGTGGGCGGTTGAGATGAGGGGGTTGGATTCTTCCTGGAATCCAAGGTAAGGTCAGGTTGATCAGGATGGCTGTAGGAATCAGATTGTTTTGGAGGAGAGAGCGGATCTTGCGAGAACCTGATAGAGATATCAGGTGTGGGGAGTAGGGGCCCACGGTTGGTATTAGGGTTAGCATTAGGGTTGTTACGCGGTTTAGGGTTTGGGGAGTGAGGGGGAAGTGAATTGGAGCCTTTTGAGGTGCCTTTTGGTATGCCTGATATGCCAGTTTGAATCCGAGGGAGGCAGCAGTGACCGAAGATTTTACATTTTGGACAGTGGGGAGGGATCCAATCGTACGAAACCTTCTGGTTATAGGAGGAACCATCGGGGCCAAAAAGGATGACTTCCCTTAGCAGAGGGCGAGACGCCTGGATGTCAAATAAGATGCGAGCGTATCCTAACCGTTCTTGATTGGCCGAGCACGAGTCGGTGAGAATGGGAGTGCCGAGAGCTGAACCGATCTTGGCCAGCATGTTCCTGGACCAAAATTTATAGTCTAGGTCATGGAGAGTGACCCAGATAGGCACGAAGTTCAGGCTGGAGTAGTCTAATCGGAGGTCCTTGTTCCTTCTCTTTAGAAGGAGAGTTGTAGCACAATTTGTGACCCATGGACTCCCAAGCAGGATTGAGTTAAGGTCGACTTCGTTCATGAACTGGAAAATGAACACTCCCTTGTCATTACGGAGTATTTTGGGTGCTGAGATTGTGTTCCAGTGCTCATTAACGAAGGAGGACATACGTTGGAAGTTGATGGGGCTCCCAAGGGGAAAGCTAACAAGGGATAGATGCCATTTCTTGGTAGTTTCAGCTATATCCTCTTCAGTGAAGGTGATGAGCCCATATTCGATCCCTGGAACGAAGGTCAGGGGAACGTGGTTCCATTTCGCATTGCTCAAGACGATATCTTTGTATGATATCGAGGAGTCGGCTGGGGGGGTTTTTTCAATGTTGTTGTCTTTATGAGGAGGGGTAGATGAAGAGGTTGTCAGAGAATGTTATGTTATGGGATCTGGGGAAGGAGGAAGGTTAACTGCTTTTGGGAGACATGAAGCGTCAGGAGCTAAACCGTCGTCCATCAGCGAAGGTGGAGAGGTAGTTTTGGCAGGAAATGGACAGTCGAGCTTCGAAGGAGGTGGAGGGGTAGAGGTGGGAGAGAGTGAGGAGATAGAGCCAACGCATGCATTACTGCATGGGGTGGAAGCCTTGGTATTGGATGGAGGGTTAACGTTGGGGGAGGTCGGAATAAGCGGGGGGAAGAGGGCCTCAGAGGAGAGGGTTGAGGCATCCAGAGGCTTCTGGGGTTTAGCAAGCAATCTCCGATTATTAGAGATGATAAGGTCCTCAGGGATTGGTTCGAAGGGGCTGCTTGGGGATGGAGGGGATAGGGTTGGGCAGGGTTTTGTAGGGGTGGTGGTCATAGCTTGCAGGTCAGAGAGTTTGACGGAAAAGCGCTTGGACCTCCTAGAGCCAGTCATGGGGCGGGCTGGAGGGAGATGTGGGTGGGGCGAGGCTAGGGGCCACGCTGGGGGGAGCAGGCAGGAGCCAAACTCCGGTGGCGAGAGTAGGAGATAGAAGAGAGCTCACTTCTGGGGTTTTATTTCGGTCAAGATATTTGATGTATGGGGAGTTGAAATCATGGGACCATTCCCATCATCTCTAGGGAATCTATACATACTATTGGCAGTCGATTATGTTTCGAGATGGGTGGAAGCCATTGTTTCTCCCACCAATGACGCCACGGTAGTAGTGAAGTTCCCCAACCGGACTATTTTCCCAAGATTTCGGTAACCATGAGTCATCATTAGTGATGGAGGGATGTACTTCACAGCCCGGAAGTTTGAAGCACTTCTATCGAAGTAAGGGTTAACCCATAAGGTAGGAACTCCTTACCATCCTCAAACTACTGGACAAGTTGAGATATCAAATAGAGAAATCAAAGAAATCTTGGAGAAAACCATCTCCAGAACGAGGAAGGATTGGTCAATGAAGTTGGATGATGCTCTTTGGGCGTATAGGACCGCATTCAAGACTCCCGTCGGAACCACTCCTTACAACTTCGTTTATAGGAAGTCTTGTCATCTTCCGGTAGAACTTGAGCATAAAGCTTATTGGGCGATTAAGTGGCTGAATTTTGATATCAAGGAAGCAGGACAGAAGCGACTCTTGGACATCAATGAGTTAGAAGAGATACTTTTCAATGCCTATGAGAATGTGAAGATATACAAAGAGAGAACGAAAAGATGGTATGACAAGCATATTATTCCAAAGGAGCTCAAAGAAGGAGACCTTATTCTTCTCTTCAATTCCCGTCTTCGCCTCTTTCCCGGCAAGTTAAAATCCCGATGAACCGGACCTTATATTGTGAAACATGTTTTTCTTCATGTTGCAATTGAAGTATGGGGTGAACCTAGCGGAAATTTCAAGGTGAATGGTCATCGGCTGAAGAAATACACACTGGAAGTTCCGGTAGAGGAGATTGCCCTACTGTATCGCACATGATAATAACGAATTACGGTCCAGCTAGCGACCTTAAAACAGGCGCTTCTTGGGAGGAAACCCAAGGTATTTGTTTCTTTTTTGCTTTCTAGATTAGTTTAGTATAGTTTTTGTGTTTTTGTGTTCGTGATGACAGGAGCTAGGTACAATTGAAAGAAAATAACTCATGGAAGTAGATTGAAGGAATTTAAGGTTTGAGAATTTGAGAAAAGAATGAAAACTTGAGCCATCTCTGTTGCCTACAAGCATCTTGACCGAGATCAATCTCTCTCAACCGAGATGAACACAACATGGATGTAACACCCCAAATTCAGAGAGCTCGGGGAGCTACTGGTTAGGACCTCACAATGGGTCCCGACCTTAGTTTGACAACAATTTTACTAGGATATTACAACAAGGCACAAAAGTATTTAAAACATTTGAAAACTTTAAACAATATATACATGAAGAATATGTATCAGTCTTACAAAGCAAAGGTACTAAAACGACGCATATGAAGAATAGAAGACATCCCCGTCCCCAACTAAATAAGTACGTGGACCCGGCTGACCATTCCCTCCGGATCTCTCTACAACTGTCTTAACCTGCAAGGCATCTACAAGCGGTATAAAACCATTAGCTAACATTCTATACACAAGTATAAAGGTAAAAGCACAAACACACACATACAAAACCAACATGCAACACACAATCCTTTTATTATCTTTAATTAGGTGATAGGTTATTACTAATGATACTTATTTTGTGACACGAGGGATTCCCAAACCTCGCCCCTGTCCCCGTTTACCAACGAGGTATGGTACTAATGCATCTGACCGTCTACCTGACTGGGCTGGTCGCAGGGAACCTCCTAGAATCTCGCAAGAGCTAAGCAGATGATGTCACGACCCGTTATCATACACTTGGGTCAATTACGTAAATAATAAAGTCGGCCTAATCCGGTTTCGTTGTTTATCATAACTAACAAACACCACTCATACACATTACACTCATACAAGAAGCCAGCTAAGTAAGTCCATGGACTTACCAGTCTCCAAGCGCAACAGATCACCACACTCTCAAGTTCCCCTCAGGAAACCGCACAACGCCTGTTCAAGACAAGGCACACGAATCGAACAACGCTCTAGTCAACTAGAAGTCCTTAGACTTCTAGGCTCAACATCCTCACAAGAACATAAATGCATGTGTTCGCTCCAAACGGTGTGTGCAAGCTTTAAATTTATAACCCTAGACTTAAGCTTAAAACAAGGATGCGAACCCGCAGTGTACGGGTCAATCGTAGTAAAAGCAAGAAAATTCCAGGGGTCGATCACAGGGACTTAGTGAAACAAAGTCCAATACGGTATGCTAGTGTTAATGCTAACCACAAGAGCAAGTATACAATCAAAGATGAATAAGATGTCAAATAAGCAAACATGCAATTCTAGGGATTAAAGCATCTAGTTGTGGTTCCAACTCAAGATCTATAGATAAGCGGACAAAGCTGAGATTTTTGCATGGGGAAGGTGTTTCTAAAGTGGAGTAGATCACCGGGTAAGTCTCACTACACACTAATCCCAAACCGTAACTCCTATTACCGGGTAAGTCTCAAGGAATCAAGATAAAGAACTATAACCTCAAACTAACACACCATCTAAGGGAATAGAATCAACCTTTACCGGGTAAGTCTCAGGCTAACTCACAAAGATGGGATGGAAGCACACTCAAACCCCAATAAAGGATAAACCTTTATTACCTACACTTATGATCGTTAATACACAAACTAAGGAATTACCGGGTAAGTCTCATCCTAAGCTTGCATTGAACCAGGAAGGTGTAATAAGAATAGGATTTAGCAAACTCTAACACTTAACTTTCTGTTTTAGGTCGGATAGTCACCTCGGTCAGAAGATTTCCACCCCGGCCGAGATGTTCATCAACCGAACGAGATGCTTAGGGTTAAGGTTAAAGACTCGAACTTTCAGGATCCTACTGGAATCTAATATTATTCTATCATTGTTTTTCCCACAACCTTCAGCTAATCACCCTAGAATCACACAAGGAAATTAGCCACTCATCATCATAATGAAAGTATTAAATATATGGGAAGAAGGTGAATATTTGAACAAAGAAGAATTTAATGAAAACACTTCAATAACTGAATCAAATATCACACAAAAATCGTTCCTTGGATAATGATCCAATAAGACAAGACAACAAGGAAAAGAATTGAAGACAATCTTACAAAACCCTCCAAAAAGCTATAAAGCTATAGTCTTCAATCTTCCTTCGACCTTCAAAAAGGTTCTTCGAATCTCCCAAATTGGAGTAGGATGCGGCTGCTGCGTATTCTTCGCTGTAATCGAGATCGTATGCGGTGTATGCAGCCTCTAAGCATGATCGGATTTGTGGAAAATCCAACCCTTTTTATAGGAAAAATAACCCTCCAAAAATAATAAATCTTAAGAAGATATTATCCCATAAATATAGGTAAAATATATGATTCTGCATATCTCCTTCCTTCTAGAAGCTCAGCCCAAAAATATAAGATCACTTTCCAATTTTAAAAGATCTCAGCCAAGAATAAAATATTCTCGCCGCGTCCTAGGTGTTCGCCTCGGTCGAGTCGGTGTCTCTGGATCGCCTCGGTCGAGATGAATCTCTGGGCAACCGAGGTGATCATAACTGAATGTAGAATCTCTCAAAACTGGTCCAAAGTAAATCTTTAATCCATGGCTATGCTTCCTGAATGTAGCTCCAAATGACTCTTGACTCCTTTTGCTCCTTTTCAATGCAAAACGTACCATATTACCTGCAATTACAACGAAACTAGGTGTAGACCTCGATTCTCGCAAGGGTAGATGAAATGGTAGTAAAATCACATAATGTACATACAAACATGCAGATTATGAAAGATAAAACGTCTAAACAAACCCCAAAATATAGACTATAATTCATGCTATCAAAATACCCCATACTTAGCCCTTGCTTGTCCCCAAGCAAGTTCCGCATATAAAAGACAAGATAGAATGGATTAATAGTCAATAAGATCAATGAAAAGTCTTTCAAAACATTTTTATGGTGTGCTACAATCATAGATTACTCTAAGAGAATACTTCATGGAATTTAAAATAAATGCATGATCAAAACATTTTATAAGTATAAGAAAGTTGTTCATCTTTGCATAAAATCATAGAATGCATAATAAGTCATAATTATCGAAATTAATCATGCATAATCCAGTTTAAACCGCTAAGTCAATCAGCAAGCTCGAGGTCTCAAGGGCTTCCCAAAAGAAAGGTCAAGAAACGTGTAGGGTAGGGATGTATGTAAGGTAATGTGGTGCTAGAATCCGGGAAAAGGATATACTTCACTTTCACTTTGACTTGCAACATCTTCCACCAATAAGCTTTGCTTATTTCACACTTTTTCTTTTTACTTTACTTTTTGGGATGCATGGACAGAGGTGCACAATAACCGAAGCCTAGGAAATCAGCAATCATCAATTTCTTGAGATGCATCAAACCCTTGATTCACATACCATGACCCGTTAGGAATATCGCTCAATCCGACTTTGGCAAGACACAGACACCCGGCTATGTGAATGGTGCCGAGTTACTCATCTTCATGATTGACTTCCCCAAACCTATTATTACTTTCTAGCACTTTCACTTCCAGCCAACTTCTCAACTTTAACTTCACTTGCTTTCACCACTTCGCTTGCTTCCAAATTCCCGGATAGGTAAAGGGAGGCAATATGTATATGAGGGGCTAAGCATGATCAAGAAGAGGAAGAGAGAAGAATGAATTGCCTTGGTCTTTCCAGGAAGAAAGTGAGAAAACTTATCTTGCGGTGTCAACCTTCAAATTCAACATAATTTGGATAAAAACAAAGTATTAAACATGCCAAAAATTTCAAAAAAAGATTTAGCAACTTAAACATATTATAAAACCTTTCAAACACATAAAGATTTCAAATCCAGTCGGTAAACAAGATCTTCACTGAGATCATATCCAGATAAGAAGCACAAAAATCGTTTTCGAAAACTCTCAGTTAACCCACCTCGGTCGAGGTGTTCTTAGGTCAACCGAGGTGAAACACCTCGTTCGGCCAGAACTGTCCCGGTCGAGGTCAAAAATTTTTTTAAAACCATTTTGTTTTTTTTTCGGTTTCGACGTTTTTCTCAGTCAAATAACCTGTAAGTATTTAGCAACTTAAACAAAGCATTTAGCAACTTAAACATATCAGAACTGTCCCCGGCAACGGCGCCAAAAACTTGTTCGCTCCAAACGGTGTGTGCAAGCTTTAAATTTATAACCCTAGACTTAAGCTTAAAACAAGGATGCGAACCCGCAGTGTACGGGTCAATCGTAGTAAAAGCAAGAAAATTCCAGGGGTCGATCACAGGGACTTAGTGAAACAAAGTCCAATACGGTATGCTAATGTTAATGCTAACCACAAGAGCAAGTATACAATCAAAGATGAATAAGATGTCAAATAAAGCAAACATGCAATTCTAGGGATTAAAGCATCTAGTTGTGGTTCCAACTCAAGATCTATAGATAAGCGGACAAAGCTGAGGTTTTTGCATGGGGAAGGTGTTTCTAAAGTGGAGTAGATCACCGGGTAAGTCTCACTACACACTAATCCAAAACCGTAACTCCTATTACCGGGTAAGTCTCAAGGAATCAAGATAAAGAACTATAACCTCAAACTAACACACCATCTAAGGGAATAGAATCAACCTTTACCGGGTAAGTCTCAGGCTAACTCACAAAGATGGGATGGAAGCACACTCAAACCCCAATAAAGGATAAACCTTTATTACCTACACTTATGATCGTTAGTACACAAACTAAGGAATTACCGGGTAAGTCTCATCCTAAGCTTGCATTGAACCAGAAAGGTGTAATAAGAATAGGATTTGGCAAACTCTAACACTTAACTCTCAGTTTAGGATCGGATAAGTCACCTCGGTCAGAAGATTTCCACCCCGGCCGAGATGTTCATCGACTGAACGAGATGCTTAGGGTTAAGGTTAAAGACTCGAACTTTCAGGATCCTACTGGAATCTAAGATTATTCTATCATTGTTTTTCCCACAACCTTCAGCCAATCACCCTAGAATCACACAAGGAAATTAGCCACTCATCATCATAATGAAAGTATTAAATATATGGGAAGAAGGTGAATATTTGAACAAAGAAGAATTTAATGAAAACACTTCAATAACTGAATCAAATATCACACAAAAATCGTTCCTTGGATAATGATCCAATAAGACAAGACAACAAGGAAAAGAATTGAAGACAATCTTACAAAACCCTCCAAAAAGCTATAAAGCTATAGTCTTCAATCTTCCTTCGACCTTCAAAAAGGTTCTTCGAATCTCCCAAATTGGAGTAGGATGCGGCTGCTGCGCTGATAGCGGATGTGCTGCGTCGTATGCGGGATCTTCTAACTGTAAGCGGCCGTCGACGTATGCGGCGTGTCGGATTTGTGGAAAATCCAACCCTTTTTATAGGAAAAATAACCCTCCAAAAATAATAAATCTTAAGAAGATATTATCCCATAAATATAGGTAAAATATATGATTCTGCATATCTCCTTCCTTCTAGAAGCTCAGCCCAAAAATATAAGATCACTTTCCAATTTTAAAAGATCTCAGCCAAGAATAAAATATTCTCGCCGCGTCCTAGGTGTTCGCCTCGGTCGAGTCGGTGTCTCTGGATCGCCTCGGTCGAGATGAATCTCTGGGCAACCGAGGTGATCATAACTGAGTGTAGAATCTCTCAAAACTGGTCCAAAGTAAATCTTTAATCCATGGCTATGCTTCCTGAAGGATTCCTTTTTGCTCCTCAATGTAGCTCCAAATGACTCTTGACTCCTTTTGCTCCTTTTCAATGCAAAACGTACCATATTACCTGCAATTACAACGAAACTAGGTGTAGACCTCGATTCTCGCAAGGGTAGATGAAATGGTAGTAAAATCACATAATGTACATACAAACATGCAGATTATGAAAGATAAAACGTCTAAACAAACCCCAAAATATAGACTATAATTCATGCTATCAGCATGAGATGGATCGACACTTAAAACCTAACACAAATCTTCTAAGCTAAACTATACTTATACCCAACTTCGGAACATCCTAAATCTGGATTAACCCAATAAATCGTTCTCAACTTTTACCACAACTCCTATATATATCCGTCAACAACATAGTAAAAAATCACGTCCAACAGAGGTCAATAACCCCTCCAAATCTATTTTATAAAACTGTATCACAAGTAGTTTTTCTTTTTTCTCATACTTAGAACATATCAGCATAATGTTCGCTCCAAACGGTGTGTGCAAGCTTTAAATTTATAACCCTAGACGTAAGCTTAAAACAAGGATGCGAACCCGCAGTGTACGAGTCAATCGTAGTAAAAAGCAAGGAATTCCAGGGGTCGATCACAGGGACATAGTGAAACAAAGTCCAATTACGGTATGCTTATGTAAATACTAACCACAAAGCAATTAAAACAATCAAAGATGATATAGAAGTCAATAAAGGGAACATGCAATTCTAGGTATTAAAGCATCTAGTTGTGGTTCCAACTCAAAATCTAAAGATAAGCGGACAAAGCTGAGGTTTTTGCATAGGGAAGGTGTTACTAAAGTGGAGTAGATCACCGGGTAAGTCTCACTACTCACTAATCCAAAACCGTAACTCCTATTACCGGGTAAGTCTCAAGGAATTTAGATAAAGAACTATAACCTCAAACTAACACACCATCTAAGGGAATAGAATCAACCTTTACCGGGTAAGTCTCAGGCTAACTCACAAAGATGGGATGGAAGCACACTCAAACCCCAATAAAGGATAAACCTTTATTACCTACACTTATGATCTTGGGTAAACAAACAAAGGAATTACCGGGTAAGTCTCATCCTAAGCTTGCATTGAATCAGGAAAGGTGTAATAAGAATAGGAATTGGCAAACTCTAACACTTAACTCTCAGTTTAGGATCAGATAAGTCACCTCGGTCAGAAGAATTCCACCCCGGCCGAGATGTTCATCGACTGAACGAGATGCTTAGGGTTAAGGTTAAAGACTCGAACTTTCAGGGTCCTACTGGAATCTAAGATTATTCTATCATTGTTTTTCCCACAACCTTCAGCCAATCACCCTAGAATCACACAAAGAGATTAGCCACTCATCATCATGAAAGTATTAATCAAATGTATGGGAAGAAGGTGAATATTTGAACAAGAAGAATTTAATGAAAAGACTTCAATAACTGAATCAAATATCACAACAAAAGCGTTCCTTGGATAGAAATCCAACAAGGCAAGACAACAAGGAAGGGAATCTAAGATAATCTTACAAAACCCTTCAAAAGCTATAAAAGCTACAATCTTCCTTCTTCAACCTTCAAAAAGGTTCTTCAAATCTCCCACTGGAGTATGGCTGCTGCGGTGTATAAACCCTGATCGGTGGTATAACATCATGTGGATTTGTGGGAAATCCAACCCTTTTTATAGGAAAATTACTCTCCAAAGATAAGATATCTTAGAAAGATCTCTTCCCATAAAAATAGGTAAAATATATGATCTAACATATCTTCTTCCTTCCAGGACCCAAGCCCAAAAATATAAGATCTCTTTCCAAAAGTAAAAGATCTCAGCCAAGAATAAAATATTCTCGCCGCGTCCCAGGTGTTCGCCTCGGTCGAGTCGACTTCTCTGGATCACCTCGGTCGAGGTGAATCTGTGGTCAACCGAGGTGAGTCACAACTGAATGTTAAATCTCTCAAATCTGGTCCAAAGTAAATCTTGAATCCATGGTTATGCTTCCTGAATGGTTCCTGAATGTAGCTCCAATGACTCCGTAGCTCCTTTTGCTCCTTTTTGATGCGAAACATACCATTTTACCTACGATTACAACAAAACTAGGTGTAGACCTCGATTCCCGCGAAGGTAGATGAAATGGTAATAAAATCACATATTATACATACAAACATGCAAATTATGAAAGATAAAACGTCCAAACAAACCCCAAAATATAGACTATAATTCATGCTATCAAAATACCCCATACTTAGCCCTTGCTTGTCCCCAAGCAAGTTCCGCATATAAAAGACAAGATAGAATGGATTAATAGTCAATAAGATCAATGAAAAGTCTTTCAAAACATTTTTATGGTGTGCTACAATCATAGATTACTCTAAGAGAATACTTCATGGAATTTAAAATAAATGTATGATCAAAACATTTTATAAGTATAAGAAAGTTGTTCATCTTTGCATAAAATCATAGAATGCATAATAAGTCATAATTATCGAAATTAATCATGCATAATCCAGTTTAAACCGCTAAGTCAATCAGCAAGCTCGAGGTCTCAAGGGCTTCCCAAAAGAAAGGTCAAGAAACGTGTAGGGTAGGGATGTATGTAAGGTAATGTGGTGCTAGAATCCGGGAAAAGGATATACTTCACTTTCACTTTGACTTGCAACATCTTCCACCAATAAGCTTTGCTTATTTCACACTTTTTCTTTTTACTTTACTTTTTGGGATGCATGGACAGAGGTGCACAATAACCGAAGCCTAGGAAATCAGCAATCATCAATTTCTTGAGATGCATCAAACCCTTGATTCACATACCATGACCCGTTAGGAATATCGCTCAATCCGACTTTGGCAAGACACAGACACCCGGCTATGTGAATGGTGCCGAGTTACTCATCTTCATGATTGACTTCCCCAAACCTATTATTACTTTCTAGCACTTTCACTTCCAGCCAACTTCTCAACTTTAACTTCACTTGCTTTCACCACTTCGCTTGCTTCCAAATTCCAGGATAGATAAAGGGAGGCAAAATGTATATGAGGGGCTAAGCATGATCAAGAAGAGGAAGAGAGAAGAATGAATTGCCTTGGTCTTTCCAGGAAGAAAGTGAGAAAACTTATCTTGCGGTGTCAACCTTCAAATTCAACATAATTTGGATAAAAACAAAGTATTAAACATGCCAAAAATTTCAAAAAAAGATTTAGCAACTTAAACATATTATAAAACCTTTCAAACACATAAAGATTTCAAAACCAGTCAGTAAGCAAGATCTTCACTGAGATCATATCCAGATAAGAAGTAAAAAAATCATTTCGAAAACTCCCAGTCAACCCTCCTCGGTCGAGGTGTTCTTAGGTCAACCGAGTTGAAACACCTCGTTCGGCCAGAACTGTCCCGGTCGAGGTCCAAAATTATTTTTTATTTTTTTATTTATTTAAAACCAGTTTTCTTTCAGTTTCGACGTTTTTCTCAATCAAATAACCTGTAAGTATGCATGTAGTCTCAGATAAACAAATAGATGCAAAAGTGAAGCATAAATATAAATATCCAGTCAAATAGAGTCATACATCAAATAAATGTCAAGTAATACACAAATACCCTATACTTGGGACACACTGTCCCAGTGGGTCAAAATAAGTCTAAGGAATAAAGTACTCACCGGATAATAAGCTGAACTGCATAAAAATAAGAAAGAAAATCCTGCAGCTCTCAATAGTCATGATCCGGTGGTGGTGGTGGTGGTGGTGGCAAATATGGATACTAGGATGGGTCAAATGGATAACCCATGGTCTGCTGAAACTGGATCTCCATCATCCTGCGCTGATAATGTTGTCCCTCTAGCATCTGATGAGTCAAACTGTCGATCTGTCGGTGTTGGGCAGAAAAACTCTCATGCATGTCCACAGTAAGGGCAGCATAAGAGTCGATCATCTGATCCGTCAGATCATCGATCCGACGGTGAGCCTCTGGATCTCTATGTCGGCGTGCTCTACGCCTAGCAGGTCTCAATGATGATGCAGCAGGTGCAGGCTCAGCCTCAGTGTCATCGTCCAGATCTATGACCGGTGCACTGGGTCCAGTAGTATCCGTCCCTGTATCCATCGGGACTCCATCATCCCTGTCATCAGCAATCTCCTCATCATCTACCTCCTCCTCAGCTGGGGCAGCTGCTGCCTCTCTGTAATCCTCCATCAGTGGGGCCCAAGCGGTCTGCCAATAATGAGGGTCGTAAATAGTAAACTGTGTTGACCACCTGATCCCCTGCGGTGCAGTCAGCTCCCATGGCATAGCCACGTACGGTGTAGTCAGACCTCGGGGAACCAGAATCCGCTGAGTGATCATCTCCTGCAGCCCAAGCGGCTTGGCAGCCGCCACCATTGTGCAAGCGCTGAGATCCATGTCCTGATAGCTGGCAATCTGGGTGACTATCCCTCCGCAGCAGATGTCCCCCTTCGCCTTGGCCTTGATCCTGTGCAGACCCTCTGCCAGCATCAAGCCAAAGTCGGGGATCCCTCCTGTCACCATGCAATATAGGCTGAACAGCTCCCCCTGTCGGACCTTCTGGGGCGTTTCAGTACGCGCCAGAAGCGTCTCGCTGAAGATACGGTGGGCTAACCTAAAAGCTAAGTGAAAGATGACCCTCTCCCTGGAATCTCCAGGGCGCCATCTGTCTGCATGCTCAGCAATATGGGCAATCTGTCCCCAAAACTCCCTAGCTACAGATCGGGAAGGGAAATCAACGGCTGTCGGGGCAGGGAAACCAAAAATATCCCTCCAATACTCTAGTGGGACTATGAAGTTCCGGTTCATCAACCGGTACTTCACAGAACGCTCTGTGGGGAGGTAGGTGAAGGAGCTAACGAACTCTAGGGTGGGCTCTAAATAGGCTGGGGCTCGGATCTCAATAAACTAATCTAGCCCTACTGTAGATATCATCCGTCTAAGGTCTCCATCCACATGGAGACAGTCAAAAGCAGACACGTCCAGGAAGCGAGGTGCAATCACTGGACGGCCGGAAATACGCTCATAGTCGACCCAGTGTCGCTCGTGGATCACCGGCTGATAGGGTCGGGAAAAAGAGGAAGAAGGGGAAGGGAGAATCTATCCATAAGGGCAAGGCGTCTGTCGGAACTCATTTTCAAATCTGTCACTGTCAGGTCACCTCGGTCGACTGACAACACTCAAGAATCACCTTGGCCGAGGCACAGCTCGTCTGGACCGAGGCGGAAAACTGGATTCTAATTTCTTCAGAAAAATCAGTTCTTTTCCCCCAAAATCACTACAACTGCTTCCTATGGGGTACTTAATCCTTTTCATCAGAAAATTCAGTTCTTTTCCCCCTTTTATACCCTTTCTGGAACTACTGTCACCTCGGTCGAGATGGTCTCCACTAGACCGAGGTGGTACGGACCGAGGTGGTTCTTCAGAAACCCTAGTCGCCTCGGTTGCTCAAAAATCATCTCGGTCGAGGTGCTCTGATAGCAACCGAGATGCCTCAGTCAAACTTCGTCTTCTTAAATTCTCAATCTTCTGTCCTTCTAGTTATGCTCCTTCCTTAGATGTCTCCTGTTATCTGTCTAGGACGCCAAAAATAAAACAAAGCAAAGCAAAAGCAAAAACTATCTAAACTAGACTGGAAAAAGGGAAAAGAAAGCAATACCTTGGGTTGCCTCCCAAGAAGCGCTTGGTTTAAGGTCGCTAGCTGGACCATGATGCGTCTCAAACGAGGTGGGAGGTGCCCTCACCCCATACTTCACCTCCATCGTGGGGTGAAGTAAGTAAGTCTATCAAACGCTCCAACAAGTGTAAACGCTCATCGGGAAATGAATCGTCTATGGGTGGGTCGTCCTTCTCGCGTGAAGATGCAGGTAGCCGGCTGAGTTGATCCGCAACAGAATTTTCGGATCCCTTCTTATCGCGGATCTCTAGATCAAACTCTTGAAGCAAGAGAATCCATCGAATAAGACGTGGCTTGGCATCTTTCTTAGCCAACAAGTAATGGATGGCTGCATGGTCGGTGTAGACAATGACTTTCGCCCCTACTAAATAGGAACGAAACTTCTCGAAAGCATATACAACCGCCAATAACTCCTTCTCGGTGGTAGCATAGTTGCGTTGTGCTACATCTAGCGTCTTGCTAGCATAGTAAATGGCGGTGGTCCGTCCATCCTTCTTTTGTCCAAGCACCGCTCCTACGGCTACGTCACTAGCGTCGCACATGATCTCAAAGGGCAAGGTCCAATCCGGAGTTTGGATAATGGGAGCGGAGATCAACGCTTCCTTAATCCTGTAAAAAGCATCAAGACACTCCTGCGAAAACTCAAAAACAACATCTTTATTCAAGAGGTTAGTTAGAGGTTTAGAAATCTTAGAGAAGTCCTTGATGAATCTCCTGTAAAAACCTGCATGCCCGAGAAAACTCCTCACACCTTTGACAGAACAAGGGGGAGGGAGTTTCTCAATAGTCTCGATCTTAGCGCGATCGACCTCAATGCCTCGATTAGAAACGAGGTGTCCTAGCACAATGCCTTCATTAACCATAAAATGACACTTCTCCCAATTCAAAACGAGATTAGTGTCTTCACATCTTTTAAGCACTAGAGAAAGGTTAGATAGGCAATCATCAAAAGAGGAACCATATACAGAAAAATCATCCATAAATACCTCCATGATCTCCTCTATGTACTCGGAAAAGATAGCCATCATGCATCGCTGGAAGGTAGCGGGTGCATTGCACAATCCAAATGGAATCCTCCTATAAGCAAATGTCCCCCATGGACAAGTGAAAGTGGTCTTCTCCTGATCATCCGGATGGATAGGAATCTGGAAGAATCCACTATAACCGTCTAAGTAGCAAAAGTGTGAATGCTGGGCCCACCGCTCGAGCATTTGATCAATGAAGGGAAGTGGAAAATGGTCCTTCCGTGTGGCCGTGTTCAGCTTCCTATAATCGATGCAAACCCTCCAGCCCGTAACGGTCGTGGTTGGGATCAACTCGTTGTTCTTATTTGTCACAACGGTCATCCCTCCTTTCTTCGGAACTACATGCACCAGGCTAACCCACTTGCTGTCCGAGATAGGGTATATGATACCTGCATCCAACAACTTAAGAATTTCTTTCTTCACAACCTCTTTCATGATCGGATTTAACCGTCTTTGAGGTTCCCGTGAAGTCTTATGATCATCCTCCATTAAAATTCTATGCATGCAGAAAGAGGGATTAATGCCAATAAGATCATCTATAGTGTAACCCAAAGCCTTCTGATGCTTTCTCAGGACATTCATTAGTTTAGATAATTCAGTTTCGGAGAGGGAAGCACTAACAATAATGGGATAAGTGGAATCCGGTCCAAGAAAGACATACCTCAAGTGATTTGGGAGTTGTTTAAGCTCCACAACTGGGGGTGCTTTCTGAGGGGGATCCTTGCTTCCTCTTTCCAGTGGAGTAGATCCAGAAACTGGACTTTCGGAAGTCTCAGTTGAAATCGTCTCGCCATCGACCTCGGTTGAGGCGCAGAGGCGTTGACCGAGATGTTCTTCAGTCGCCTCGCTCAGTCCAGAAAGTGCCTCGGTCAAGGTACTGCAACTGGAACCGAAACTGGAGATCTTCGTCTCCTGGATTAGCTTCTCAGTTTTAGCTCCAGTATCTTCTTCCAGTGCTTTTAAGCTCCGTATATCTGCATCACAAGAAGCATCTATACCTTCCTCCATTAAACTGAAACTAATAACTCTTTCGAGTGGATCGTTAATAAGGATAGAGCTCACTAATTCTCTTGATTCTTCTTCATCGTAGATGTTGAAGATATCATCGCTTAGCTGCTCCCCTTTCATGGCTGCAAGTAATGCGAATTCCACCTCATCGCCGCCAATGTTGAATTTCAACTTGGCGTTCTTGCAATCCACGTTGCAACCCGAAGTTGCTAGAAATGGCCTCCCGAGAATAATAGGAACAGGATAATCTGCGGGAATGTCAAGTACAACAAAATCTATTGGTAAATAGAAGTTACCAAACGTGACCAGAACGTCCTCCAAGACTCCCACGGGATGGGTGATGGAGCGATCCGCCATATATAGTCGAATCTTGACCGGCTTGGGCTCTCCAAGTCCGATCTTCGCACATAGCTCCAGCGGAATGATGCTCATGCTGGCTCCTAGATCACAAAGAGCTTCACAAGTGACATCCCCAAATTGAATGGGAATGCAAAATGAGCCGGGATCTCTCAATTTAGGTGGCATCTTCTCCTTCATGATTTGAATAAGCTCCGAGGATTTAGATGTCATCCTAACTTCACCAAAATCTTCCAGTTTCCTCTTCCTTGATAGGATCTCCTTCAAGAACTTCTCATAGGCGGGCATCCCTAGAATAGCATCAAGGAAAGGAATGTTAATGTGTAGTTTATTCATCAAGTCAAGGAACTTACCAAAGTGTTTGTCTAGATGTGATCTGGCCCTTGACTGGGGGAATGGAAGTGGTGGTTTGTATGCATGAGGTGGAACATAAACTTCAGTTTTCCCCTCTGCTTTCTGTGGCTCCACCTCGGTTGGCATCTCGGTCGAAGTGTTGTTCGACTGCATCTGGACCGAGGTGGTCTTCGTCGGTACTGGCACCGACCGAGGCACTGGATCTGCAGTTTTCAGTCCACTCCTCGTAGTTATGGCCATGATCTGGCCCTTACGGTTGCTTTCCGTTCTTGCTGGAAGCTTCCCTGGATCTCTTGGCGCTTCATTCGCCCTACTTGCAAGTTGTTGTTCAAAGGCTTTTAGGGCCTTCGAAAATGAAGTCATGGAAGTCTCCATAGCACTAAGCTTGATCAAGATAGCCTCCAGAACTGCGTCTTTCTTTTCCGGCTGAGACGAACTTGATCCTTGCCCCTGGCTCTTTAATGGAGTAGAGGAAGAAGAAGGGGAAGAGAGGAAAGGGTTAGAGGAATCGTTAGAGTTGGAGTTTGAATGATTGTTACCAGAATTTTGGTTGTTCGCCCTCCAATTGTTGCTATTGGATCCTCTATTGTTATTGTTGTAGTTGTTGTTCCGGGAACCGTTGTTGTTGTTACGGTATCCATTGTTGTTGTTCCTTTGTCCTTGCTCTTCCTTCTTGGTTTGAGCAACCAAGAGTTCCTTCAATTGCTTCACGTCATTCTTCAAAGACGTGAGTTGATTGTTGTTGGGCTGAGTTTCTTGGAAGTTAACTCTTTTAACTCCACCTTCAGCTCCTTGATGAGTGTACTTCTCCATATGCAAAGCTTGCTTCTCGATGAAGTCCCAAGCTTCGTCAATCGCCATGTCCATAAAGGTACCGGCGGAGAGTAGTTGGAGGTTGAACTGGGTGCTTCCGTCCAGTCCCTTGAAGTATATCTCCAATAACTCTATCTTTGGAATCCCATGATGTGGGCAATCCAAAAGAATGTCCTTGAACCGCTCCCATGACTTGGACAAGCTCTCCTTGTCCTTCATAATGAAAGCATTGATCTTCCCTCTCATTTCAGCGGTCTTAGAGGGGGAAAAGAATTTGGTCAAGAATTCCATCGTCATCTCCTCCCACGCGCTAATTTTTCCTGGAGGAAGAGATTGATATCAAGTAAGAGCTCTATCTTTTAAAGAAAAGTAAAAAGGTCTTAGCTTGTAGTTGTTATTTTCAATCCTTGAGGGTCTCAAGGTCTCCATCAAGATCTCATAATTTTGAAGATGTTGATGTGGTGATTCCTTCTCTAGCCCCCTGAATTGGCATTGGAGAATCATGGATAGAACTTGCGGTCGAAGTTCGTAGTCATGGTCCGCTAGATCTCCTAGGTTAACTCCTGGACGCCTCAGTTGTTGATTGGGGTCCGTCCTTTGACCTAGGGTTTGTGGGATTCCTGCAAGAAGAACGCCTCGGACTGGCATCCGAGGTGGAAGTATATCGGCCGGGGCGTCAGGTACTGGAACCTGCCTCGGTCGAGGGTCAGGAACTGGGAACTGCATCAGTCCAGCATCGGGAATTGGGTCTTCCCTCGGTCGAAGTAGAATTTGGTCTCGTATGGCTGCCATATCTGCTTTGATTGCTTCAGTCCTGGTGCGAGTTTCTTCCTTCTCTCGCCTTAGCTCTTCCCTGCTGAGGCGTAGCTGCTCTAGCGCCTCTTTCAACTCGGCCTCAAGATCACGATTGTCTTGGTGGGCCATCTTCGCTTCTCTTAAGCGTCGCTTGTATGTCTTTTCTGGTTCGGGATCGTAAGGAACAATTTCCTTCCCAGTGCGGGTTCTTCGCATAAACCTAAGAAAGAACGAGCAAAAGTCACTCAAGTAGAGTGGTTAGTAGACACGGGGGCAAGTGCCCCAAAAGCAAACCGTAACCGGCTCGGTCTAGACCAAGTTCCCCGACAACGGCGCTAAAAACTTGTTCGCTCCAAACGGTGTGTGCAAACTTTAAATTTATAACCCTAGACGTAAGCTTAAAACAAGGATGCGAACCCGCAGTGTACGGGTCAATCGTAGTAAAAAGCAAGGAATTCCAGGGGTCGATCACAGGGACTTAGTGAAACAAAGTCCAATTACGGTATGCTTATGTAAATACTAACCACAAAGCAATTAAAACAATCAAAGATGATATAGAAGTCAATAAAGGGAACATGCAATTCTAGGGATTAAAGCATCTAGTTGTGGTTCCAACTCAAGATCTAAAGATAAGCGGACAAAGCTGAGGTTTTTGCAAAGGAAAGGTGTTACTAAAGTGGAGTAGATCACCGGGTAAGTCTCACTACTCACTAATCCAAAACCGTAACTCCTATTACCGGGTAAGTCTCAAGGAATTAAGATAAAGAACTATAACCTCAAACTAACACACCATCTAAGGGAATAGAATCAACCTTTACCGGGTAAGTCTAAGGCTAACTCACAAAGATGGGATGGAAGCACACTCAAACCTCAATAAAAGATAAACCTTTATTACCTACACTTATGATCTTGGGTAAATAAACAAAGGAATTACCGGGTAAGTCTCATCCTAAGCTTGCACTGAATCAGGAAAGGTGTAATAAGAATAGGATTTGGCAAACTCTAACACTTAACTCTCAGTTTAGGATCAGATAAGTCACCTCGGTCAGAAGAATTCCACCCCGGCCGAGATGTTCATCGACTGAACGAGATGCTTAGGGTTAAGGTTAAAGACTCGAACTTTCAGGGTCCTACTGGAATCTAAGATTATTCTATCATTGTTTTTCCCACAACCTTCAGCCAATCACCCTAGAATCACACAAAGAGATTAGCCACTCATCACCATGAAAGTATTAATCAAATGTATGGGAAGAAGGTGAATATTTGAACAAGAAGAATTTAATGAAAAGACTTCAATAACTGAATCAAATATCACAACAAAAGCGTTCCTTGGATAGAAATCCAACAAGGCAAGACAACAAGGAAGGGAATCTAAGATAATCTTACAAAACCCTTCAAAAGCTATAAAAGCTACAATCTTCCTTCTTCAACCTTCAAAAAGGTTCTTCAAATCTCCCACTGGAGTATGGCTGCTGCGGTGTATAAACCCTGATCGGTGGTATAGCATCATGTGGATTTGTGGGAAATCCAACCCTTTTTATAGGAAAATTACTCTCCAAAGATAAGATATCTTAGAAAGATCTCTTCCCATAAAAATAGGTAAAATATATGATCTAGCATATCTTCTTCCTTCCAAGAGCCAAGCCCAAAAATATAAGATCTCTTTCCAAAAATAAAAGATCTCAGCCAAGAATAAAATATTCTCGCCGCGTCCCAGGTGTTCGCCTCGGTCGAGTCGACTTCTCTGGATCACCTCGGTCGAGGTGAATCTGTGGTCAACCGAGGTGAGTCACAACTGAATGTGAAATCTCTCAAATCTGGTCCAAAGTAAATCTTGAATCCATGGCTATGCTTCTTGGATGGTTCCTTATTGTAGCTCCAATGACTCCATAGCTCCTTTTGCTCCTTTTTTTATGCGAAACGTACCAATTTACCTACGATTACAACAAAACTAGGTGTAGATCTCGATTCCCACGAAGGTAGATGAAATGGTAATAAAATCACATATTATACATACAAACATGCAGATTATAAAAGATAAAACGTCCAAACAAACCCCAAAATATAGACTATAATTCATGCTATCACATAACCTAAAAACTGCATGAGGAACCAACTTTGGAGAATCAAATCTCCTTAACTATATCTCGGAAATTCTCAAATTTCAGTATCTTATACTATATAATACCAACTACAACATATCCAAAAATCATCACTAAAGGAGGAGTCTCACTTACTCATATCTGGATCACAAAACTGTATCGACATGCAGTTTTCCACACTTAGGAAATTCAGCAAACACTTAACAAACAGCACACTGTCTTAACTTTGAAAAATCATAAATCCTAAACTACTCGCTGGATTTATCCCAAATTTTGATATATTCTACTATAAAATATTAACTATGACATATCCAAAATTCAAGTCTAACCGAGATATATAACCCAATCAAATCTATATCACAAAACTGAATCACAAGCAGTTTTAGACAAAATTCAGCACAACCTATAAACTGCTCAAGGTCTCTACTTTGGGACGCCATAACTCTTAAACTGTAACTCAGATTCCTCTCCAATTTTAATATGTTCTACCACAATATTCCAACTATATCATATCCAAAATTCAGCCAAAAAGAATGAGTTTAGCATACCTAAATCTTGCCACGAAGTTGGATACTCGACACATTTTCAAAAATTCAGAAAAAGGCTGGATCTTCACAGATCTGCATATAGTAACTCCAAGTCAGGTTAAGGGAGGTTTAAATCTCGATTAGGACCTGAGGAAGAAGGGAAGAAGAGGCTCACCAATTCTACAGGATATGCGGTATTGTCGGCGCTGCAGGGAAGTGCATACGCTGGCTCGAGGCTAAGAGGTTGTGCTCCTTGTTGCTGGTGAGGACGGAATTTGGCTGTCTATGAATTCTGGAACTCACGACCAGTGCAGAAGGGAGGGGGTATTTGCAGTCACTAGATCGTTGACATAAGATAGGAAAAGGCCTTGTCATGGCAACGAGCCCTTACCGGTTCTGTTCGAGTGGGGCGTTTAGGAGAAGGTTTCCACGCACAGGTCTGTTGGCTACGTTCCTGAGCAGTTCATTATGTTGCTGAAAAACTGGGCTTGTACGGAATCATTTCTGATGTCGAGAGCAGAGGGCAAGCAAGGCAGCAACGCCGGAATGGCTCAAACCCATGCGCTGCATTGCTTGGACAGAGGGCATGCTCCGGTTGAAGACAACCGCTACAGAAAGCTGAAGAGTATCCCTGCCATTGCTGGTGTCGAGTGTGGCTGACGAAGGAGTCACCACAGCTGCTTAGGGAGAAGGTTGCCGTTGCTCAAGGGAGGAGATCGCCACTGCTGCTTCTGGGAGAGATCGTCTAGGGTTAAGAAGGGAGGATGAGGCTACTACGTTGAAGGGAGCTGTGCACAGATCACGTACAGGCTGAAGACCCATTGTTGCTGTTAGGACAGAGTGTGGAGTGGGCTTGTCACAAGGCTGGCTGGCATGGCAACGGTATGTTGGAGCAATGAGGAAGGAGTGGGCTGAAATAAAGATGGAGAGGTGGGCTGAAATATTTATTTAAGGTCTAGTCAAAAGCTTGTCATGTCTTTGTCCTAAGCTTGTCGGTGACGTTGTCATGGCCTTGTCATAACTCGTCGGGTGGCGTCGTCATGATCTCGTCTGGGATATGAACTCATGGTTGCAATTTAGGGTTTAGTATTATTTTTCTATCATTTTATGTGAGAAAAAGATCTTACATAAAATGATAGAATTTATGATGACATCGGAAGTTATGGGAAATGAAAAGATAAACGGATAAAATTTGATACGGAATTAAACGGATTAAAATTCCGGATATTACATCAGTAGCCCCTTAAAATAAGTTTCATCCCGAAACTTAAAAGAAGGCAACATAAAGACGAAGTCTATACAACAAGCAATAAAGCGCCGGAAAAAGTCATAATCGGTCAAGTTCAGATTTGTTTCGGAAATGGTCAGAAGAAAATTTCTGGGTATTACAAAGGAGTCACCTCGGTTGAAAATCTCGGTCCAGCCCAACCATCTCGGCCGAGATGCATTTCAAATTTTTTACGGGTATAAAAAGGGAAAGACACATTCTCTCTCTTCACCAAACCCTACTCCTCTTTGCCTCCTCGACCGAAACGGCCCCCAAATTGCTCAAATCCTCATTTCTTGCCCATTTTTGCTCGTTCTTGGATCTAAATCGACGGGAAGGGAACTACATCAACTTCTCCAGCATCAATCTGGACTTCAAACGGCCTAAATCTGCAAAAAACGGGTATTTTTTTATCCAAAACTTCTAAACCTAGGTTTACTTGATTTTGATCGATTTGGGTTGTTATTGTTATGTTGCTGAGTTGAATCTAGGTCGAGATCCCCTTAGGAAGTTGTTGGTTGTGATTTTGTGGGGAAAGAGTTACATATTTGAATGTTTCGATCGAAACGTAACCATCTCGGTCAAGCCTAGTCAACTTGGCCGAGATATACCAAGAACAACCCGAGATAGCTTGTTGTTATAGATAATTTGCGTCAATCAAAGAGACAGATTGTGGTCTGTGGCCGTACTGGTGCACGGCAACCTTCTCCTTCACCAAACTATCTCAACCATTGCATATTATTGAAGAGCATCACCAAGAGAAGTATGATCGCATTTTCTCCCGCCCCGATATCGCCCCTCAATACATCGATAATGAGGACTTTGCTTGCCTACATGTTGTAGATGATTTGTGCAAGATGATTTTTGTTGTTGGACTAGAGGGGTTGGTTGATAGCATGAATTATAGTCTATATTTTGAGGTTTGTTTGGACGTTTTATCTTCAATAATCTGCATGTTTGTATGTATAATATGTGATTATATTACCATTTCATCCACCTTTGCGGGAATCGAGGTCTACACCTTGTTTTGTTGTAATCGTAGGTAAAATGGCACGTTTTGCATAAAAAAGGAGCAAAAGGATCTATGGAGTCATTGGAGCTACATTCAGGAACATAAGGAACCATCCAGGAAGCATAGCCATGGATTAGAGATTCACTTTGGAACAGATTTGAGAGATTTCACATTCAGTTGTGACTCACCTCGGTTGACCACAGATTCACCTCGACCGAGGTGATCTAGAGAAGTCGACTCGACCGAGGCGAACACCTGGGACGCGGCGAGAATATTTTATTCTTGGCTGAGATCTTTTATCTTTGGTAAGAGATCTTATACTTTTGGGCTTGACTCCTGGAAGGAAGAAGATATGCTATATCATATATTTTACCTATTTTTATGGGAAGAGATCTTTCTAAGATATCTTATCTTTGGAAAGTAATTTTCCTATAAAAAGGGTCGGACTTCCCACAAATCCATATCATGCTATACCATCGATCAGGGTTTTTACACCGCAGCAGCCATACTCCAGTTGGGAGATTTGAAGAACATTTTTGCAGGTTGAAGGAAGATTGAAGTCTATAGCTTTTATAGCTTTTGAAGGGTTTTTGTAAGATTATCTTAGATTCCCTTCCTTGTTGTCTTCCTTTGTTGGATTTCTATCCAAGGAACGCTTTTGTTGTGATATTTGATTCAGTTATTGAAGTCTTTTCATCAAATTCTTCTTGTTCAAATATTCACCTTCTTCCCATATACTTGATTAATACTTTCATAATGATGAGTGGCTAATCTCTTTGTGTGATTCTAGGGTGATTGGCTGAAGGTTATGGGAAAAACAATGATAGAATAATCTTAGATTCCAGTAGGACCCTGAAAGTTCGAGTCTTTAACCTTAACCCTAAGCATCTCGCTCAGTCGATGAACATCTCGGCCGGGGTGGAACTTGGCTGACCGAGGTGACTTATCCGATCCGAAACTGAGAGTTAAGTGTTAGAGTTTGCCAAATCCTATTCTTATTACACCTTTCCTGATCAATGCAAGCTTAGGATGAGACTTACCCGGTAATTCCTTAGTTTGTGTACCTAAGATCATAAGTGTAGGTAATAAAGGTTTATCCTTTATTGGGGTTTGAGTGTGCTTTCATCCCATCTTTGTGAGTTAGCCTAAGACTTACCCGGTAAAGGTTGATTCTATTCTCTTAGATGGTGTGTTAGTTTGAGGTTATAGTTCTTTATCTTAATTCCTTGAGACTTACCCGGTAATAGGAGTTACGGTTTGGGATTAGTGAGTAGTGAGACTTACCCGGTGATCTATTCCACTTTAGTAACACCTTCCCCATGCAAAAACCTCAGCTTTGTCCGCTTATCTTTAGATCTTGAGTTGGAACTACAACTAGATGTTTTAATCCCTAGAATTGCATGTTTCCTTTATTGACTTTTATCATCTTCGATTGTTTTAATTACTTGTGGTTAGTGATTGCTTAAGCTTACCGTAATTGGACTTTGTTTCACTAAGTCTCTGTGATCGACCCCTGGAATTCCTTGCTTTTTACTACGATTGACCCGTACACTGCGGGTTCGCATCCTTGTTTTAAGCTTACGTCTAGGGTTATAAATTTAAAGCTTGCACACACCGTTTGGAGCGAACAAGTTTTTGGCGCCGTTGCCGGGGACTGGGTCTAGACCGAGCCGGTTACGGTTTGCTTTTGGGGCACTTGCCCCCGTGTCTACTAACCACTCTACTTGAGTGACTTTTGCATGTTCTTTCTTAGGTTTATGCGAAGAACCCGCACTGGGAAGGAAATCGTTCCTTACGATCCCGAACCCGAAAAGACATACAAACGACGCTTAAGAGAAGCAAAGATGGCCCACAAAGACAATCGCGATCTTGAGGCCGAGTTGAAAAAGGCGCTAGAGCAGCTACGCCTCAGCAGGGAAGAGCTAAGGCGAGAGAAAGAAGAAACTCGCACCAGGACTGAAGCAATCGAAGCAAATATGGCGGCCATACGAGACCAGATTCTACTTCGACCGAGGGAAGACCTAGTTCCCGATGCTGGACCGATGCAGGTCCCAGTTGCTGACCCTCGACCGAGGCAGGTTCCAGTACCTGACGCCCCGGGCGAGGTGCTTCCACCTTGGATGCCAGTCCGAGGTGTTCTTCTTGCAGGAATCCCACAAACCCTAGGTCAAAGGATGGACCCCAATCAACAACTGAGGCGTCCAGGAGTTAACCTAGGAGATCCAGCGGACCATGACTACGAACTTTGACCGCAAGTTCTATCCATGATTCGCCAATGCCAATTCGAAGGGCTAGAGAAGGAATCACCACATCAACATCTTCAAAACTATGAGATCTTGATGGAGACCTTGAGACCCTCAAGGATTGAAAACAACAACTACAAGCTAAGACCTTTTTACTTTTCTTTAAAAGATAGAGCTCTTACTTGGTATCAATCTTTTCCTCCAGGAAAAATTAACACATGGGAGGAGATGATTACGGAGTTCTTGACCAAATTCTTTCCCCCCTCAAAGACCGCTGAAATGAGAGGGAAGATCAATGCTTTCATTATGAAGGACAAGGAGAGCTTGTCCAAGTCATGGGAGCGGTTCAAGGACATCCTTTTGGATTGCCCACATCATGGGATTCCAATGATAGAGTTATTGGAGATATACTTCAAGGGACTGGACGGAAGCACCCAGTTCAACCTCCAACTACTCTCCGCCGGTACCTTTATGAACATGGCGATTGACGAAGCTTGGGACTTCATCGAGAAGTGTTCGCCACTTAGCGTGCGTGCAAATAAGCTTTAAATTTATAAAACTAGAATCAAGCAAGCGAACCCGCAGTGTACGGATCGACGTAGTTAAGCAAGAATTCCAAAGTATCGAACACAAGGATTTGGGGAGAACAAATTCAATTGCATATTATCAAGCAAGTAAATGTAAGAGATTTGCAAATTATTGGGAAAACAACAATCCTAAAGATCCAACTATCCAGCTGTGGCAATCGATTCAAGATATACTAATGATATAAGGACAGAGTTTAAGATATGCAAAGGTATGCTAATGTAAGGTAATCGTACAGTGAAGTTCCAAAAACCTTATATGACTCACCTACAAGACACTCTCTATACAGGTTGTTGAGGCTTCAATATAGAAAGGTTCTAAAGGCAAGAATTAATGTCAAATACCCAAACTTGTAATCCAAGGATCAAGACTAACTAAATCGATTAAGGTTGTGACACTCACAATCGAGGTAGAGGTTGTTGAGGCTTCACTACCACCTAGAAAAGGCAAGCCAAGACTAAGTTAAAGAAAATCTTTAACTTTGGATTAAAGTAAAAGCAAGTTCGTAAACTTAAGGGAAATCACGGTTAGTTCTTGAGGTTCCACGGTCGTGGACTCAAGAACAGGCCGTAATTTAGGGTTCGTCGACGATTCT
Source organism: Fagopyrum esculentum (assembly GCA_033239045.1). Taxonomy (NCBI): domain Eukaryota; kingdom Viridiplantae; phylum Streptophyta; class Magnoliopsida; order Caryophyllales; family Polygonaceae; genus Fagopyrum; species Fagopyrum esculentum. The sequence goes on along the minus strand of BSUD01000005.1, from coordinate 41,923,543 downwards.
CTCTAACTCTCAGGGTCCAATCTGTTTACGATCGATCTATCATCATCTAAGCCACAACTATCAACCCTTCACCTTAGAATCGTTAAGGGTTTTTAGCCAACAATAGTCATATTGATATCAAATTCAAGAATTAAAAGATTGAAAGATGAAAACTTCCGAAAACCTTCAATAAACTTCAAACCAATCTCAAAGTCACAATCAAGAACAAATATCGTCACTAGGTTCGGAATAGAACAAACAAACACAATCTTAGATAAGAAGGAAGAACGGGATGTCAATTTGTCTTCTAAATCAAACCTAAGCAAGAAGAGGAATCTTCTTGCGAACAATCTTCCGAATCTTCGATCTTCCGTCAATCCGGAAATCACAATAATGCTGCGCCAAATCTCTCAAACACAACTTCCACCAAAAACGAGATTAGGGCAATTCCAAGCGCAAGTGTAAGATGCGTTTATGCGTAAGCGAAGGTGACGGAATTTCTCTTCGTCCGTCCTTTTATAGTGTAAGATAAACTTTCGGCCCGGCCCAATCTTTTAAAAGATCGTGGCTTAAAGTGTGGCGAAAAAGATCCGCCAAGATCACGGTCGTGGAAGGTTCCACGACCGTAATTTAGAGCGTGGAAATCAACACGGTTTGAACCATCGTCTCCACGGCCGTAGAAGTTACTGGAATGAACCACGCTTCTCTTGCATGGTTCCACGGCCGTGGACTTGAACGTGGGAAGTAATACGGCCGTATTTTAGAGCGTGGTTTAGGGCAAGAACGTGATTCTTCCCTAGCCTCGTGCATTCTTCAAGTTGACACTCCTTTTGCTCCTAAGAATGTCCTCAATCCATGGACATGTCAAACAACTTCATCCTTGCTCAATTCCGTTCGGAAATAGCTCTCAATTACCTATAATCAACATAAAGCTTGTGTAGATCTCTATATCGACATTATAGATAAACTAGCTCACATATGCATCAATGCTCAATCAAAGACTATCAATATGGATCAAATACACTTAGAAAACGTGCCTAAATTATCACAATATTTCATGCTAACAAGAAGCAAGCTTTGCATATGGAGAAGTACACCCATCAAGGAGCTGAAAGTGGAGTTAAAAGAGTTAACTTCCAAGAAACTCAGCCCAACAACAATCAACTCACGTCTTTGAAGTATGACGTGAAGCAATTGAAGGAACTCTTGGTTGCTCAAATTAAGAAGGAAGATCAAGGACAAAGGAACAACAACAATGGATACCGTAACAACAACAACGGTTCCCGGAACAACAATTACCACAACAACAATAGAGGATCCAATAGCAACAATTGGAGGGCAAACAACCAAAATTCTGGTAACAATCATTCAAACTCTAATTCTAACGATTCCTCTAATCCTTTCCTTTCTTCCCCTTCTTCGTCTTCTACTCCATTAAAGAGCCAGGGGCAAGGATCAAGTTCGTCTCAGCCGGAAAAGAAAGACGCAGTTCTGGAGGCTATCTTGATCAAGCTTAGTGCTATGGAGACTTCTATGACTTCATTTTCGAAGGCCTAAAAGGCCTTTGAACAACAACTTGCTAGTAGGGCGAATGAAGCGCCAAGAGATCCAGGGAAGCTTCCAGCAAGGACGGAGAGCAACCCTAAGGGCCAGATCATGGCCATAACTACGAGGAGTGGACTGAAAACTGCTGATCCAATGCCTCGGTCGGTGCCAGTACCGACGAAGACCACCTCGGTCCAGGTACAGTCGAAGAACACTTTGACCGAGATGCCAACCGAGGTGGAGCCACAGAAAGCGGAGGGGAAAACTGAAGTTTATGTTCCACCTCCTGCATACAAACCACCACTTCCATTCCCCCAGTCAAGGGCCAGAGCACATCTAGACAAGCACTTTGGTAAGTTCCTTGACTTCATGAATAACTGCATATTAACATTCCTTTCCTTGATGCTATTCTAGGAATGCCCGCCTATGGGAAGTTCTTGAAGGAGATCCTATCAAGGAAGAGGAAACTGGAAGAGTTTGGTGAAGTTAGGATGACATCTAAGTCCTCGGAGCTCATACAAATCATGAAAGAGAAGATGCCACCTAAATTGAGAGATCCCGGCTCATTTTGTATTCCCATTCAAGTTGGGGATGTCACTTGTGAAGCCCTTTGTGATTTAGGAGCCAGCGTGAGCATCATTCCGCTGGAGCTATGTGTGAAGATCGGACTTGGACAGCCCAAGCCGGTCAAGATTCGACTATACATGGCGGATCGCTCCATCACCCATCCCGTGGGAATTTTGGAGGACTTTCCGGTCAAGTTAGGTAACTTCTATCTACCAATAGATTTTGTTGTACTTGAAATTCCCGCAGATTATCCTATTCCTATTATTCTCGGGAGGCCATTTCTAGCAACTTCGTGTTGCAACGTGGATTGCAAGAACGCCAAGTTGAAATTCAACATTGGTGGCGATGAGGTGGAGTTCGCATTACTTGCAGCCATGAAAGGGGAGCAGCTAAGCGATGATATCTTCAACATCTACGATGAAGAAGAATCAAGAGAATTGGTGAGCTCTATCCTTATTAATGATCCACTCGAAAGAGTTATTAGCTTCAGTTTAATGGAGGAAGGTATAGATGCTTCTTGTAATGCATATATACGGACTTAAAAGCACTGGAAGAAGATCCAAGAGCTAAAACTGAGAAGCTAATCCAGGAGACGAAGATCTCCAGTTTCGGTCCCAGTTGCATTACCTCGACCGAGGCACTATCTGGACTGAGCGAGGCGACCGAAGAACATCTCGGTCAACGCCTCTGCGCCTCGACCGAGGTCGAAGGCGAGATGATGTCAACTGAGACTTCCGAAAGTCCAGTTTCTAGATCTACTCCATTGGAAGGAGGAAGCAAGGATCCCCCTCAGAAAGCACCCCCAGTTGTGGAGCTTAAACAACTCCCAAATCACTTGAGGTATGTCTTTCTTGGACCGGATTCCACTTATCCCATTATTGTTAGTGCTTCCCTCTCCGAAACTGAATTGTCTAAACTAATGCATGTCCTGAGAAAGCATCAAAAGGCTTTGGGTTACACTATAGATGATCTTATTGGCATTAAGCCTTCTTTCTGCATGCATAGAATTCTAATGGAGGATGATCATAAGACTTCACGGGAACCTCAAAGACGGTTAAATCCGATCATGAAAGAGGTTGTGAAGAAGGAAATTCTTAATTTGTTGGATGCAGGTATCATATATCCTATCTCGGACAGCAAATGGGTTAACCCGGTGCATGTAGTTCCGAAGAAAGGAGGGATGACCCTTGTGACGAATAAGAACAACGAGTTGATCCCAACTAGGACCATTACGTGCTGGAGAGTTTGCATTGATTATAGGAAGCTGAACACGGCCACACGGAAGGACCATTTTCCACTTCCCTTCATTGATCAAATGCTCGAGCGGTTGGCCCAGCATTCACACTTTTGCTACTTAGACGGCTATAGTGGATTCTTCCAGATTCCTATCCATCCGGATGATCAGGAGAAGACCACTTTCACTTGTCCATGGGGGACATTTGCTTATAGGAGGATGCCATTTGGATTGTGCAATGCACCCGCTACCTTCCAGCGATGCATGATGGCTATCTTTCCCGAGTACATAGAGGAGATCATGGAGGTATTTATGGATGATTTTTCGGTATATGGTTCCTCTTTTGATGATTGTCTATCTAACCTTTCTCTAGTGCTTAAAAGATGTGAAGACACTAATCTTGTTTTGATTGGGAGAAGTGTCATTTTATGGTTAATGAAGGCATTGTGCTAGGACACCTCGTTTCTAATCGAGGCATTGAGGTCGATCGCGCTAAGATCGAGACTATTGAGAAACCCCCTCCCCCTTGTTCTGTTAAAGGTGTGAGGAGTTTTCTCGGGCATGCAGGTTTCTACAGGAGATTCATCAAGGACTTCTCTAAGATTTCTAAACCTCTAACTAACCTTTTAAATAAAGATGTTGTTTTAGAGTTTTTGCAGGAGTGTCTTGATGCTTTTTACAAGATTAAGGAAGCGTTGATCTCCGCTCCCATTATCCAACCTCCGGATTGGACCTTGCTCTTTGAGATCATGTGTGATGCCAGTGATGTAGCCGTAGGAGCGGTGCTTGGACAGAAGAAAGATGGCCGGACCACCGCTATTTATTATGCTAGCAAGACGCTAGATGTAGCACAACGCAACTACGCTACCACCGAGAAGGAGTTATTGGCGGTTGTATATGCTTTCTAGAAGTTTCGTTCCTACTTAGTAGGAGCGAAAGTCATTGTCTACACCGACCATGCAGCCATCCGTTACTTGTTGGCTAAGAAAGATGCCAAGCCACGCCTTATTCGATGGATTCTCTTGCTTCAAGAGTTTGACTTAGAGGTCCGTGATAAGAAGGGATCCGAAAATTCTGTTGCGGATCACCTCAGCCGGCTACCTGCATCTTCACGCGAGAAGGACGACCCACCCATAGACGATTCATTCCCCGATGAGCATTTACACTTGTTGGAGCGTTTGATAGACTTACTTACTTCACCCCACGATGGAGGTGAAGTATGGGGTGAGGGCACCTCCCATCACATTTGAGAGACGCATTATGGTCCAGCTAGCGACCTTAAACCAAGCGCTTCTTGGGAGGCAACCCAAGGTATAGCTTTCTTTTCCCTTTTTTCTAGTCTAGCTTAGATAGTTTTGCTTTTGCTTTGCTTTGTTTTGTTTTGGGCGTCCTAGACAGATAACATGTGACATCTAAGGAAGGAGAACAAACCAGGAACATAACTGGAAGGACAGAAGATCGAGAATTTGAGAAGACGAAGTTTGACTGAGGCATCTCGATTGTTGTCAGAGCACCTCGACCGAGATGATTCTTGAGCAACCGAGGCACTAGGGTTTCTGAATAACCACCTCAGTCCGTACCACCTCGGTCCAGTCGAGACCACCTCGACCGAGGTGACAACATTTCCAAAAAGGGTATAAAAAGGGGATAAATTTCTCTCTCTTCCATTTTACCCTCCCTCGACCGCGGCGCTATTCTTCACCTCGCTTCTTCGATTCTCACTCATTTTCGAAGATTTTCGCTTCCAAACTGCAATTAAATCGTAGAGGATCCCAGTGCATCGTCGATCTGCGAAGAAATCGAACCGAATCGGCCGAACGAGGTAAAACGAAACCGAAACCCTAACTCGCTGTTTTCGCTTTGATTTGGGCTTGGATTGCCCTACATTTGCTGAGAAAAGGATTAAGTACCCCATAGGAACCAGTTGTAGTGATTTTGGGGAAAAGAACTGGAATTTCTGAAGGAATTAGATCACAGTTTATCGCCTCAGTCCAGACGTGTTGTGCCTCGGCCGAGGTGTTCTTGAGTGTGTCAGACCGACCGAGGTGCCTTGATAGTGGAATTCTGAAAATGAGTTCTGAGAGACGACTTGCCCTTAGGGATAGATCCTCCCCTTCCCCTTCTTCCTCTTCTTCCCGACCCTATCGTCCGGTGATCCACGAGAGACACCGGGTGTATTATGAGCGTATTTCCGGCCGTCCAGTGATTGCACCTCGCTTCCTGGACGTGTCAGCCTTTGACTGTCTCCATGTGGATGGAGACCTTAGACGGATGATATCCACAGTAGGGCTAGATCAGTTTACTGAGATCCGAGCCCCTGCCTATCTGGAGCCCACCCTAGAGTTTGTTAGCTCGTTCACCTACCTCCCCACAGAGCGATCTATGAAGTACCGGTTGATGAACCGGAACTTCTTAGTGCCACTAGAGTAATGGAGGGAGATTTTTGGTTTTCCTGACCCGATAGCTGTTGACTTCCCTTCCCGATTTGTAGCTAGGGAGTTTGGGGACAGATTGCTCACGTGGTTGAGCACGCAGATAGATGGCGCCTTGGAGATTCCAAGGAGAAGGTCATCTTCCACTTAGATTTTAGGTTAGCTCACCGTATCTTCAGTGAGACGCTTCTGGCGCGTACTGAGACGCCCTAGAAGGTCCGACAGGGGGAGCTGTTCAGCCTATATTGCATGGTGACAGGAGGGATCCCCGACTTTGGCTTGATGCTGGCAGAGGATCTGCACAGGATCAAGGCCAAGGCGAAGGGGGACATCTGCTGCGGAGGACTTATCACCCACATCGCCAGCTACCAGGATATGGATCTCAACGCTTGCACTATGGTGGCGGCTGCCAAGCCGCTTGGGCTGCAGGAGATGATCACTCGGCAGATTCTGGTTCCCCGAGGACTGACTACACCGTACGTGGCTATGCCATGGGAGCTGACTGCACCGTAGGGGATCAGGTGGTCTGCCCAGTTTACAGTTTATGACCCTCATTATTGGCAGACCGCTTGGGCCCCACTGATGGAGGATTATAGAGAGGCAGCAGCTGCCCCAGCTGAGGAGGAGGTAGATGATGAGGAGACTGCTGATGACATAGATGGTGGAGTCCCGATGGATACAGGGACAGATACTGCCGGGACTAGTGCGCCGGTCATAGATCTTGATGATGATGACACTGAGCCGGTACCTGCTACTTCTCCAGTGAGACCTGCTAGCCGTAGGACACGCTGACACAGAGATCCAGAGGCTCACCGTCGGATCGACGATCTGACGGATCAGGTGATTGATTCTTATGTTGCTATGTCACTGGATATCCGTGAGATGATGGAGAGGCAGCACTACCAGCATATGATGGCTCAGATCCAGTTTGAGAGCATCATGGGCTATCCATTCGACCCGTCCCAGTATCCATATGTGCCACCACCGTCACCACCGAATCGTGAATACTGAGAGCTGCAGGACTTTCTTTCTTATTTTTATGCAGTTCAGCTTATTATCCGGTGAGTATTTTATTCCTTAGACTTATTTTGACCCACTGAGACAGTGTGTCCCAAGTATGGGGTGTTTATTGATGTATTTGACACTTATGTGATGTATGACTCTATTTGACCGGATATTTATTCATACTTATGCTTCAGTTTGCATATATGTGTTTATCTGAGATTGCATGCATACATACATGTTATTTAATTGAGAAAAACGTCGAACCTAAAAAAAACTGGTTTTAAAAAAAAATTTTGACCTCGACCGGTGGAGTTCTGGCCGAACGAGGTGTTTCACCTCGGTTGACCTAAGAACACCTCGACCGAGGTGGGTTAACTGAGAGTTTTCGAAAACGATTTTGTGCTTCTTATCTGGATATGATCTCAGTGAAGATCTTGCTTACTGACTGGTTTTGAAATCTTTATGTGTTTGAAAGGTTTTATAATATGTTTAAGTTGCTAAATGCTTTGTTTGAAATTATTGGCATGTTTAATACCTTGTTTTTATCTAAATTATGTTGAATTTGAAGGTTGACACCACAAGATAAGTTCTCTCACTTTCTTCTTGGAAAGACCAAGGCAATTCATTCTTCTCTCTTCTTCTTCTTGATCATGCTTAACCCCTCATATACATTTTGCCTCCCTTTACCTATCCGGGAATTTGGAAGCAAGCAAAGTGGTGAAAGCAAGTGAAGTTAAAGTTGAGAAGTTGGCTGGAAGTGAAAGTGTTAGAAAGAAAGAAATAGGTTTGGGGAAGTCAATCATGATGATGAGTAACTCGGCACCATTCACATAGCCGGGTGTTTGTGTCTTGCCAAAGTCGGATTGAGCGATATTCCTAACGGGTCATGGTATGTGCATCAAGGGTTTGATGCATCTCAAGAAATTGATGATTGCTGATTTCCTAGGCTTCGGTTATTGTGCACCTCTGTCCATGCATCCCAAAAAGTAAAGTAAAAAGAAAAAAAGTGTGAAATAAGCAAAGCTTATTGGTGGAAGATGTTGAAAGTCAAAGTGAAAGTGAAGTATATCCTTTTCCCGGATTCTAGCACCACATTACCTTACATACATCCCTATCCTACACGTTTCTTGACCTTTCTTTTGGGAATCCCTTAAGACCTCGAGCTTGTTGATTGACTTAGTGGTTTAAACTGGATTATGCATGATTAATTTCGGTAATTATGACTTATTATGCATTCTATGATTTTATGCAAAGATGAACAACTTTCTTATATTTATAAAATGTTTTGATCATACATTGATTTTAAATTCCATGAAGTATTCTCTTAGAGTGATCTATGATTGTTGCACGCCATAAAAATGTTTTGAAAGACTTTTCATTGACTTTATTGACTTATAATCCATTCTATCTTGTCTTCTATATGCGGAACTTGCTTGGAGACAAGCAAGGGCTAAGTATGGGGTATTTTGATAGCATGAATTATAGTCTATATTTTGAGGTTTGTTTGGACGTTTTATCTTCAATAATCTGCATGTTTGTATGTATAATATGTGATTATATTACCATTTCATCCACCTTTGCGGGAATCGAGGTCTACACCTAGTTTTGTTGTAATCGTAGGTAAAATGGCACGTTTTGCATCAAAAAGGAGCAAAAGGAGCTATGGAGTCATTGGAGCTACATTCAGGAACATAAGGAACCATCCAGGAAGCATAGCCATGGATTAGAGATTCACTTTGGACCAGATTTGAGAGATTTCACATTCAGTTGTGACTCACCTCGGTTGACCACAGATTCAGCTCGACCGAGGTGATCCAGAGAAGTCGACTCGACCGAGGCGAACACCTGGGACGCGGCGAGAATATTTTATTCTTGGCTGAGATCTTTTATCTTTGGAAACAGATCTTATATTTTTGGGCTTGACTCCTGGAAGGAAGAAGATATGCTATATCATATATTTTACCTATTTTTATGGGAAGAGATCTTTCTAAGATATCTTATCTTTGGAGAGTAATTTTCCTATAAAAAGGGTCGGATTTCCCACAAATCCATATCATGATATACCATCGATCAGGGTTTTTACACCGCAGCAGCCATACTCCAGTTGGGGGATTTGAAGAACCTTTTTGAAGGTTGAAGGAAGATTGAAGTCTATAGCTTTTATAGCTTTTGAAGGGTTTTTGTAAGATTATCTTAGATTCCCTTCCTTGTTGTCTTCCTTTGTTGGATTTCTATCCAAGGAACGCTTTTTTGTGATATTTGATTCAGTTATTGAAGTCTTTTCATCAAATTTTTCTTGTTCAAATATTCACCTTCTTCCCATATACTTGATTAATACTTTCATAATGATGAGTGGCTAATCTCTTTGTGTGATTCTAGGGTGATTGGCTGAAGGTTGTGGGAAAAACAATGATAGAATAATCTTAGATTCCAGTAGGACCCTGAAAGTTCGAGTATTTAACCTTAACCCTAAGCATCTCGCTCAGTCGATGAACATCTCGGCCGGGGTGGAATTTTGCTGACCGAGGTGACTTATCTGATCCGAAACTGAGAGTTAAGTGTTAGAGTTTGCCAAATCCTATTCTTATTACACCTTTCCTGATTCAATGCAAGCTTAGGATGAGACTTACCCGGTAATTCCTTAGTTTGTGTACCTAAGATCATAAGTGTAGGTAATAAAGGTTTATCCTTTATTGGGGTTTGAGTGTGCTTTCATCCCATCTTTGTGAGTAGCCTGAGACTTACCCGGTAAAGGTTGATTCTATTCCCTTAGATGGTGTGTTAGTTTGAGGTTATAGTTCTTTATCTTAATTCCTTGAGACTTACCCGGTAATAGGAGTTACGGTTTGGGATTAGTGAGTAGTGAGACTTACCCGGTGATCTATTCCACTTTAGGAACACCTTCCCCATGCAAAAACCTTAGCTTTGTCCGCTTATCTTTAGATCTTGAGTTGGAACCACAACTAGATGCTTTAATCCCTAGAATTGCATGTTTCCTTTATTGACTTTTATCAACTTTGATTGTTTTAATTACTTGTGGTTAGTGATTGCTTAAGCTACCGTAATTGGACTTTGTTTCACTAAGTCCCTGTGATCGACCCCTGGTTTTTCTTGCTTTTTACTACGATTGACCCGTACACTGCAGGTTCGCATCCTTGTTTTAAACTTACATCTAGGGTTATAAATTTAAAGCTTGTACACACCGTTTGGAGCGAACATTGGTCACCCTCATGAAGTCGGCGTACGTAGAGACTACGTACGAGTTTTTGAGTTCCTTCACCTATGTGCCGAAACACAACGTAGTCAAGTTCTTGTTGATGAACAAGAACTACGGAGTCACCTTGGAGAACTTTGGAACCCTGTTTGGTTTTTTACCCCCTACCGCCACCAACCTCCCTTCTAGGTTAAAAGCGAGAGTGTTTTGGGAAAGCATAGCCTCCACTCCTACTAGTGCAGATAATTGGCAAACTGGGAGATTCCAAGGAGAAGAACATCTATCACCTTGCATTCAAGATAGCTCACCAGATTCTGAGTGTAATGTTGCTAGCCCGTACTGAGACGCCACAGAAGATCTGGCAAGGTGAGCTCTTTACTTTGTGGTGTATGACTGCAAGAGAGGTTCCGGATTTTGCTACCATGCTTGCGGACATGCTGCACAAGATCAAGAATAAGAGTAAGGGGGATATATGTGTCGAAGGCATGGTAACCCACATCACCAGCATCATGGATATGGACCTTTCTGCTTGTACCTTAGCCATTGAGGCTAAGTCTTTGGGGCTGCAGAACTTCATCACCCGACGGATTCTAGTCCCTTGAGGCCGTGGTCCACCATATGTAGCCATGCCTTGGGAGAGTAGATCTCCAAAGGGCATTTCTTTGTCTTTATAGTTCACGATCGCCGACCTGAACAACTGGAGAGAGATTTGGCGGCCAATAGAGAGGCAGACGGAAGTAGATGTTGAGTTCGGGACGAATAATGATGAGGGTGGTGACGGAGTAGCTACCATGGATACCGAGACCGATATTGTTGGTCCTAGTGCCCCGGTAGTTGATGTGGGTGATGAGGCCACTAATGATGATGATCCGACGGTGCAGGATATGCAGTAGGAGGCTCCACCGAGGAGGTTGCGACATCAGCGCCGTTCTTGCCGCCATGTTGGTGATTCCGACATCTACGCGATGGTTAGTGACTTGAGTGGACAGAAGGAGACCTCTTTCTGCAATCTGTGCCAGACTATGGATGAGCGCCATAATGCTCAAACACAACATGAGGTGTGACATGGACCAGTGCCACCACATCGACCATCACATGATGATGCATATGTACCAGCAACAGTTTGGGCATGCCTTAGACCCCTCTCAGTTCCCGTATCCACCACCGTTGGATGTTGGATCTCCCATGGAGATGCTACCACTTCCTTTTTCCTATTATGTTGTTCTTCGCTATACATATTAAGTGCTTTCAATGACTTTTTATTATGCACATTGAGGACAATGTGTCCTTAAGTATGGGGCATTTAAATATGGGTCTGTAATACCTACACTGATGATCTCATGATTGTTCTTATTACTCTTATTGATAGCATGTCTTATAGTCCATATTTTGGGATTGGTTTAGACGTTTTATCTTCATAAATCTGCATGTATGGTTGTATATTCTTTGATTATATTGTTATTTTGTCTACCTTTGCGGGAATCTAGGTCTACACCTAGTTTCGTTGTAATTGTAGGTAAAATGGCACGTTTTGGACCGAAATGGAGCTAAGGAAGCTAAGGAGTCATTGGAGCTACATTCTGGAGCTTTGAGAAGATCTCAGGAATCATGGAAATGATTTAGAGGATTGATTTGGGACCAGATTCGAGATGATTAACATTCAGCTGAGATTCACCTCGGTCAGCTACAGTATTACCTCGACCGAGGTGATCTTGAGGAGCGTCCCGACCGAGGCGAACACCCTGCTGCTAGAGAGATCTTTATTTTTGGCTGAGATCTTCTATTTTTGAAAGGAGAATATCTTATATTTTTGGCAAGAATTCTGGAAGGAAGATATTATATTTGCTTGATTTATTTTGAGAGATATGGATATATTGTCTAGGAAATTATCTTTTTAAGAGATTTTATCTTTGGAAGATAATTCTCCTATATTAAGGGTTGGATTTTCTGCAATTCAGCCATCTCCGGATCATAACATGCTGAGAGCATCGGAATTTCTGAAGTTTTGAAGGAAGTTGAAGGAAGTTGAAGGAAGAGTTGAAGGAAGTTTTGAAGGTTGAATGAAGGAAGGAATCATTGTTGGAGTTGTCCTTTTGAAGGAGTTTGTAAGATCTTCTTAGAGTGCTTTTGGTTTATTGTCTTTTCTGATTGTGACTTGAGGAACGCTGATTTGTTACTTGTTTGAATCATTTATTGAGACCTTTTTCTTAAGGTTTTCTTGTTTGAATATTGATTCCTTTCCTGTTTACTTGATTATTGTTATCATAATGATTGCTGGCTAAGTTTCTTATGCGATTCTAGGGTGATTGGCTGAAAGTTGTGGAAAAGACGATGATAGAATGATCTTAATCCCAGCAGGATCCTGAAAGCTCGAGTCTTTACCTTAACCGTAGAATACCTCTGTCACCTGTGGAACATCTCGACCGAGATGGTACATAAACTGAGCGAGGTGAACCAAATCCTATCCTTATTATACCTTTCTTGGTTCAACCCAATCCTAGGATGAGACTTACCCGGTGATTCCTTTGCTTGTTTACCTAAGATCATGAGTGTAGGTAATAAAGGTTAATCCTTTACTGGGGTTTGAGTGTGCCTTCATCTAATCTTTGTGAGTTAGCCTGAGACTTACCCGGTAGAGGTTCATTCTATTCCCTTGGGTTGTGTGTTGGTTTGAGATTATAGTTCTTTTGCTTAGTACCTTGAGACTTACCCGGTAATAGGAGCTTTGATTTGGGATAGTGAGTAGTGAGACTTACCCGGTGATCTATTCCCACCTCAGAAACACCTTCCCTTTGCAAACCTCAGCTTTGTCCGCATTATCTTTTGAGATCTTGAGACGGAACCACAACTAGATGCTTTAATCCCTAGAATCCGCATTCCCTTTATTTGACTTTATATCATCTTTGATTGCTTTAATTCGTAGTCATTAGAAGTATTTGACAACCTGATTCCGTGCTTTGTTTAACCATAGTCCTTGTGTTCGACCCCTGAAATTCTCGCTTTTATTAGAATTGATCCGTACACTACGTGTTCGCATATTGTTCAAGCATACATCTTGGGTTATAAACTTTAAAGCTTGCTCACACCTTTTGGAGCGAACAAGTTTTTGGCGCCGTTGCCGGGGACTTGGTCTAGACCAAGCCGGTTTCGGTAGTCTTTCGGGGCTATTGCCCTTGTTGCTATTAACTACTCTACTTGAGTGTTTTCGCATGATCTTTTCTTAAGTTTATGCAAAGAAGTCGTGCTGGAAAGGAAATCGTTCCCTATGATCCCGAACCAGAAAAGACCTACAAGAGAAGGTTGAAAGAAGCTAAAATGGCCAATCAAGACAATCGCGATCTTGAAGCCGAATGAAGGAGGCATTGGAACAGCTACGCCTCAATAGAGAAGAACTGCAGCGCAAGAGAGACGAGACTCGCGCAAGAACAGAAGGAATTGAAGCAGATATGGCCGCTCTAAGGGCCGAGTTTCTGCCTCGACCGATCCCTGATCCTCGACCGAGGCAAGACCCAAACATGTTGCCCCGGCCGAGGTACACTTACCACCTCGGAATCCTATCCGAGATGTTCTTTTTGCTGGAATTACACAAACCCTAGGACAAATGATGGACCCCAATCAGCAAGTCAGGCGTCCGGGAGTCAACCTAGGTGATCCAGCTGAGCATGATTATGAACTTCGACCGCAAATTCTAACCATAATTCGGCAATGTCAATTTGGAGGTTTGGAGAGAGAGTCCCCGCATCAGCATTTGCAAAACTATGAGATTTTGATGGAAACCTTGAGGCCTTCAATATTGGTGAATAACAACTACAAGTTGAGGCCTTTCTATTTCTCTTTGAAAGACAAGGCGCTTGCTTGGTATCAATCTCTTCCGGCCGGAAAAATCAACATTTGGGAAGAGATGACAATGGAGTTTCTTACTAAGTTCTTTCCTCCCTCTAAAACTGTTGAATTGAGGGGAAAGATCAATGCTTTTAATATGAAGGACAAGGAGAGTTTGTCCAAGTCATAGGAGAGATTCAAGGATCTTCTATTGGATTGCCCACGTCATGGGATTCCAAAGATCGAGTTGTTGGAAATCTATTTTAAGGGATTGGATGGAGCTACTCAATTCAATCTCCAACTACATTCAGCCGGCATATTCATGGATATGCAAATAGATGAAGCTTGGGATTTCATTAAAAAGCAAGCTTTACACATGGAGAAGTATTCCTATCAAGGAACTGAAAATGGAGCAAGGAGAGTTAGCTTCCAAGACACATCATCAAATGGAGCTCAACTCACCCCGTTTAGCAATGAGGTAAAAGCATTGAAGGATCTTTTAGTAGCTCAAATGAAGAAGGAGCAAGACGGAGGATATCAAGGAAGAAACAACTATCAAAGGCTGCGGAACAACAATTACAACAACAATAGAAACTCCAACAACAACAATTGGAGATCTAATCAACAAAATTCCGGTAACCCTTATTCTCAGGCTAATAATGCTTTTAATGCCCCCTCTTCTTCTACTCCATTGAGAAGCCAGGAGCCTGGATCGAGTTCGTCCCAGCTAGAAAAGAAGGATGCAGTACTGGAGGCAATTCTGATCAAGCTCAACGCTATGGAGACATCGATGAATTCATTTTCAGAGGCACAAAAAGCCTTAGAGCAACAGTTCTTCAACAAGGCGAATGAAGCGCCAAGAGATCTAGGGAAGCTCCCAGGAAGGATAGAAACAAACCCTAAGGGACAGATTATGGCTATTACAACACGCGGTGGATTGAAAGCTGCAAATCCAGTACCTCGGTCGAGCCACGACCAGACGAACACTTCGGTCAAGGTGCCAACAGAGGTGGAGCCCTACAAAGCAAAAGATAAATCTGAAGTTTATGTTCCACCTCCTGCATTTAAATAACCACTTCCATTCCTTCAGTCAAGGGCGAGAGCACATCTAGACAAGCTTTTTGGTAAGTTTCTAGACCTTATCAATAAACTACGTATTACCATACCTTTCCTTGATGCTTTTCTAGGGATGCCCGCCTATGGGAAATTTCTGAAGGAGATTCTATCAAGGAAGAGGAATCTAGAAGATTTTGGGAAAGTGAGGATGACATCTAAGTCTTCGGAGCTCATTCAAATCATGAAGGAGAAGATGCCACCCAAACTAAGAGATCCCGGATCATTTTGCATTCCCATTCAAGTTGGGGATGTAACTTATGATGCATTGTGTGATCTAGGAGCCAGCGTGAGTATCATCCCGCTGGAGCTATGTGAGAAAGTTGGACTTGGAGAGCCCAAGCCGGTGAAGATGACGCTATACATGGCGGATCGCTCCATTACCCGTCCCGTGGGTATTTTGGAAGACATTCCCATCAAGTTAGGTAACTTCTATTTACCTATAGACATTGTTGTACTTGACATTCCCGCAGATTATCCCGTTCCTATCATTCTCGGGAGACCCTTTCTAGCAACTTCGGGTTGCAATGTGGATTGTAAGAACGCCAACTTGAAGTTCAGCATTGGCGGTGATCATGTGGAGTTAGCATTGCCGTTGCCGGGGACTTGCACACACCTTTTGGAGCGAACAAGTTTTTGGCGCCGTTGTCGGGGACTTGGTCTAGACCAAGCCGGTTTCGGTAGTCTTTCGGGGCTATTGCCCTTGTTGCTATTAACTACTCTACTTGAGTGTTTTCGCATGATCTTTTCTTAGGTTTATGCGAAGAAGTCGTGCTGGAAAGGAAATCGTTCCCTATGATCCCGAACTAGAAAAGACCTCCAAGAGAAGATTGAAAGAAGCTAAAATGGCCAATCAAGACAATCGCGATCTTGAAGCCGAATTGAAGGAGGCATTGGAACAGCTACGCCTCAATAGAGAAGAACTACAGCGCGAGAGAGACGAGACTCGCGCAAGAACAAAAGGAATTGAAGCAGATATGGCCGCTCTAAGGGCCGAGTTTCTGCCTCGACCGATCCCAGATCCTCGACCGAGGCAAGACCCAGACATGTTGCCCCGGCCGAGGTACACTTACCACCTCGGAATCCTATCCGAGATGTTTTTTTTGCTGGAATTACACAAACCCTAGGACAGAGGATGGACCCCAATCAGCAAGTCAGGCGTCCGGGAGTCAACCTAGGTGATCTAGCTGAGCATGATTATGAACTTCGACCGCAAATTCTAACCATGATTCGGCAATGTCAATTTGGAGGTTTGGAGAGAGAGTCCCCGCATCAGCATTTGCAAAACTATGAGATTCTAATGGAAACCTTGAGACCTTCAATATTGGAGAATAACTACTACAAGTTGAGGCCTTTCTATTTCTCTTTGAAATACAAGGCGCTTGCTTCGTATCAATCTCTTCCGGCCGGAAAAATCAACATTTGGGAAGAGATGACAACGGAATTTCTTACTAAGTTCTTTCCTCCCTCTAAAACTGTTGAATTGAGGGGAAATATCAATGCTTTTAATATGAAGGACAAGGAGAGTTTGTCCAAGTCATAGGAGAGATTCAAGGATCTTCTATTAGATTGCCCACATCATGGGATTCCAAAGATCGAGTTGCTGGAAATCTATTTCAAGGGATTGGATGGAGCTACTCAATTCAATCTCCAACTACATTCAGCCGGCATATTCATGGATATGCAAATAGATGAAGCTTGGGATTTCATTGAAAAGCAAGCTTTACACATGGAGAAGTATTCCCATCAAGGAACTGAAAATGGAGCAAGGAGAGATAGCTTCCAAGACACATCATCAAATGGAGCTCAACTCACCTCGTTTAGCAATGAGGTAAAAGCATTGAAGGATCTTTTAGTAGCTCAAATGAAGAAGGAGCAAGACGGAGGATATCAAGGAAGAAACAACTATCAAAGGCCGCGGAACAACAATTACAACAACAATAGAAACTCCAACAACAACAATTGGAGATCTAATCAACAAAATCCCGGTAACCCTTATTCTCAGGCTAATAATGCTTTTAATGCCCCCTCTTCTTCTACTCTATTGAGAAGCCAGGAGCCTGGATCGAGTTCGTCCTAGCTAGAAAAGAAGGATGCAGTACTGGAGGCAATTCTGATCAAGCTCAACGCTATGGAGACATCGATGAATTCATTTTCAAAGGCACAAAAAGCCTTAGAGAAACAGTTCTTCAACAAGGCGAATGAAGCGCCAAGAGATCTAGGGAAGCTCCCAGCAAGGACAGAAACCAACCCTAAGGGACAGATTATGGCTATTACAACACGTAGTGGATTGAAAGCTGCAAATCCAGTACCTCGGTCGAGCCACGACCAGACGAACACTTTGGTCGAGGTGCCGACAGAGGTGGAGCCCTACAAAGCAAAAGATAAATCTGAAGTTTATGTTCCACCTCCTGCATATAAACAACCACTTCCATTCCTTCAGTCAAGGGCGAGAGCACATCTAGACAAGCTTTTTCGTAAGTTTCTAGACCTTATCAATAAACTACATATTACCATACCTTTCCTTGATGCCATTCTAGGGATGCCCGCCTATGGGAAATTCCTGAAGGAGATTCTATCAAGGAAGAGGAATCTAGAAGATTTTGGGGAAGTGAGGATGACATCTAAGTCTTCGGAGCTCATTCAAATCATGAAGGAGAAGATGCCACCCAAACTTAGAGATCCCAGTTCATTTTGCATTCCCATTCAAGTTGGGGATGTAACTTATGATGCATTGTGTGATCTAGGAGCCAGCGTGAGTATCATCCCGCTGGAGATATGTGAGAAAGTTGGACTTGGAGAGCCCAAGCCGGTGAAGATGATGCTATACATGGCGGATCGCTCCATTACCCGTCCCGTGGGTATTTTGGAAGACATTCCCATCAAGTTAGGTAACTTCTATTTACCTATAGACATTGTTGTACTTGACATTCCCGCAGATTATCCTGTTCCTATCATTCTCGGGAGACCCTTTCTAGCAACTTCGGGTTGCAATGTGGATTGTAAGAACACCAAGTTGAAGTTCAGCATTGGCGGTGATCATGTGGAGTTTGCATTGCTTGCTGCAATGAAGGGAGAGCCATTGGAGGATGATATCTTCAACATCTATGATGAAGAAGAATCAAGAGAATTGGTGAGCTCTATCCTTATTAATGACCCTCTTGAAAAAGTTCTTAGTTTTAGTTTAATGGATAAAGGTATAGATGTCTCTTGTGATGCAGATATACGGAGCTTAAAAGCATTGGAAGCAGATCCAAGAGCTAAGGTTAAGAAACTAATCCAGGAGAAGAAAAGCAATTTAGGTTTCGGTCCCAGTTCCAGTACCTCGACCGAGGCATTTCCTGGACCAAGCGAGGTGTTCTTATCTGAAGAACATCTCGGTCACCCACCTTGGGCCTCGACCGAGGTCACAAGCGAGATGATGGCAACTAAGACTTCTAAAAGTCTAGTTCTTCGATCTAAGTCTACTTCACTGGAAGGAGAAGGCACAGATCCACCTCAGAAAGCATCCCCAGTGTGGAGCTTAAACCGCTTCCTAGTCACTTCAGGTATGCTTTCCTTGGCCCGGATTCTACTTATCCCGTTATCATTAGTGTTTCTCTTTCTGAAACTGAATTGTCTAAACTGATGCATGCTCTGAGGAAACATCAAAAGGCTTTGGGTTATACTATTGATGATCTTGTTGGTATTAAGCCTTCTTTTTGCATGCATAAGATACTAATGGAAGACGATCATAAGACTTCACGGGAACCTCAAAGACGGTTAAATCCGATCATGAAAGAGATTGTGAAGAAAGAAATTCTTAAGTTGTTGGATGCAGGTATCATATTTCCTATATCAGATAGCAAGTGGGTGAGCCCGGTGCATGTAGTTCCAAAGAAAGGAGCGATGACCGTTGTGACGAATATGAATAACGAGTTGATTCCAACTAGGACCGTTACGGGCTGGAGGATGTGCATTGATTATAGGAAGCTGAACGTGGCCACTTGGAAGGACCACTTCCCGCTTCCCTTCATCGACCAAATGCTTGAACGGTTAGTTCAAAACTCCCATATTTGCTATCTAGATGGTTATAGTGGCTTCTTTCAGATTCCTATCCATCCGGATGATCAAGAGAAGACCACTTTTACATGTCCATGGGGGACATTCGCTTATAGGAGGATGCCATTCGGATTGTGCAACGCACCCGCTACCTTCCAACGTTGTATGATGTCTATCTTTTCTGAGTACATTGAGGAGATCATGGAGGTATTCATGGATGACTTTTCGGTATATGGTTCCTCTTTTGATAATTGTTTGGCTAACCTTTCTCTAGTGCTACAACGTTGTGAAGACACTAATCTTGTTCTAAATTGGGAGAAGTGTCACTTTATAGTTAGCGAAGGAATTGTTCTAGGACACCTTGTTTCCAACCGAGGTATTGAGGTCGATCGAGCTGAGATCGAGGCTATTGAGAAACTTCCTCCCCCTTGTTCTGTTAAGGGTGTGTGGAGTTTTCTCGGACATGCAGGTTTCTATAGGAGGTTCATCAAGGATTTTTCAAAAATCTCTAAACCACTCACTAATCTTTTGAATAAGGATGTTGTTTTTGAGTTTTCGCAGGAATGCCTTGATGCTTTTTACAGGATAAAGGAAGCATTGATTACCGCTCCCATCATTCAACCTCCCGATTGGACCTTGCCCTTTGAGATCATGTGCGATGCTAGTGATGTGGCCGTAGGAGCGGTACTTGGACAAAAGAAGGATGGCCGGACCAACGCCATTTAATATGCTAGCAAGACGCTAGACGAAGCTCAACTGAATTACACCACCACCGAAAAGGAGCTCTTGGCGGTTGTATATGCTTTTGAGAAGTTTCGCTTTTACTTAGTGGGAGCGAATGTTATTGTTTACACTAACCATGCAGCTATTCGTTACTTGCTTGCTAAGAAAGATGCGAAGCCACGTCTTATTTGTTGGATTCTCTTGCTTCAAGAGTTTGACCTAGAGATTCGCGATAAGAAGGGAACCAAGAATTCTGTTGCGGATCACCTCAGTCGGCTACCTCCCTCCTCGCTCGAGAAGGATAACCTACCCATAGATGATTCATTTCCCGACGAGCACTTGCATTTGTTGGAACGTTGGATAGATTTATTTGTATCACCCCATGATGAAAGTGAAGTATGGGGTGAGGACACCTTTCAGCATGTTTGAGGATGATGTACGCTCCAGCTAGCGACCTTAAACCAAGCACTTCTTGGAAGGCAACCCAAGGTATTGCTTTCTAATCCCTTTTTCTAGCTTAGTTTTAGATAGTTTGCTTCGTTTTGTTTTTGCATCCTCTAGACAGGAATTCGGAACTTTCTAAGGAAGGATTACAACTCAGGAGCTACATTGGAAGAACAGAAGTTCGAGAAATCGAGAAGATTAAGCTTGACTGAGACACATCTCGGTTGCTGTCATAGCACCTCGACCGAGATGTTCTAGGGGCAACCGAGGCGACTAGGTCTGACATCTAGTCAGACACCTCGGTTCGGTCGGGACCACCTTGACCGAGGTGAAATCAAAATCAGCGAGGGGTATAAAAGGCGAGACGGTTTTTCTCTCTCCTCACTTTTCCCTCCCAACTGCGAACCTCGACCGCAGCGGTTCCCTAGCCTCAAATCTTCAAATCTTGCTCGTTTTCCACGATTTTTGGCTTGATTACACTGGAGGAAGCGAGAGGATCACTTTCCAAGCATCAAACAGCAAGGAAAACGCTCCAAATCTGCAGAATCGGGGTATTTCGTTCCAAAATCCTAACCTCTTCTTCTACTGATTTCACACAGATCTGGCTTTGGTTGCCACTGTTTATTATTGAGAAAGATATAAGTACCCCTTAGGAAGCGACGGAGGAGGAGACAGCACCACCACCACCACCAACTCAACGCAGATCCTGCCGCAAGATTAGAGATCCCGAGGCCCACCAGAGGACTGATGACCTCACTGATTAGATGATTGACGCTTACGCAGCCCTGACCGTTGACATTCATGAGCATTTTGAGGACCAGCGCCGAGGTATTGAGGATTGGACACATCAAATGTTGGAGAGCCAGCATTATCAGCGTCGGATGATGGAGATTCAGCATTAGCACATTGATGACGTGAATTATGTATCATCATATTCATGCATATTATAGAAGATTGTCTCAGTTTACCTTACATTTAGAGAGATTTTGTATGACTTTTATGTTCTATTCAATCATTTGCCGGAAATAGAGGTCTACACGAGTTTTTGATGAATTATAGGTAAATGGAGTGGAATTGGAAGCAAAAGCAGAGCAAGGAGCATCTAAGGATGTTAAGGAAGCTAAAGGAGTCTTAAAGGGTTCATAAAGAGATAAGGAATTGCAAAGGAGAAGCATAGAATACGAGCCAAGAGAAGAGCACTTTCTGTTGAAGAAAATCGTGCCAATTTACACATAAATCGGACGATTTTCCTCTCCAGAATTCGAACGATTTTGTGCATAAATCGCCTGGGTCGATCTATTGTGTTTTTCGGCCAAATGAAAAGACGACACAAAGCCTAATTATTTTGGGCTAGAGGAGAGTTTTGCCAAACGGCCCATTTGCAAGAAACTATAGAAGAGAACCCTACGAACGAAAACGAGGAGGCCGCAGCGGGAAATCTTTACACGTTTGAAATGATTTGAAGATTCTTGGAAGGAGATTGAAGGACTCTTTGCCGGAAAGCTAATCTTGATTCTAGTTGTGAGATTTCTTTGTTCATTGAAGTGTTTACTGTTTTTGGGCACAAATTTGAGTAACTTAAGAGATACGTTGATTTGTTTTGACAATCGTTTACAGATTTGAAAGTTATTGGATTTTTCATTCAAGATTTGGTTTCTTTGCGATATCTCTCTCTCAATAATTAATTTGATTCGATTTTGAAAATGGTTGGCTAAAACCTTTGTGATTCTGGGGAGAATAGTTGATGATTAAGGCTTAGATGATGATAGACTGAACTCATTCAAACATTAGGACCCTGAGAGTTTAGATTTTAGTTTTGCGATAAACAGGAAAATCGGGCTGTTCTTGGGGAAAATCGACCGATTTTCTTATGAACAGGACTATTTATTCTTCTGACGAACTTTAATTGAACCAATCTTTAATCAAAACTAATCCTTGCCTAAATCCCAACCTTGATTAACCTTTCTACCCACTAATTGAATGTATGAAGGCACTTCAAACCTGTTTCTACATTTAATAGATTAAGATTTCAAGATTTGGGTAATAAAGAGACTCAACATCCTTTATTAAGTTTTTAATTGTGCTTTCTAATCTTTACTTTGGAGAGTCATATCCTGGAGTTTTAGATAGTTAGTTTGAACATAATTCTTATCTTTAGATCTTTCTATATTGCAGCCTCAACAACCCTTATAGAAAGAACCTTTAGATTAGTCATATGGGTTTCGGAACTTCATCGTACGAATCCTACCTTTGAACATTTAATCTTGGCAATATAAACTATGTCCTATATCTTTAGAAGTGTCTTGAATCGAAAGCCGAAATCTGATACTTGAATCCTTGGAATCATTTCACTCTTATTTGATCACAAAAGCTTTTACACTTTCGCTAGATAATTGACTTCAAATTTATTCTCACCAAATCCCTGAGTTCGACTCTGGAATTCTTACCTTACTACAGCTGATCCGTACACTGCGGGTTCGCTTTGCTTTTGAGTTCTAGATACAAATTTAAGACTTTGACGCACACACCTTTTGGGCGAACAAGTTTTTGGCGCCGTTGCCGGGGATTTGGTCTAGACCAAATTCGGTTTTCGGTTGTCTAGCTTGAGAGCTCTTGCTCTTGTGATTTGATTTGTCTACTTGACTGATCTTTGCAGGTTCTTTAGGTATATGCGAAAGACTAGATCCACTAAAGATCTAGTTCCTTTCGATCCCGAATTGGAGAGAACTTTGAGAAGAAAGTTGAAAGAAAAGAAAATGGCTGAAAACGACGAGAGAAACTACCAGGCTGAACTTAATGAAGCTCAACGCCAACTCCAGTTGAGTGAGAAAGCACGAAAAGATGCTGAAACGAGTCATCAATTTCAGATTGATGAACTAAGGGCTATGATGTTGGACATGAAGTTAGAGTTGAACGAATCTAGGAAGAAGAAGAAGGTCAAAACACCAACTAAATCCATTAGGAATGACTCATCCGATGATGAGGAGATTGATCCGGACATGCCGGAACTTGAGGAGATTGATCCATCACTTCGTCCTATTCGGAACACCCCAAAACCACGGGTTGTTCCTCGCCTCCCAACTAGGGACGTAAGAGCTGTTAATGACGGTGATAGACCCCGAACTTTGGGGCAACGGATGGACCCAATTCAGCAACCACGCCGGCTAGGTGTGGATTTCGGAGCTGAAGACATCCAAGAGTTTAGCTTCTCACCACAAGTCATCACCATGGTTCGCCAAAGTCAATATGGTGGAGCAAGTACTGAATCTCCACACCAACACTTGCAGAATTTTGAGATTCTCATGGAGACTATGAAGCCGAAGAAGGCTACTACAAGCAATTACAAGATCAAGCCGTTCTTCTTCTCTTTGAAGGACAAGGCTCTAGCTTGGTACCAAACACTTCCAGATGCGAAGTTAGCTACATGGGAGGAATTGTCTTCGGAATTCCTCACCAAATTCTTTCCGCCATCCAAAACGGCGGAATTGAGAGGTAAAATAAATGCTTTTTCTATGAAACCTAATGAAAGCTTGTTTCAATCTTGGGAAAGGTTTCAAGATCTCTTGTTGGATTGCCCACACCATGGCATTTCTAAGCTGGAATTATTGGAGATCTACTACAAAGGATTGGATGTGGAAACACAATTCAACCTCCAATCTCTCTCTTGTGGCACATTCATGGACATGAGAGAAGATGATGCTTGGGACTTCATTGAGAAGCAAGCCCAAGTGATTGAGAAGTATTCCCACCGGAAGGTGGATTCAAATAGCCGGAATCAAGGCGATCCGGGAGCCAAGTTGAACCAAGCTGCTCAAACACAAATATTCTCTCTCAAAGATGACATCAAAGAATTGAGGGAAGTGCTCAAAACGAGTATTCAAAAGACTAAGGAGCAAGAAGCCAACTACATGGGGTGGGACAACAATCAAAGGAATGATAACCGGAACTCCAATTGGAACAACAACAATAACAACCGGAACTCCAATTGGAACAACAACAATAGGAGCTCAAATAACAACAATTGGAGGTCAAATCAGCAAAATCCAGGTAATCCTTACTCTCATGCTGAAAAGGCTCTAACATCTCCATCTTCTTCTACTCCTTCAACAAGCCAGGGACAATCAAGCGGATCAAACAAACCGGATCCCATGCTAGAGACGATCCTAGGCAAGCTACAAGGATTGGAGAGTTACATAACTTCGGTTGACAAAGCTCACAAAGCTTTAGAAAACCAAGTATTCAACAAAGCCGGAGAAGTTCCAAGAGATCAAGGGAAACTTCCTGGGAAGACGGAACATAACCCAAAGGGAAGGGTTATGGCAATAACTACTAGGAGCGGCAAGACAACCACCGATCCTCAACCCAAAGTGGTCGACACCACCACAAAAGAAGGAGAGGCAAAAGAGAAGGAAGAAGTCTATGTTCCTCCTCCCGCTTACAAACCACCTCTACCTTTCCCTCAATCTAGAGCGCGTGTCCGCCTAGATAAACATTTTGGTAAGTTTGTTGAACTTATGAGTAAGCTACATATTAACATACCTTTTATGGATGCAATTTTAGGTATGCCGGCTTACGGGAAATTCCTCAAAGAGATCCTCTCTAACAAGAGGAAATTGGAAGATATAGGAGAAGTCAAGATGAGTATGGAGTCATCCGAACTCATCAAGACTATGACGGAGAATATGCCACCCAAGCTCCGTGATCCAGGATCTTTTTGCATACCCATCACTTTGGGAGAAGCTACTTATGATGCACTTTGTGATCTTGGAGCGACTGTGAGTATCATACCTCTCGCCCTATGCAAGGCAGTTGGTTTAGGAGAGCCTAGACCGGTGAAGATCACACTCTACATGGCTGATCGTTCCACCACTAAGCCGGTGGGAATATTAGAAGACATTCCGGTAAAGCTCGGTAAGTTTTACATCCCAATAGATTTTGTCGTTCTTGACATACCTGCAGATTACCCGGTTCCCATCATCCTTGGGAGACCGTTCCTTGCAACATCCGGATGCATGGTAGATTGCAAGAACGGCCAGCTATCCTTCCATATTGGTGAAGAAAAGATAGAATTCATACTCTCTTCCTTAATCAAGGAGCCAGCCTTGAAAGACGATGCTTTTGAAATTGTTGATGAAGAAGAGTCTAGAGAGGTAGTAAGTTCGATCTTGATGAAAGACCCTCTTCAAAAGGCTCTTAGCATGAGCATCATGGAGGAAGGAGTGGAACATGACTGCAATGAGGATGTGAAGGCATTAAATGATGTGGAGGAAGAACTAGGAGCAAGAATTGAAGAACTAGAGTGGACTCCGGAAACTGTGAAGAAAATCGACTTGCCTGAATTAAATCGACCGATTCATGAAAAGGCAATCCGATTTTTTACAACAGAAACAAAAATCGACCCGACAGAATTAAATCGTCCGATTTATGAAGAGGCAATCCGATTTTTTTCGATAGAAAGAAAAATCGTACCTCAAATCGACCGATTTATTTCAGGGGAGGTCGATCCATAGGGAAATTTTCTGGATTCTCCAAACGTCTCCGCAGCCACTCTCGAATCTAATGATGCCGTACCTCCATCTCTAGAGGCCTCTCCTACAACAATCGAAGGCCAAGATTCATCATCAAACAAGGCACCCCCATCATTAGAATTAAAGCCACTTCCCACGCATTTAAGGTACGCATTTCTTGGCACTAATTCCACATATCCGGTCATTGTCAATGCGAATTTGAATGAAACTGAATTAGAAAAACTTATGCATGTTTTGAAGCAACATAGGAGAGCATTAGGTTACACCATTGATGATTTAGTAGGAATAAAGCCTTCTCTATGTATGCACAAAATTTTAATGGAAGAGGATTACAAACCTTCACGCCAACCTCAAAGACGGTTAAATCCGGCAATGAAAGAGGTCGTGAAGAAAGAAATCCTTAAGCTACTTGATGCAGGTATTATCTTCCCTATTTCTGATAGCAAATGGGTGAGTCCAGTACAAGTAGTACCCAAGAAAGGAGGCATTACCGTTGTTGCCAACAAGAACAACGAACTTATCCCAACACGGACAGTTACGGGGTGGCGAATGTGTATCGACTACCGCAAACTGAACGTGGCTACAAGGAAGGACCACTTCCCCCTTCCTTTTATCGATCAAATGTTGGAGAGGTTAGCCCAACATTCTTACTTTTGTTATCTAGATGGATATAGCGGTTTCTTTCAGATTCCAATTCATCCGGATGATCAAGAGAAGACGACTTTTACGTGCCCATGGGGTACGTTTGCTTATAGAAGAATGCCATTTGGCTTATGCAACGCTCCAGCCACCTTCCAAAGGTGTATGATGGCAATCTTCTCCGAATATGTAGAGAATATCATGGAAGTCTTCATGGACGATTTTTCGGTATATGGTTCTTCCTTTGATAATTGTCTCTATAACCTTTCACTAGTTCTTAAGAGATGTGAGGACACTAACTTAGTCTTAAACTGGGAAAAGTGTCATTTCATGGTGACCGAAGGGATTGTGTTAGGTCATCTAGTATCACAAAGGGGAATAGAAGTTGATAGAGCGAAAATAGAAACCATTGAGAAGTTACCTCCCCCTTCTTCGGTAAAAGGAATTAGAAGTTTCTTAGGACATGCAGGCTTCTATAGGAGATTCATAAAAGATTTTTCTAAGATTTCAAAACCCTTGACTAATCTTTTGATGAAGGACGCAACTTTCGAATTTTCGAAGGATTGTCTAGATGCTTTTTGCAGGATCAAAGAAGCTTTGATTTCAGCACCAATCATTCAACCACCCGATTGGACTCTTCCATTCGAGGTCATGTGCGACGCAAGCGACGTCGCCATAGGAGTAGTTCTTGGACAGAAGAAAGATGGTCGCACTCACGCCATCTACTACGCTAGCAAAACGCTAGATGAGGCTCAATATAATTATGCAACTACGGAAAAGGAACTTTTAGCCGTAGTATACGCTTTTGAGAAATTTCGTTCCTATCTTGTAGGTGCGAAGGTGATAGTCTATACGGACCATTCCGCAATCCGATACCTCTTCACGAAGAAGGATGCGAAGCCAAGGCTTCTAAGATGGATCCTACTCTTACAAGAGTTCGATTTAGAGATTAGAGATAAGAAAGGATCGAAAAACTCAGTTGCCGATCATCTTAGTCGTCTCCCACAACCCACCGGCGAGACGGACGAGCTTCCTATAGACGACTCGTTCCCTGACGAGCAGCTGCACGAGATTGAAGAATGTCTTCAACACATCTCAAAAGGTAATGATCCATGGTTCGCTGACATTGTGAATTACCTTGTTTGTCAAGAGATCCCACCCGGACTTTCATACGCTCAAAGGAAGAAGTTCTTTAGTGACGTCCGGCAATTCTATTGGAACGAACCTCTTCTATTCAAAAGAGGCCCCGATGGCATTTACAGGAGATGCGTCCCTGAAGATGAGATAGATAGTGTCATCCGCCACTGCCATTCTCTACCATGTGGCGGACATGCTAGTTCCCACAAGACTTGTGCTAAGGTACTTCGTTCCGGCTTCTATTGGCCTACACTTTTTAAAGATGTGCAAAAGTTTGTTGTTTCTTGTGATGCTTGTCAAAGGACAGGTAATATATCCATGAGGAATGAGATGCCTCTCAACAACATACAAGAAGTAGAGATCTTTGACGTATGGGGCATCGATTTTATGGGACCCTTCCCATCTTCATGCGGTAACCAATATATACTTCTTGCCGTAGACTATGTCTCAAGATGGGTAGAGGCAATCGCTTCTCCTACTAATGATGCAATGGTAGTGGTGAAGTTCCTCAATAGAACGATCTTCCCAAGGTTCGGAACTCCCCGAACCATCATTAGTGACGGAGGAACGCATTTCACGGCCCGTCGATTTGAGACTCTATTGGCTAAGTATGGGGTGACCCATAAGATAGCTACACCTTACCATCCGCAAACCAGCGGACAAGTCGAAATATCCAATAGAGAGATCAAGGGAATTTTAGAGAAAACCGTCTCTAAAACAAGAAAGGATTGGTCAATGAAGCTTGACGATGCACTATGGGCATACAGGACGGCCTTCAAGACACCAATAGGTACTACTCCCTATAACCTTGTCTATGGTAAATCCTGTCATCTTCCTGTAGAGCTAGAGCACAAAGCCTATTGGGCCATCAAGTGGCTCAATTTTGACATGAAAGAAGCTGGAGAGAAGCGGCTCTTAGACATCAATGAGCTAGATGAAATCCGGCTCAATGCGTATGAGAACGCAAAGATATACAAGGAACGGACAAAGCGTTGGCATGATAAGCACATCATTCCAAAAGACTTGAAGGAGGGAGACCAAGTCCTCCTATTCAACTCAAGGCTGCGTCTATTTCCAGGTAAGCTCAAATCCCGTTGGACAGGACCTTATGTAATTAAACGAGTTTTCCCCCATGGTGCAGTTGAAGTATGGGGTGAACAAAGCGGAAGTTTCAAGGTCAATGGCCAACGGTTGAAGAAATACACACCGGAAGCTCCGGTCGAGGAGATAGCTCCCATCCTCCTCCATTGAACATAAACCATACACCGTCTAGCTAAAGACGATAAATTAAGCGCTTCTTGGGAGGCAACCCATGATAGTATAGTTTTTCATCCTTTTATCAATTAGTTAGAGTAGATTAATTTTTGCTTCTTTGTTTTCGTTTTTTATTTGTTCCTCGATGCACTCTTGGTTTGTCGTGTCATTAATCGCAAGAAATTAGGTTCAACTCGAGAGATCCATGGAAAAAGGGAGCACAAATCAATTAAATTTTCAAGATCCATGAAGAATAAGGAAGGAAATCGAGTTACCCAAAATAAATCGTTCGATTTAGAAGCAGAGCAAGGCGATTTTTGACAACAGGAAGAAAAATCGACCTGAAGATCGACCTGCCCAAATAAATCGTTTGATTTCCCATGTGTTCAGAGAAAAATCGAGTTACCCAAAATAAATCGTTCGATTTAGAAGCAGAGCAAGGCGATTTTTGACAACAAGAAGAAAAATCGACCTGAAGATCGACCCACCGAATTAAATCGTCCGATTTTCTTTGGATCCAGAGAAAAATCGCCCCGACGATTAAATCGCCCCTATAAATCGTCCGATTTTCTTCACAGTTTCTCGACTCTATATAAAGACTCAACACTCGATCTTCCTCATTCCACAACTTACAACTCTCGATTTCCCCCTTCTCAAGAACGCCGAAAATCGCCCTCAACCTACAATCCTCATTCCTTCATCATTTTGAGTGATTCTTGGCTCCAAACTGAAGCATTTTCAACAAGGAACAAGGATCTAGCAACAACAAGCACGGCAATCGACTCCTCCATAAGGAATTCAGGTTTTTCTTTCCAAAAACCTAAGTTTCTAATTCAAATTGAAGTTTGCTTAGGAAGTGTTTGTTTGCTGGAATTGATTGAGGAATCTGCCTAGGAATCATTATAGGAGACTGTATGTGGTGATTGCTTGAACAGAACTTTACAGAATTGTGAGAATCGTTGAAATCGAGAGAAAAATCGACCCAGCCCAGAAAAATCGGACGATTTTTGT
Organism: Fagopyrum esculentum; assembly: GCA_033239045.1. Taxonomy (NCBI): domain Eukaryota; kingdom Viridiplantae; phylum Streptophyta; class Magnoliopsida; order Caryophyllales; family Polygonaceae; genus Fagopyrum; species Fagopyrum esculentum. The sequence continues at coordinate 41,893,855 of BSUD01000005.1, read as the reverse complement.
GAAGAACAGGCCGATTTTTTTGACTCAGAATGGATCTTGTTAAGAGAGTGACTAGAAACGCGGGGAAGAAGAAGGGATCTTCTTCCAAAGCCCCTCCCCCACCTCCACCCCCATCTCAAAACATCCCTAAGCCTCCCCCTCCCCTATCCAAGCACAAGAAACGCTATGAACGTATCGTAGATCGCCCATTCACCCCTCCTCGCTACATAGTGCTAGATGACTTAGATTCATTGTTTGTTCGGGAGGATGTTGACATGATGCTTGACAGGGCTGGACTGACCCAGTTTGCTACGATTAGGGAGGATGCTTACACCGAAATCACCCTAGAATTCCTTAGTACATTTGAGCATGATCCTAGGGAAAGGATGATCACCTTCCGCCTTATGAGCCAAAACCACACTATGTCCATTGACACTTTTGGAGACTTGTTTGGTTTCTCTTATTCATATGCAGGCACATTTGCTAGAGGTGTCAGCGCTAGTGATTTTTGGGAGGCTATTTCAGTAGGTGAATATGGTGGAGATAAGTGGCGACCCGGAAATTCCAAGGAAACTAGTATGTACAACCTCTCCTTCAAGGTAGTACATAGGATTCTCAGTGAGAGTTTATTTGCACGGACAGAGACTCCACAGAAGCTCAAGGCTGATGAGCTTTCATTCTCTACTGCATGACATCCACCACCACTCCCGACATTGCCACCATGCTTGCTGACTATCTAGGAAAGATATCCAACAAAGCTAAGGGCGATATTTGTGCAGGAGGTCTTGTCACTCATGTGGCTAAGACCATGGGATTGGACTTCTCCGGATGCACTCTAGCTGAGAGTGCCCTTCCATTAGGCTCCCAGCGGTTGGTTGTTCGACAGGTCTTGATTCCTCGAGGGAGAGGAACACTTCATGTGCCCATGCCATGGCACAGGGATCCGAAGAAGAAGCCATCCGAGATTATATGGAAGTCCGAATACACTATTCGGAACAAGAGAAACTGGAAGGAGACGTTCGAGTCGATGCTTGAGGAGTTCTCTCCTCCTACTTATTATGATGATGATGCAGGTGACTCCGAGGAGGAGGATGAGGATAGAGAACAGGGGACCATGCTCGAGTTTGAGAGTGACACCCATAGCGGCCATGCTACGGATGCCATGGATACCGACACTCATGGTGTAGGACCCAGCCGTACTAGTAGAGGCGAGGAGGAGACGGAGGATGACATGCAGCCACCTCGCCGCTCATTTGCACGTGCTCCAGGAGGACGAGGACGTCGCCCTCCCCGTCACTTCAGGGAGCTAGTCTCTAGCTTCCAGAGCCTCAGCACCGACTATATGCTCTCCACACCGACTACGAGACCCTGAACACTCAGTTCAGGAACTACAGGGAGGAGACGGACGCTAGGCATTCATCCTATGAGGGCCAGATGAGAGACTTATACTTCCACCAGTTCGGCCACTTCTACGATCCTAGCGCACCGATGTATCCATATCCACCACCTCCACCGCCGACAGAGGATTGAGCTTCCACTTCTTTTACATTGTAAGTATTTTTCTCCTTCTTATGCTTGATTTTCACATTGGGGACAATGTGGATGTCAAGTATGGGGTGGGGGTACTTACAAAACCTTATGTTTCATTTTAGCACTTTATGTACTTTCCACTACTCTTGACAATTTGGCATGTAATAACTCTTGCACTACCTGCTTTCCATTATGACACTTGCATTTGCATGATCTTTTTCAAATCCCACGAATTTTCAAAAATTTTTGTGCTTCTTATATGGAAATGACCTCTATGATGAGACTTGTGTTATGGATAGGCAAAGAGATGCTTAGTTGTGTTGAGATGTTAATCATAGCATGAATGAATCTACTTTTATTACTTGAACACATGAATAAGTTATATGATCTAGGTGTTTTGATAAGAGAATGAAATAATAGTCGAAGCTATATTGCAAGTTCTTTTACATCATATAAGGATGACTAAGGCAATTCACTTTTTTTCTTTTCTCATATCTTGATCATGCTAGCCCCTCAATGAAATATGTAACCCTCCTTTTACCATCCGGGAATTAGGATAAGTGATAGAAAAAGGCATGTTTGATGTGGGAGGGCCAAGGAAAATGTATTGAAAGAAAGTGCAGAAATTCATAAGTTTGGGGATGTTGAACATGAGGATGAGTAACTCGGCACCATTCACATAGCCGGGTGTTTGTGTCTTGCCAAAGTCCAATTGAACGACAAGTCCTAACGGGATATGGTATGTGCATCAAGGGTTTGAGGCATCTCGAAATTGAGAAACGCCGATTTCCTAGGCTTCGGTTTTTGTGCACCGCTGTCCATACTCTCAAAAAGTAAAGTATAGTGAAAGCAAAGCTTTCTACATGCGAAGCATGTGCGGTGAAGAAAATCTTGAAGGTATTATGTGTTCCTCTTTCCCGGATTAGCACCACAATTGCCAAAAAGAACTCCTTCCCTTAATACGTTTCTTGAACCTTTCATTTGATTAGAAGACCTTGAGACTTTTATGCATGTGTTTAAGACTTAATGGCTTAGATTTGTTTGACTTTGATTACCTCTACACCTTTATCATGTTCTTTATTTGTGTTTTCATGAAAAAAAAAGGAGGTTAGTTGATCTTATAATTACCATTGATACATGCTTTGCCTTTTTATGCCTTGAAATTTCACTTTGAGGGTGATCCAATAAGAAGAAGCACTACCAAAAGAAGAGTTTTCGAGTTTTCATACATATATAATCCATGACATCTTTTATTCTAAATTTGAGTCTTACTTAGGGACAAGCAAGAGGCAAGTATGGGGTATTTTGATGACATGAATTATGTATCATCATATTCATGCATATTATAGAAGATTGTCTCAGTTTACCTTACATTTAGAGAGATTTTGTATGACTTTTATGTTATATTCAATCATTTGTCGGAAATAGAGGTCTACACGAGTTTTTGATGAATTATAGGTAAATGGAGTGGAATTGGAAGCAAAAGCAGAGCAAGGAGCATCTAAGGATGTTAAGGAAGCTAAAGGAGTCTTAAAGGGTTCATAAAGAGCTAAGGAATTGCAAAGGAGAAGCATAGAATACGAGCCAAGAGAAGAGCACTTTCTGTTGAAGAAAATCGTGCCAATTTACACATAAATCGGACGATTTTCCTCTCCAGAATTCGAACGATTTTGTGCATAAATCGCCTGGGTCGATCTATTGTGTTTTTCGGCCAAATGAAAAGACAACACAAAGCCTAATTATTTTGGGCTAGAGGAGAGTTTTGCCAAACGGCCCATTTGCAAGAAACTATAGAAGAGAACCCTACGAACGAAAACGAGGAGGCCGCAGCGGGAAATCTTTACACGTTTGAGAAGATTTGAAGATTCTTGGAAGGAGATTGAAGGACTCTTTGCCGGAAAGCTAATCTTGATTCTAGTTGTGAGATTTCTTTGTTCATTGAAGTGTTTACTATTTTTGGGCACGAATTTGAGTAACTTAAGAGATACGTTGATTTGTTTTGACAATCGTTTACAGATTTGAAAGTTATTGGATTTTTCATTCAAGATTTGGTTTCTTTGCGATATCTCTCTCTCAATAATTAATTTGATTCGATTTTGAAAATGGTTGGCTAAAACCTTTGTGATTCTGGGGAGAATAGTTGATGATTAAGGCTTAGATGATGATAGACTGAACTCATTCAAACATTAGGACCCTGAGAGTTTAGATTTTAGTTTTGCGATAAACAGGAAAATCGGGCTGTTCTTGGGGAAAATCGACCGATTTTCTTATGAACAGGACGATTTATTCTTCTGACGAACTTTAATTGAACCAATCTATAATCAAAACTAATCCTTGCCTAAATCCCAACCTTGATTAACCTTTCTACCCTCTAATTGAATGTATGAAGGCACTTCAAACCTGTTTCTACATTTAATAGATTAAGATTTCAAGATTTGGGTAATAAAGAGACTCAACATCCTTTATTAAGTTTTTAATTGTGCTTTCTAATCTTTACTTTGGAGAGTCATATCCTGGAGTTTTAGATAGTTAGTTTGAACATAATTCTTATCTTTAGATCTTTCTATATTGCAGCCTCAACAACCCTTATAGAAAGAACCTTTAGATTAGTCATATGGGTTTCGGAACTTCATCGTACGAATCCTACCTTTGAACATTTAATCTTGGCAATATAAACTATGTCCTATATCTTTAGAAGTGTCTTGAATCGAAAGCCGAAATCTGATACTTGAATCCTTGGAATCATTTCACTCTTATTTGATCACAAAAGCTTTTACACTTTCGCTAGATAATTGACTTCGAATTTATTCTCACCAAATCCCTGAGTTCGACTCTAGAATTCTTACCTTACTACAGCTGATCCGTACACTGCGGGTTCGCTTTGCTTTTGAGTTCTAGATACAAATTTAAGACTTTGACGCACACACCTTTTGGGCGAACACACATCATGGGCTATCCTTTTGACCCATCCCAGCACCCCTACATTCCACATCCACCACCACCACCGACTGACGAGGATTAGAGCTGCATGGATTTTCTTTCTTTATTTATTATGCAGTTCAGCTGAGTATTCTGTTCTTTAGACTTATATTTGACCCATTGGGACAATGTGTCCCAAGTATGGGGTATTTGGATGTACTTTATGTGACTTATGTGTATGCTTGTATGACTCTCGGATATTTATTTTGTTTACTTGGCTCTATGTGTTTATCTGTCATTACATGCATACATACAGGTTTTTGTTTGAGAAAAACGTCGAAAACTGGTTTGAAAAAAAAAATGTTACGACCTCGACCGGGATGTTCATGGCCGATCGAGGATGAACACCTCGGATGACGCCAAAACACCTCGACCGAGGTAGGTTCTTAACTGAGAGTTTTCGAAACGTTTTGTGCTTCTTCTCTGGATATGACCTCAATGATGATTTTGTTTGCAGATTGGTTTTGAAATCTTTATATGCTCGAAAGGTTTTATGATATGTTCAAGTTGTAAAATGCTTTGTTTGAAGTTTTGGCATGTTTAATACTTTGTTTTTATCAAAATTATGTTGGATTTGAAAGTTGACACCACATGATGAGTTCTCTCACATTCTTCCTGGGATGATTAAGGCAATTCATTCTCTTCTCTTCTTCTTCTTGATCATGCTTTAGCCTCTCATATACATATTTGCCTCCCTTTACCTATCCGGGAATTTGGAAGCAAGCAAAGAAAAGCAAGTGAAAGTGAAGTTGAGATGTTGGCTGAAGGTATTAGAAAGAAACAATTAGGTTTGGGGAAGGTAATCATGATGATGAGTAACTCGGCACCATTCACATAGTCGGGTGTTTGTGACTTGCCAAAGTCGGATTGAGCGATATTCCTAACGGGTCATGGTATGTGCATCAAGGGTTTGAGGCATCTCGAGAAATTGATGATAGCTGATCTCCTAGGCTTCGGCTATTGTGCACCTCTTTCCATGCATCCCAAAAAGTAAAGTAAAAATGAGCAAAGCTTATTGGTGGAAGATATTGAGTTTCAAAGAAAGTGAAGAAAAGATCATTTTCCCGGATTCTAGCACCACATATCCTATATACATCCCACCCTGACACGTTTCTTGACCTCTTTTGGAAGCCCTTGAGACCTCGAGCTTGTTGATTGACTTGGTGGTTTAAACTTGATTATACATGATTGATTTCGATAAATATGATTTATTATGCATTCTATGATTTTATGCAAAGATGAACACCTTTCTTATATTCATAAAATGTTTTGATCATGTCTTGATTTTATTTGCCATGAAGCATTCTCTTAGAGTGATCTATAAGTGGAGCACACCACCAAAATGTTTTGAAATGTTTTTTCATTGATCTTTCTAACTTATAATCCATTCTACCTTGTATCTAAGATTTGGAACTTGCTTGGGGACAAGCATGGGAGAAGTATGGGGTATTTTGATAGCATGTATTATAGTCCATATTTTGGGATTGGTTTTGACGTTTTATCTTCATAAATCTGCATGTATGGATGTATATTCTTTGATTCTATTGTTGTTTTGTCTACCTTTGCGGGAATCAAGGTCTACACCTAGTTTCATTGTAATTGTAGGTAAAATGGCACGTTTTGGACCGAAATGGAGCTAAGGAAGCTAAGGAGTCATTGGAGCTACATTCTGGAGCTTTGAGAAGATCTCAGGAAGCATGGAAATGATTTAGAGGATTGACTTTGGACTAGATTCGAGAGATTTCACATTCAGCTGAGATTCACCTTGGTTAGCTACAATACCACCTCGACCGAGGTGATCTTGAGGAGCGTCCCGACCGAGGCGAACACCGTGCCACCGGCGAGATCTTTATTTTTGGCTGAGATCTTCTATTTTTGGAAGGAGAATATCTTATATTTTTAGCTGGATTTTTGGAAGGAAGATATTATATTTGGCTTATTTATTTTTAGATATATGGATATATTTTCTAGGAAATTATTTTTGTAAGATATTTTATCTTTGGAAGATAATTCTCCTATATAAAGGGTTGGATTTTTTGCAATTCAGCCATCTTCGGATCATCACATGTTGAGAGCATCGGGAATTTCTGGAGTTTTGATGGAAGTTGAAGGAAGTTTTGAAGGTTGAATGAAGGAAGGAATCATAGTTGGAGTTGGCCTTTTGAAGAAGTTTGTAAGATCTTCTTAGAGTGCTTTCGGTTTATTGTCTTTTCTGATTGTGACTTGAGGAACGTTGATTTGTTACTTGTTTGAATCAGTTATTGAGACCTTTTTATTAAGGTTTTCTTGTTTGAATATTGATTCCTTTCCTATTAACTTGATTATTGTCATCATAATGATTGTTGGCTAAGTTTCTTACGCGATTCTAGGGTGATTGGCTGAAAGTTGGGGGAAAGACGATGATAGAATGATCTTAATCCCAGCAGGACCCTGAAAGCTCGAGTCTTTACCTTAACCGTAGAACACCTCGGTCAGCTGTGGAACATCTCGATTGAGATGGCAGATAAACTGAGCGAGGTGAAGATTTCCTAAACCTTATCTGAGTTAAGAGTTTAAGTTTACCAATTCCTATCCTTATTATACCTTTCCTGGTTCAACGCAAGCCTAGGATGAGACTTACCCGGTGATTCCTTTGCTTGTTTACCTAAGATCATGAGTGTAGGTAATAAAGGTTAATCCTTTATTGGGGTTTGAGTGTGCCTTCATCCCATCTTTGTGAGTTAGCCTCAGACTTACCCGGTAAAGGTTGATTCTATTCCCTTGGGTAGTGTGTTGGTTTGAGATTATAGTTCCTTTCCTTAGTACCTTGAGACTTACCCGGTAATAGGAGCTTTGGTTTGGAATAGTGAGTAGTGAGACTTACCCGGTGATCTATTCCCACCTCAGAAACACCTTCCCTTTGCGAACCTCAGCTTTGTCCCCGTTATCTTTTGAGATCTTGAATCGGAACCACAACTAGATGCTTTAATCCCTAGAATCCGCATTCCCTTTATCTGACTTTATATCATCTTTGATTGCTTTAATTCGTAGTCATTAGCAATATTTGACAACCTGATTCATTGCTTTGTTTCACAATAGTCCTTGTGTTCGACCCCTTGAATTCTTGCTTTTATTACAATTGATTCGTACACTGCGGGTTCGCATATTGTACAAGCATACTTCTTGGGTTATAAACTTTTTAGCTTGCGCACACCTTTTGGAGCGAACACTTATCTAATTCTTCGATACTTTATGTATTTATATGTTTATGTCCCATGCATTCCATTATGATTTTTTTGATCGAAATCCGTTAAAAACTTGTTTGAAATTTTTATTTGCCTCGACCGAAATCCATATAGCCGAACAGAGATGAACACAGCAGGGGGCTACCTCGGTCCATCATCTCGGTTGCCCATATGTGTCTCGGCCGACATACATTTTGAAAAAGAAAAAATTGTCGGAAAAATTTTGTGCTTCTAGGATGGATATGATTCCCGTGATGATACATGTTTGCGGAATGGTTTTTATGATCTTTTGTGTTTGAAATAATTTGTGATATGATTAAGGTTTGAATGCTTTGTTTGAAATTTGAGCATGCTTAGTAAGTTGTTTTTATCCAAATCATGTTGAATTTGAAAGTTGAAATTGCGTTATAAGTTCTCATGCATTCTTTTTGGGATGATTAAGTCGATTCGATTTATTTCTTCCTCTTCTTCATCTTACTCTTAGCCCCTCATATATTTTTGTCTTCCTTTACCTATCCGGGAATTGGAAGCATGAAAGTGAAAGTTTGAGAAGGTTGAAGTTAAAAGTGGAGAAAGTGTTAGAGAACAATAGGTTTGGGAACGTTAGTCATGGCGATGAGTAACTCAGCACCATTCACATAGCCGGGTGTTTGTGTCTTGGCAAAGTCGGATTGATTGATAGTCATAACGAGTCATGGTATGTGCATCAAGGTTTGAGGCATCTCGAGAAATTGAGAATTGCTGATCTCCAAGGCTTTGGTTTTTGTGCTCCTCTGTCTATGTTCTCAAGTGAAAATAAAGTAAAAATACGAAAGAGAAGGATAGAGGATGAAATAGAATGATTATGGTAAAAGACGCTATTTAGAGAACTATCAAATATGTAGTTGAATAGATAGGTATTTCACTCTACATAATAGTGTATTATTTTGTTCAATTACATTTCCCTACCAATCGTAATCGATCAATTAGGGGGGGGGAAGTATAAGAAAACATTTTTGCAACCATTAATTTTGGTATGGATTTAAAAACTAGAATTTTTAAATGCTAACTAATGGTGATTAATGTGTATTAGCCTTAATTATTGACAATAATGGAGTTATACCTTGAGAAAATTGTGTAGTTAACAAGTATGGATTCTACTATTGTGTTTTTCTCTTAGTATACTAACTAATGATGCTTTCACTTTTTCTACGGGCATCAATTTTACCCTCTAGTATTATTTGGAAATTTTGAGAGATCCAATTTAATGAGTTGTAGTTGAGAGAAATAATCAGGACAATGAATATGTTCTACGTGAAATAACAGGGAAAGGACAAATTGGGAAATAGCCGTTATTTCGTTTTTAAGCGGTAAAGAAATGTAGCTTAGATTACACGTTTTTGGAGAGAAAAATGGATAATTATCCTCACAATATTCTTGATTTACCATTTATATTTCGAGAAGTTTGGGGGAAAGATATATTTTCAAAGCATAAAAAAATTATAATAACCCTCTCTATAAATAGCAAAAATTCATTTATTAATTCAATTACTTTCACATTGCCCTCATAAAAGTGTTTCTTTCTCTCAACCTTCAAACTCACATCTACTCGTTGTTTATCATCCGAATTCAATGTTGTTTGAGTTTTTGGATTCCTCGTACTCTTCATTGTGATACCAATGTTTTTCATTTCCGAGCACATTAAGGGGCAATCATCCTCATCTCTCTTTCTTGTTGGTGGTACCACCCAGTACTGTTGGCCGCTGTTCGCTCCAAATGGTGTGTGCAAGCTTAAAATTTATAACCCAAGAAGTATGCTAAAAACAAGGATGCGAACCCGCAGTGTACGGGTCAATCGTAGTAAAAGCAAGAAATTCCGGGGTGTCGATCTCAGGGACTTAGGTGAAACCTAAGCAAGTATAGGTAGTCTATGTAATTTCTAACCACAAAAGCGATTAAAGCAATCAAAGATGATAAAAAGTCAATTAAAGGCAATATGCAATTCTAGGGATTAAAGCATCTAGTTGTGGTTCCAACTCAGGATCTCAAGATAAAGCGGACAAAGCTGAGATTTTTGCAAAGGGAAGGTGTTACTAAAGTGGAATAGATTACCGAGTAAGTCTCACTACTCACTAATCCCAAACCGTAACTCCTATTACCGGGTAAGTCTCAAGGAATTAAGGAAAAGAATTATAACCTCAAACTAACACACCAACTAAGGGAATAGAATCAACCTTTACCGGGTAAGTCTCAGGCTAACTCACAAAGATGGAATGAAGGCACACTCAAACCCCAATAAAGGATAAACATTTATTACCTACACTTATGATCTTGGGTAAACAAACAAAGGAATTACCGGGTAAGTCTCATCCTAAGCTTGCATTGAACCAGGAAAGGTGTAATAAGAATAGGATTTGGCAAACTCTAACACTTAACTCTCAGTTTCGGATCAGAAAAGTCACCTCGGTCAGCCAAGTTCCACCCCGGCCGAGATGTTCATCGACTGAGCGAGATGTTCTAGGGTTAAGGATAAAGACTCGAACTTTCAGGGTCCTACTGGAATTTAAGATTATTCTATCATTGTTTTTCCCACAACCTTCAGTCAATCACCCTAGAATCACACAAAGAAATTAGCCACTCATCATCATGAAAGCAATAATCAAATATATGGGAAGAAAGTGAATAATTGAACACAAAAACCTTAAGAACAAGGCTTCAATAACTGAATCAATTATCAAACAAACAAGCGTTCCTTGGATCACAATCCAACAAGACAATCAACAAGAAAGGAATCTAAGAGAATCTTACAAAACCCTTCACAAAAGCTATAAAAGCTATCAACTTCCTTCCTTCAATCTTCCTTCCTTCAACCACTATAATGACAGCGGGATTTTCGGTGATGCGCCGGTTCTAGCAGGTGTATGCAGGCTGCCGAATTGTGGAAAATCAAGCCCTTTATATAGGAAAACTATCTTCTAAAGATAAAAATATCTTGAAAAGATATTATATCTAATAAAATATATCTATCTCTCATAAATAAATCCCTAAAATATATAATCTTCCTTCTAGAAATCCAGCCTAAAAATATAAGATCCCTCCTTCCAAAAATAAAAGATCTCAGCCAAGAATAAAATATATCTCGCCGCGTCCAAGGTGTTCGCCTCGGTCGGGACGCTCCTCTGTATCACCTCGGTCGAGATGGTATTGTAGCTGACCGAGGTGGCACTAAACTGAATGTGAAATCTCTTAAATCTAGTCCAAAGTAAATCTTTAATCCATTTCCATGCTTCCTGAGTTCTTCCTTAAGCTCCTGAATGTAGCTCCAATGACTCCTTAGCTCCTTTAGCTCCATTTTGATGCAAAACGTCCCATTTTACCTACGATTACAACAAAACTTGGTGTAGACCTCGATTTCCGCAAAGGTAGATGAAATGACAATATAATCACATAATATACATCCAAACATGCATATTATTGAAGATAAAATGTCTAAATAGGTCCCAAAATATAGACTATAATTCATGCTATCAAAATACCCCATACTTAGCCCTTGCTTGTCCCCAAGCAAGTTCCAAATCTTAAGTACAAGATAGAATGGATTATAAGTCATAAAGATCAATGAATAGTATTTCAAAACATTTTTGGTGGTATGCTCCACTCATAGATCACTCTAAGAGAATGCTTCATGGAATTTAAAATCAAAACATGCTCAAAGCATTTTATAAATATAAGAAAGTTGTTCATCTTTGCATAAAATCATAGGATGCATAATAAATCATAATTATCGAAATTAATCATGTATAATCCAGTTTAAACCACTAAGTCAATCAACAAGCTCGAGGTCTCAAGGGCTTCCAAAAGAAGGTCAAGAAACGTGTGAGGGTGGGATGTATATAGGGAATGTGGTGCTAGAATCCGGGAAAATGATCTTTACTTCACTTCCTTTGAACTTCAACATCTTCCACCAATAAGCTTTTCTTAATTTATTTTTTTACTTTTTGGGATGCATGGACAGAGGTGCACAAAAACCGAAGCCTAGGAGATCGGCGTTTCTCAATTTCTCGAGATGCCTCAAACCCTTGATGCACATACCATGACCCGTTAGGAATATCGCTCAATCCGACTTTGGCAAGACATAAACACCCGGCTATGTGAATGGTGCCGAGTTACTCATCATCATGATTGACTTCCCCAAACCTATTTGTTTCTTTCTAACTTTCAGCCAACATCTCAACTTTTCTTTCACTTGCTTTTCACTTGCTTGCTTCCAAATTCCCGAATAGGTAAAGGGAGGCAAATATGTATATGAGGGGCTAAGCATGATCAAGAAGAAGAAGAGAAGAGAATGAATTGCCTTGGTCTTTCCAGGAAGAGAGTGAGAGAACTCATCATGTGGTGTCAACCTTCAAATTCAACATAATTTGGATAAAAACAAAGTATTAAACATGCCACAAATTTCAAACAAAGCATTTAGCAATTTAAACATATCATAAAACCTTTCAAACATATAAAGATTTCAAAACCAGTCAGCAAACAAAATCATCACTGAGGTCATATCCAGATAAGAAGCACAAAAATTGTTTCGAAAACTGTTCCAGTTAAGCCACCTTGGTCGAGATGTTCTAAGTCAACCGAGGTACTACACCTCGATTGGTCAGAGTCACTTCGGTCGAGGTCAATAAAATTTTTTCAAACCAGTTTTTGACGTTTTTCTCAATCAAATAACCTGTATGCATGCATGTAGTCTCAGATAAACACATAGAGCAAGATAAAACGATAAATATCCATCAAGAGTCATACAAGCGTACACATAAGTCATATAAATACATACCCACATACCCCATACTTGGGACACATTGTCCCAATGGGTCAAAATAAGTCTAAAGAAACAGAGTACTCACCGGACAATGCTGAGCTGCATAATAAATAAATAAAGAAAATCTTGCAAGCTCTCAAGCTCTAATCCCGATCCGGTGGTGGTGGTGGTGGCACGTACGGGTACTGAGATGGGTTAAACGGGTACCACATGATATGCTGAAACTGAATCTCAGCCATCCTGTGCTGGTAGTGTAGTCTCTCCTGCATCTCTCTCATGTCTAGGGATAAGGCGGCGTAGGAATCTATCACCTGGTCCGTCAGATCATCGATCCGGCAGTGAGCGATTGGATCCCTCTATCTGCATACCCTACGCCTGGCTGGACGTGTTGGTGTTGCAATTGGCTCCTCCTCTGTCTCGTCATCGTCCAGATCGACGACCGGCACACTAGTCCCAGCTGTATCTGTACCTGTGTCCATGGCAGCACCGCCATCCTCATCCTCGTGCTCCTCAGCCTCATCATCCTCATCATGTCCCTGAACTGTTGCATCTCTAGCATCCTCCATAAGCGGAATCCATGCGGTCTGCCAGTAATACGGGTCATAAACAGAGAACTGAGCTGACCACCTAATACCCTGAGGTGCAGTCTGCTCCCAAGGCATCGCCACATACGGCGTAGTAAGTCCGCGAGGAACCAATATCCTCTAGTGATCATCTCCTGCAGCCCGAGCGGCTTGGCAGCCGCCACCATAGTACACGCACTCAGATCCAGGTCCATGTTACTCGCAATGTGAGTCATTATCCCTCTGCAGCAGATATCTCCCTTCGCCTTCGCCTTTATCCTGTGGAGATCCTCAGCCAGCATCACTCCAAAATCCGGAACTCCTCCGGTAACCATGCAGTAAAGACTCAACAGCTCACCCTGTCTAATCTTCTGGGGCGTCTCAGTACGCGCCAGAAGAGTCTTGCTAAAAATCCGGTGAGCAAGTCTAAAATCTAGGTGGAAGATAATCCGCTCCTTGGAATCTCCAAGTCTCCACCTGTCAAAATGCTCAACTACCTGAGCTATCTGACCCCAAAACTCTCGAGCTACGGCTCGAGAAGGAAAATCAGCAATTGTGGGAGCCGGGAAGCCGAAAATGTCCCTCCAGTGGTCCATAGGAACTAGATAGTTCCGGTTCATCAACCGGTACTTGATGGCACGCTCTGTAGGCAAATAAGTGACAGAGCTAACAAACTCCAAGGTCGGCTCAAGATAGGCTGGAGCTCTAATCTCAGTAAACTGCTCTAGCCCCACCATAGATATCATTCGCCTCAGATCATCATCCACGTGGAGGCAGTCGAATGCAGAAATGTCAAGAAACCGTGGTGCAACCACTGGACGTGCCGCTATGCGGTCATAGTCTACCTGGTGACACTCATGGATCACCGGTATGGAGCAGCGTGAAGAAGAAGAAGAAGAAGAAGGAGAAGGAGAGGATCTATCTCTCAAAATCAGCTGCCTGTCAAAACTCATCTTTTTCTCCCACTGTCAGACCACCTCGGTCACTCTGACAACTCTCAAGAACACCTCGGCCGAGGCACAGGCCGACTGGACCGAGGCGAAGTGTTGTTCGATCGAAACTCTCAGAAATCCAGTTCTTTGCCCCTGATATCACTACCAATGGTTCCTATGGGGTACTTAATCCTTTTTCAGCACAATGCAGGGGTAACCAAAGCCCAATTTTATCAAAAACAGTGAAGGAGAGAGTTTTAGGGTTTTTTCCGAATTACCCTTGATTTGGCCGATTTGGAGCGTTTTCGTTGCAGATTGTTGCTTGCAAACCGATCCTCTACCCTTTCCTTGCAGTTTGGAAGCGAGAATCGTCGAAAACGATCAAAAAACAAAGAAGCGAGACGAGATGTGCGCCGCGGTCAAGAAGGTGAGAGAGGGAAGAGAGAGAAATCAATCTTCATTTTATACCCTTTTCTGGAACTATTGTCACCTCGGTTGAGATGGTCTCGACTGGACCAAGGTGGTACGGACCGAGGTGGATCTTCAGTAACCCTAGTCGCCTCGGTTGCTCAAGAATCATCTCGGTCGAGGTGCTGTGACAGCAACCGAGATGTGTCTCAGTCAAACTCCGTCTTCTCAAATTCTCGAACTTCTGTCCTTCTAGTGTTGCTCCTAGGTTATATTCCTTTCTTAGATGTTACCTGTTGTCTGTCTAGGACGCCAAAAACAAAGCAAAGCAAAGCAAAAGCAAACTATCTAAAGCTAGACTAGAAAAAGGGAAAAGAAAGCAATACCTTGGGTTGCCTCCAAAGAAGCGCTTGATTTAAAGTCGCTAGCTGGACGGTACGGCATCCCTAAACAAGGTATAGTGGTGCAACCTCCTCAACCGGGACTTCCGGTTTGTATTTCTTAATTCTATGACCATTGACCTTGAAGCTTCCACTTGTTTCTCCCTAAATCTCAACTGCACCATAAGGGAAAACATGTTTCACAACATAAGGTCCTGTCCATCTAGATTTCAACTTACCTAGAAAGATGCGGAGGCGGGAGTTGAAGAGTAGAACTAAGTCTCCTTCTTTGAGCTCCTTAGGGATGATACGCTTGTCATGCCATTTCTTCGTCCTTTCTTTATAGATCTTGGCATTCTCATAAGCGTTCAAACGCAGCTCCTCCAGCTCATTGATATCCAATAGCCGCTTCTTACCGCCTTCCTTGATGTCGAAGTTCAACCATTTGATTGCCCAATATGCCTTGTGTTCTAACTCAACGGGCAAATGACAAGACTTCTCATATACCAAATTATAAGGGGTGGTACCAATGGGAGTCTTGAATACGGTCCTGTAAGCCCAAAGAGCGTCGTCCAACTTCATGGACCAATCCTTCCTTGTCCTAGAGACGGTCTTCTCCAAGATCGCTTTAATTTCTCTATTTGAGATCTCGACCTGTCCACTAATTTGAGGGTGATAAGGAGTTGCTACCTTGTGGGTTACCCCATACTTCGATAGAAGTGCCTTAAACTTCCAGTTGATGAAATGTGTCCCTCCATCGCTGATGATGATGCGTTGAGTCCCAAAACGTGAAAAGAAAGTCCTGTTAAAGAATTTCACAACCACCATGGCGTCATTAGTGGGAGAGGCAATGGCTTCAACCCATCTAGAGACGTAGTCGACATCTAGGAGAATGTAGAGGTTTCCTCCGGATGACGGGAAAGGTCCCATGAAATCTACCCCCCATACATCAAAGATTTCAACCTCTTGTATGTTGTTGAGTGGCATCTCATTCCTCCTAGATAGGTTCCATGTTCTTTGGCATGCATCACAAGAGACAACAAACGATTGCACATCCTTAAATAGTGTAGGCCAAAAGAAACCGGAACGTAATACCTTGGCGCACGTTTTGTGAGCGCTAGCATGCCCTCCACAAGGAAGTGAGTGACAATGCCGTATGACGCTAGTAACTTCATCTTCCGGAATGCATCTTCGAAGCATCCCATCCGGACCTCTCTTGAATAGCAGCGGTTCATCCCACTAGTAATGGCGTACATCCTTGAAGAATTTCTTCTTTTGAGCGTACGTCAATCCGGGTGGTATTTCCTGGCAAACAAGATAATTAACAATGTCAGCATACCAAGGTCCTTTATTATCAGAAATTTGGTGGAGAGAGTGTTCCACCAACTGAGGATGAATGTCAGAAAAGGGAGTAAGAAGTTTGTTATTCTCAGTTGACATCATCTCGCTTTCGACCTCGATCGATGTCCAGAGAGGGTGACCGAGATGTTCTTCAGTCAAGAACACCTCGCTTGGTCTAGAAGTTGCTTCGGTCGAGGTACTGCAACTGGGACCGAAACTGGAGATCTTCTTCTCCTGGATTAGTTTCTCAATCCTAGCTCTTGGATCTTCTTCCAGCGCTTTTAAGCTCCGTATATCTGTATCACAAGAAGCATCTATAACTTCCTCCATTAAGCTAAAACTAATAACTTTTTCAAGTGGATCTTTAATAAGGATAGAGCTCACCAATTCTCTTGATTCTTCTTCATCATAGATGTTGAAGATATCATCTCCTAGCTACTCTCCCTTCATTGCCGCAAGCAATGCAAATTCCACTTCATCTCCGCCAATGTTCTAAGGCTTTTTGTGCCTTCGAAAATGAAGTCATGGACGTCTCAAATTCCACTTCATCATAGATGTGGAAGCTTCCCTGGATCTCTTGGCGCTTCATTCGTCTTGTTGAAGATTTGTTGTTCTAAGGCTTTTTGTGCCTTCGAAAATGAAGTCATGGACGTCTCCATAGAGTTGAGCTTGATCAAGATGGCCTCCAGCACCGCATCTTTCTTTTCCGGCTGGGACGAACTCGATCCTTGCTCCTGGCTCTTCAATGGAGTAGAAGAAGAAGAAGAAGAGAGGAAAGGATTAGAGGAGTCATTCGAATTGGAGTTAGAGTAAGGGTTACCCGAATTTTGGTTGTTTGCCCTCCAATTATTGTTGTTGGATCCTCTATTGTTGTTGTAGTTGTTGTTCCGGGAACCGTTGTTGTTGTTCCGGTAACCATTGTTCCTTGAATTTTGATATCCTTCCTCCTCTTTCTTTGTTTGAGCAACCAAAAGGTCTTTCAATTGCTTCACATCATTCTTCAAAGAGGTGAATTGATCATTGTTTGGGTGAGCTTCTTGAAAGTTAACTCTTTTAACTCCACCTTCAGCTTCTTGGTGGGAGTATATCTCCATGTGCAAAGCTTGCTTCTCTATGAACTCCCAAGCTTCGTCAATCGGCATGTCCATGAATGTGCCGGCGGATAGTAGTTGAAGGTTGAACCGGGTGTTGCCGTCCAGTCCCTTCAAAGTATATCTCCAACAACTCTATCTTTGGAATCCCATGATGTGGGCAATCCAAAAGAATGTCTTTAAATCTCTCCCATGACTTAAACAAACTCTCTTTGTCCTTCATGATGAATGCATTGATCTTCCCTCTCATTTCAGCGGTTTTAGAGGAGGGGAAAGAATTTAGTCAAGAACTCCGTCGTCATCTCCTCCCAAGTATTGATTTTTCCTGGAGGGAGAGATTGATATCAAGTAAGCGCTCTATCTTTCAAAGAGAAGTAGAAAGGCCTTAGCTTGTAATTGTTGTTTTCCAGCCGTGAAGGTCTCAAGGTCCCCATCAAGACCTCATAGTTTTGTAGATGTTGATGTGGAGATTCCCTCTCTAGTCCTCCAAACTGGCATTGGCGAATCATGGAAAGAACTTGCGGTCGAAGCTCATAATCATGGTCCGATGGATCACCTAGGTTGACTCCTGGACGCCTCAGCTGTTGATTAGCGTCCATCCTCTGCCCTAGGGTCTGTGGAATACCTGCAAAAAGAGTGTCTCGGACCGGCATCCGAGGTGGGAGTATCTCGGCCGGGGCAGCTGAAGCTGGGTCCTACCTCGGTCGAGGAGCTGGAGCTGGTCGAGGTAGATATTGGTCCCGTAAAGTCGCCATATCTGCTTCAATCGCTTCCGTCCTTGCGCGAGTTTCTTCCTTTTCCAGTCGTAATTCTTCTTTGCTGAGGCGTAGTTGTTCCAATGCCTCCTTCAATTCGGCTTCAAGATCGCGATTATCTTGATTGGCCATCTTCGCTTCTTTCAAGCATCTTTTGTATGTCTTTTCTGGTTCGGGATCGTAGGGAACGATTTCCTTCCCAAGGCGGGTTCTTCGCATAAACCTAAGAAAAAGAACCTGCGAAAGTCACTCAAGTAGAGTGGTTAGTAGAAACAGGGGCAAGTGCCCCGAAAGATCACCGCAACCGGCTCGGTCTAGACCAAGTCCCCGGCAACGGCGCCAAAAACTTGTTCGCTCCTAATGGTGTGTGCAAGCTTTAAATTTATAACCCAAGAAGTATGCTAAAAACAAGGATGCGAACCCGCAGTGTACGGGTCAATCGTAGTAAAAGCAAGAAATTCCGGGGTGTCGATCTCAGGGACTTAGGTGAAACCTAAGCAAGTATAGCTAGTATATGTAATTACTAACCACAAAAGCGATTAAAGCAATCAAAGATGATAAAAAGTCAATTAAAGGAAATATGCAATTCTAGGGATTAAAGCATCTAGTTGTGGTTCCAACTCAAGATCTCAAGATAAAGCGGACAAAGCTGAGATTTTTGCAAAGGGAAGGTGTTACTAAAGTGGAATAGATTACCGGGTAATTCTCACTACTCACTAATCCCAAACCGTAACTCCTATTAACGGGTAAGTCTCAAGGAATTAAGGAAAAGAATTATAACCTCAAACTAACACACCACCTAAGGGAATAGAATCAACCTTTACCGGGTAAGTCTCAGGCTAACTCACAAAGATGGAATGAAGGCACACTCAAACCCCAATAAAGGATAAACCTTTATTACCTACACTTATGATCTTGGGTAAACAAACAAAGGAATTACCGGGTAAGTCTCATCCTAAGCTTGCATTGAACCAGGAAAGGTGTAATAAGAATAGGATTTGGCAAACTCTAACATTTAACTCTCAGTTTCAGATCAGAAAAGTCACCTCAGTCAGCCAAGTTCCACCCCGGCCAAGATGTTCATCGACTGAGCGAGATGTTCTAGGGTTAAGGATAAAGACTCGAACTTTCAGGGTCCTACTGGAATTTAAGATTATTCTATCATTGTTTTTCCCACAACCTTTAGCCAATCACCCTAGAATCACACAAAGAAATTAGCCACTCATCATCATGAAAGCAATAATCAAATATATGAGAAGAAAGTGAATAATTGAACACAAAAACCTTAAGAACAAGGCTTCAATAACTGAATCAATTATCAAACAAACAAGCGTTCCGTGGATCACAATCCAACAAGACAATCAACAAGAAGGGAATCTAAGAGAATCTTACAAAACCCTTCACAAAAGCTATAAAATCTATCAACTTCCTTCCTTCAATCTTCCTTCCTTCAACCACTATAATGACAGCGGGATTTCCGGTGATGCGCAGGTTCTAGCGGGTGTATGCAGGCTGCCGAATTGTGGAAAATCAAGCCCTTTATATAGGAAAACTATCTTCCAAAGATAAAAATATCTTGAAAAGATATTATCCTAATAAAATATATCTATCTCTCATGAATAAATCCCTAAAATATATGATCTTCCTTCTAGAAATCCAGCCTAAAAATATAAGATCTCTCCTTCCAAAAATAAAAGATCTCAGCCAAGAATAAAATATATCTCGCCGCATCCAAGGTGTTCGCCTCGGTCGGGACTCTCCTCTGTATCACCTCGGTCGAGATGGTATTGTAGCTGACCGAGGTGGCTCTAAACTGAATTTGAAATCTCTTAAATCTGGTCCAAAGTGTATCTTTAATCCATTTCCATGCTTCCTGAGTTCTTCCTTAAGCTCCTGAATGTAGCTCCAATGACTCCTTAGCTCCTTTAGCTCCATTTTGATGCAAAACGTCCCATTTTACCTACGATTACAACGAAACTTGGTGTAGACCTCGATTCCCGCAAAGGTAGATGAAATGACAATATAATCACATAATATACATCCAAACATGCAAATTATTGAAGATAAAACGTCTAAACAGGTCCCAATTTATAGACTATAATTCATGCTATCAGCCGCCAGTAAAGGTTGGTGGTTGGGTAGGTGATGTTCATACCATTGTGATTCCAAATCTTCTTTTCGTTTGTCAATCGGGTTAGTAACGAATAAGTTATGAATTTAATTGTTCTTCGCATTGTCATTCGGCTTAAATGGAATTTAGAAATTTCTTTATGTTGTTTAATTGTTATAATGATCTTAGACTACAAGTGTAGATGGACAATCGGACACCATTATGTACTCTTGGAGGGAATTCCGTCACCCTAGTTCTCCCTTCAAGGGGGTTCGCCACGGGATCCTTGCTCACTTTTCTTGTTTTTGATCTGTGCAAAGGGACAGTCTAGTATTATTTGGGCTAGAGAAATCCAAGGAAGACTACATGGTGTATGTTGGGATATTGGTGATGGATCCGAGATTAATGCATGGAGATGAGAGTTATAGACCTTATTGACTGGGAGTCTCATCATTGGAACGAAGGGATCGTTGGTTCTAGTTTTTGTCCGTATGTTGCCGATGAGATTTTGAAATTCATCTAACTAGTTGGGAATTCAGGAATGATATTACTATTCTACTCATCCAATGGCATATTCACTATGAAGTTTGGTTATCACCTGTCGATGGAGTTGTTCGACTTGAAACTCTCTGTCCTAAGAGGTCGAAACTTCTGGAAACTCTCTGTCCTTCCATTGGTGAACAAGGAGTTGTACTTGTAGTGGCTAATAAGAGTTTGAATGATATTTCGTCGGTGGAAGTGGCGGAGTAGGAAGCCTTGGTTTGAGCCCTTCAACTTGCAAATCATCGTGGTTGGGAGTTGATTGAATGTGAATCCGATGGTTTGTTTATTAGGAATGATAATACAGAAGGAAATGTAACAAATTCAGTTACAGCTGTTAATGTATAAATACATATTCACACATGATAATACATAAGAGATTCTCATTCAGCAAACTACTATCTGTGTAACAAACTTTATCTCTCTCTTACTAACATGGTATCAGAGGGTTGATCCATAATCTTTTGTTCTTTCTCCTCTTCTTCCATGGATACCATTCACGATCCACCAGATGATCCCACTCCCACCGATGATGTCTTTGTTCTTCAGGTTCATCTGCACCACTCAGATGCACCTTCTCTGAAGTTGTCGACAACTCTTCTCAACATCTCCAATTTCTCTCGATGGAAACGCGCAGCGGAGGTCTCTCTCTCAGCCAAGAATAAGCTCGCCTTTGTTCGTGGAGAATGCACACGCCCTGATTCTGACCCCAAATTGATTTCGATATGGGATTAGTGCAACAGCATGGTCATATCTTGTCTTCTCCATTCCATGGAAAAGGATATAAGTGAATATGTCCTTTTCTGCAACACTGTAGCTCAGATTTGGTCCGAATTAGGGATTTGATTCGGTCGCTCAAATCGCACCAGCCTGTATCAAATCCAGAAGGAACTCTCTTCAATTGCGCGAGGTAATCGCTCCATCACCACATATTTCACTACTTTGAAGAAAATATGGGACGATTACTTGCTTGCGGTAACACATCATATCTGTGATTGTGGATCGAAATTTGTTGTTCTTGCTATGATTAATGATCAACAGGTCATCCAATTACTTGTTGGACTTAATGACTTTTTCAATTTGGTGCGTTCGCACATATTGATGCTTCATCCTAGTCCAAGCATCAATGAGGTATATAAAATGCTTCTCCAAGAAGAGAGTCAGCGTTCTTTGTCTAATATGTCTCCTACTGATAATATTGTTGCTGCATTATACTCTCAACAACGCTCTTCATCTTCTAAGCCAGACTACTCTGGTTCTGGATCAAGAACTCCTTCTGTTCCAAACACAAATAGTCGACCTTATTGCGACAATTGCAAGGTTCGTGGACATCCTACTGAAAAATGTTGGAAGCTAATAGGTTATCCCAAGTCTCCTGTTCCTGGTCTACCTTGGTGCTCCCATTGTAAAATCGTTGGACATGACACAAACAAATGCTAGAAAGTTATAGGTTATCCTTCTGGACATAAGCTGGTTGCACAGGCTATCACAACCTCATTCACTCCAGATCAAATGGCCTCCATTCTAGCTCTTATTGACAAGAAGTAGCCTCAAGATCATCATGATCCCACTACTTTAATTGTTGGTAAGTCTTCTTGTTTTTTGTCCCATAACATTAACTCGAGATGGATCTTGAATAGTGGTGTTACCGATCACATCACCCCTAATCTTGACCTCTTCCATACTTACACTCCCTTTTCTACTCCATCATTCATTACTATGCCTAATGGTGCTCGTGTCAATGTTATCCATTATGGCACATTATTACTTCAATCTGATATCGTCTTAACTAATCTCCTTCATGTCCCTGAATTTCAATTCAACCTTATCTCAATAAACAAACTTGCCACTGATCTTCATTCTCACATTTTGTTTACCTCTCTTCATTGTATAATTCAGGACCCATTGAAGAAGAGTCCTCGGTGATTGGACGAGCATATAAAGGGCTATATGTCGTTGACATCAAAGAACCATCTACCTTATCTCCTTCAAATGCAGTCTGTAATAAAATCAGTCATAACAGTTTTTCATTTCAACTTTGTTATAACAAAGTCCCTATTGAAATTTGGCATTGCCGTTTAGGACATGTTCCTTTTGACCAACTCAGATTTGTTGATGATCATCTCAATGTTTTACCATCCAAACATGTGTGTACCATTTACCCTCAAGCTCGCCAACATCGTAATCCCTTTCCCCATTCCACATCACGCTCTACCTCTAGCTTTGATCTTATCCATATCGATACTTGGGGACCCTACAAACATCACACATAAAACAATTTTGCTTACTTCCTTACCATTGTGGACGACTATTCTCGATGCACTTGGACCTACCTTATGTCTCATTAGAGTAATGCTCTACCTATCCTCAAATATTTTGTTGCCATGGTTCACACTCGTTTCAAAACAAATGTCAAGAGCATACGCTCTGACAATGCCCTTGAATTCTCAAGCCATGATGCTTCTACTTTCTACACTAAAGAAGGCATCACTCACCAAATGTCTTGTGTCTATACCCCCCAGCAAAACGGCATAGTCGAACGAAAGCATCGACACCTATTAGAGGTCGCTCGGTCTTTGTTCTTTCAATCCAAACTCCCTTACTCCTATTGGGGAGATTGTATATTAACAGCCACATACCTCATAAACCGACGTCCCACGCCCATTCTTGATTACAAAACTCCACATAAAATGTTGTTCCACATCAAACCGAACTATGACCACCTTCGTGTTTTTGGATGCTTGTGTTTTGCCCATTCACCCAAAGAACAACGTGACAAGTTCGAACCTCGTGCCCATTCTTATGTTATGATTGGATACCCTTTTTCTCAAAAAGGATACAAGCTTGTAAACATCCAAACCCGAGAGGTTATTGTTTCTCGAGATGTTGTTTTTCATGAGTCATATCTCCCTTTTCATCATATACCTCATACTTCATCCACACTCTTTCCTGTTCTTTCCAATACTTGCACAATAGAACCATTCATTTTTAATCCCATTCCTTCTCATGCAGATAGTTCCCATGCACACGTTCATTCACCTACAGCTCCAAACCTTATCCCTACTACTATCAATCCACCTTCACCAAACCACTCTTCATCTACCAGCCATACACCATTCATTGAAACCACCAACATCACTAGTCCATCAATATCTAGTGATAATATCGACACCAATACCCTACTAGATAACCATACCCCTACTGATCCTATGTCAACAATTCCTCGAAGATCTAGCCGTACCAATAATCCTCCATCTTATCTCTCAGATTACATATGTACGTATAGCTCATGCTCGTCTTCACCAGGTACTCCTCTTACCATTTATTTACCTTCTTCTCATATGGCTTTCCTATCATCTCTACATTCTTTTGTTGAACCTACATCTTATACTGAAGCGTCTAAAGATCCAAATTGGGTTAAAGATATGGACAAAGAATATCAAGCCTTGCAAAGCAATCATACATGGGATTTGATGCCTCTTCCTAGTGGCAAGAAAGCCATAGGGTGCAAGTGGGTTTTTAAGGTGAAATTGAAAGCTGATGGATCACTTGAGAGATACAAGGCACGCCTAGTGGCTAAGAGGTTCAATCAACGAGAGGGAATTGACAACCATGAGACCTTCTCGCTTGTGGTCAAGATGACAACCATACGTACACTACTTGCCATAGCTGCTACCAATAACTGGACACTCCATCAAATGGATGTCAACAATGCCTTTTTACATGGCCAATTATATAAGGATGTGTACATGAAAGTTCCCCCAGGTATTCCCAATCCATTGTCTTTGGTTTGTAAGTTGAAGAAGTCCTTATACGGTTTAAAACAGGCATCACGTCAGTGGTTTTATAGGCTTACTACAGCCCTTATAGAACAATGTTTTGTACAGTCCAAAAACGACTACTCTTTGTTTCTTAAACGAGAAGGCACTCATCTGACATTAGTGGCCATATACGTGGATGATTTGCTTGTCACTGGGACACATCAACCTACTATCGAGTCTCTTAAGTTATTTCTGGATCATACATTCAGCATAAATGACCTTGAAATTCTTCACTATTTTCTGGGTCTTGAAGTCGCTCATACGTCTGAGGGAATAGTTCTGGCTTAGAGAAAGTTTACTTTGGAACTACTTGATGAAGCCAATCTATCTCCAGGAAGACCAGCATCAACTCCCTTGCCTCTACATACTCGTCTTGTTCCATATGATGACACTCCACTGACAGATATTGCATACTACAGATCTATGGTTGGCAAGCTCAATTTTCTTACCACTACACGCCCTGATTTGTGCTTTGTTGTGCAGCATTTAAGTCAGTTTATGCAAGAGCCTCACCCCTCTCATCTGGATGCTTTGCATCACACCCTGAGATATATTCAAGGCACAATTGGTCATGGGATTCTACTGAATAGCAGTGATCAACCTAACTTATTGGCTTTTACAGATTCAGATTGGGCATCTTGTCCATCCACTAGAAGAAGTGTCAGTGGCTATATCATGCTTCTTGGCAAGTCTCCCATTAGCTGGAAGTCGAAGAAATAAAACATAGTTTCCAGAAGTTTTGTTGAAGCCGAATACAGAGCAATGGCTCAAGTTGCTGCTGAAGTCACTTGGTTAGTGCGTTTGCTTCAAGAAATTGGAATGCAACCCCAACAGCCAGTTCATTTGCTGTGTGACAATAGCTCTGCCATTCAATTGAGCAAGAATCCTGTATTTCACGAACGTACAAAGCATATTGAAATCGATTGTCACTTCACTAATGAAAAAGTTATAGAAGGCCTCTTACAACTTCAGTTTGTTTCTACACAAGACCAACTAGCTGATGTCATGACTAAAATTCTTCCTTCTCCTCATCAGAATAGACTATTACGCAAACTAGGCATGTGTACCTTACCTATTTTGAGGGGGTATTAGGAATGATAATACAGAAGGAAACGTAACTAATTCAGTTACAGCTGTCAATGTATAAATACATATTCACACATGATAATATATAAGAGATTCTCATTCAGCAAACTACTATTTGTGTAACAAACTCTATCTCTCTCTCTCTTACTAACATTGTTGAGTGTGATGGAGTTATGCTCGAAGGGATTGGAATAAAGTGGCTCACTGGCTTGCCAACGTTGATACTTTTTCCAATTTTAATTGCTTTTGCCAAATGCTTTATCGGTTTTGCTTTCGGACAATTTGGATGAGGAAGGATTATCAAGCCTAAAAGCAATTAAAATTGTCCAGAGTTGGAGGAAAGGACGTCAATGGTGGAATATCCGCCATCGAAGCCCACCGCAGTCTATCACCATAACCACCGGAGGAGGCAAAAAGAACATTGACCGTCACATCAAGAGGAAAGTGAGGGTTTCTCCGGAATTCATCATCTCGGGCCATGAATTGCCATCTCTAGCAATCGCCATCGGTATGGATTATCATCTCCGACGCTTGTCTTCTCCGGTGGAACCGTTTCAAAAAGTTCTAAAATTGCTGAAATTACCAATATAAACCACAATTTTAAAATATTACACAACATGTCCCAAAGTTAAGTTTATCATGCCCAAAACCCAAAGTTTTGGATTGGCGAAGAACGAAGAAGGGAGAAGACATGCACCAACGAAGAATACGATAAAAATAGTCGTCTTTAATTGTTAAAATTATGTATCAAAATAAATTAGTGCTTGTTTAAATAGAGTTTGTGCATTATAACTTGAATAATACTAATTTTGATAAACAGAATTGGGTGACACTAATTCAAGTAACTTAGTACGACTTATTGACTTAACAACAGGGTGAGAAGGTGAGAAGTTGTGCCTATTAACAGGGTTCAATACCCAATTTTTAAAGAAGAACATACATAGTGCTCATTGATGTAAAAAGATCACTTACCCAACTCATTTCTACCTTAAATGAAAATATTATTTAATATATGTCAAATGAATTTTGATGATATTACATAAACGAAACATATTCCAAGAACTCAGGGTCAGCCTCAAGCGCGGCCATAGTTTGAGGGCACAGAACCACCTCAACGTCGACGCTGCCGCCGCCCTTCCGGCCCGGAAAAGCGGACATCTTGCCATCGAACTTGTTGGCACGCCCACTCCTAACAGCCACCGGCTTCCCCCAACCGAAGTCATTTTCATACATCGGAAACCTTGGGGAGCTTCCCATCGTCAACATCGCCCCATCGAAGTTTCCTAATGGGAAGCACTTTGGCTCCTTCTCCCATTCTCCGACGTACTTTCTGATCATCCCGTCGTCGTGGGAGGCAACGCTTTGCCGGAGAAGCTCTCCGATCCACCTCAGTTCATTCTTCAGAAGCTCCCCTGACGTTGTGGTCGTCGGAACGCTCTGTATGGCGTTTCCGAAGTAGAATGGATCGAGCTTTGGATTGACTCTGTGCCTGCAGTTGACCGCCATTCGAAACGTCGTCGTCTTTGTGGGGCTAAGTTGCCTGGCGCGTGTCACACATCTCCATAGCAACGCGCATAATGACTGAAACGACGATATCTCCGTCGTTTTAACTATGGGTTTGACGACGTCGTTTCTCTGCTTGGAGGCAAGTTCAGCGAGTGACTCCTCCACGTCAGCAGGGTAGCAGTTGGTTTTCGCCTTGAGGTTCAGGAGGGCCCACCTACTAAAACTGAATATTCTTTCCTTTGTGGGCTCGTCGGCGGCAAAAGTCACCACCGGCCCGCCAGCCGGAAGTCTCAAGACGGCGGAATCGGAGATTAAAAGAGAGTTCCGGCTGAAATCCGGGGATTTCAGTGGCGTCATTCCGACGTTGGATCCGTTACAGAGACCGGCGAAGGTGTTGAAGAAGTTCCAGAAGGAGGTTCCGTCAGCCACCGCATGATTAACGGAACAGCCGATGAAGACTCCATCAGCAAGGGCGGTGACTTGGACTGTCAGGATGGGGAGGCGGTGGCCAGCGTAACTGACCTCACCGTCGACGGCGAAGAATTCCTTAACCACCATAGGTACCCGGTAGGTGATTACATGGCGGACGGAAACTGACGGGGCGGAGGCGTGGATGAATCCTGCGCCGGCGTCATTACAAGCGATAAATATTTCGCCGGAGTTTTCGTCGGTGAGTAAACGGCCGGCGAGAGGAGGAAATCTCGAAAGGGTCTGAGAAAGTCCGGATTTGAGATGAGAAAAAAGGCCGTTAATGCAAGTAGAAGGAGGGGGGAGAAAAAGAGCGCCTTTTTGTATGTAATTGCAGGACAGCATTGGGAGATCGGAGACAGAGAGTTTGAGATCCGCCATTGTTGATTTGTCGGACGGGTAGACAGTGGTTTTGGAAATAACGGTAACTTGTTGACGGTCGGCGTTCTCAGAGTTGATTAGTGAACGAACCATTTTGGATAAAATAACTTTGTTTGGTCTGTGCTGCGTGGTGTGAGATTTTGTGTCGAAGCAGAGGTGTGTGAGGATGAGGATAGGAGTAATGTCTCTATTTATACTTGTTTTTGCGCGCTGTATGTGTTGACTTTTAGTTTGCGCCTCCAGAATCCAGATTGTACTATACTGTTTTGGCGTATTATTTATTTACTTGTAGTATTAAAGCTGCCAGCTATTACTTGATGAGTAGATTCGAGTCTTTGGCCGGCTACCTCATCAATACAACTTAATTACATGAATCGCATATGCATCACTGTTTTAGCAAATTAAAATCACATCATTTTGGTTTATTTGATTGTTTGTGTATAAGTATATTTTGAACCCTAATTACAATTTAAACTTGGATTAAACTAGTTAAATTTGAACAGACTCATTCGGTCATATACCAAGTGTATAATTATAACATATTCTCAACGATTATAATTAGATGTGGTTTTATTATTAGAAATTTTTTTAAGCAGGAATTATGAGAGTTATTACAAAATTAATGCTGAAACTTTGGTAATACGTATCCCACCAAAAAAAACTTTGGTAATACGTACAAATGGTTAGTGTAAGGACTAATTTTCACAATGTATATATATATAGGGTGTGGTTCCCATGAGAACACGTCCCCTAAGGTGTATACATGAGAACAATCGCACACCGTTGGATGATGAGTATTAAGAGTTAAGATTTAGAGTAGATATCATAATTAATAATAACTACGAATAATAATAATTAGGAATACAACAATAACTACGAATAATTCACTCAGACAACAATAACTACGAATAATACATTAAACGATATGACACCTTCGTAACAAAACTAATAATAATTACGAATTTGTTCTCATGTATACACGTTAGGGGTGTTCTCATAGGATCTATACTCTCTCTCTCTCTCTCTCTATATATATATATATATATATATATATATATATATATATATATGGTGCGGTTTCCATGAGAATAATTTTATTGTGTATCATGAGAACAATCTTAGACCGTCGGATGGTAAGTATTAAGGGTCGAGATTTAGGGTAGATATCATAATTAATAATAATAACTACGATAATAATAACAGAAAATTGGTGTAGAGAAGTCTTTTTATATCAATGATACAATCTAGGCCCCTCCATTTTATAGCCAAATAATAAAGGTCAATAAAATAGATTAATGCTGAAACTAGGATAACTAATTAATAGTTTTTCCCTAAAAGATATAATAAACTGCCAAAAACAAAAAAACTGAAATCCCGTAAAAAAAAAAGCAACTGGATATTTATTGATATTACGAGATTCTTCTCTTCAACTTCCACGCTCAAAACATCCCTAGAAAATAGCGCCATAGATTTTCTAGAGAATATTCACTTGCAACTCGCAAAACACTCGTCTTCTTAGTCTTCAACATTCAAATGCTGCATGTGAAAATTATGTACAGACAACACACTCGTCTTCAACCTTCAAATGTTGTCTGTGAAAATTATGTACATAAATTTCACAGTCAGCACATAATTATGTACATAATTTTCACAGACAACGCACTCGTCTTCTTTGTCTTCAACCTTCAAATGTTGTATGTGAAAATTATGTACATAATTTTCACAGACAGGGCACTCGTCTTCTTTGTCTTCAACCTTCAAATGTTGTATGTGAAAATTATGTACATAATTATGTACATAATTTCACAGACAACACACTCGTCTTCTTCGTCTTCTTCGTCAAATGTTGTATGTGAAAATTATGTACATAATTATGTACATAATTTTCACATACAGCACACTCGTCTTCTTCGTCTTCAACCTTCAAATGTTGTATGTGAAAATTATGTACATAATTTCACAAACACACATAAATCTGCACAACGAAAAAGTTACCCTCATACATAATATGAAAAACAAACATACCTTATTGATCTGGAGACAAAAAAAAACCTCAATAAATTGTTCGAAGGAAATTTAAGCAGATTCCAAATACAAATCCTCAACTGTAATGACTTCTTCGTCCAAAAAACAGTGACTATCGTGATCAGTTATCTGTAAAAGATGATGGATATCGCACAAAAGCAACGATTGCAATACAGATCCAGAAATCGAATGGTGATTATCGCACAGCAACAACGATTGCACATACAACTCCTCAAATCGAATGTTATGTATGTTGATTCGGATCCTCAATGATGTTTGTCAATTCATATATTGAATTCACTAACAATCGCACATAAACAGGGATTTTTGGATGACGATTTTCGATTCTCTGTGGAAAAATGGTCGTTGTCGCCCTAAACAATGGTAGATATTGTTAATTTGGAATATTTATTGAAACGGATTGTGCTGGTTGTAACTGATTCCTTAATTGTAGGGGACCACTCTCATTTTTCTTATTTAATAAAAAAAATTGTCGTATTAATTAAGGGAGAGAATCTTTTTAATTTTGAAACTATATTCAATTATTATAGAATTTATCTTTTTTTTGTAAATTTACAAGGGGCATAGTTAATTCTCATTGATACATACTTGTCTACTCAATCTACATTTATACAATAAAAGCCTACTTACCCCTTTTACTCAAATAATAACTACAAATAATTCATTCAACCACAATAACTACGAATAATTCATTCAAACAACAATAACTATGAATAATACATTAAACGATATGGCTAATTCGTAACAAAACTAATAATAACTACGAATAATATATTAAACAATAATGCATGTTCTCATGATTACACGATAAGGCATGTTCTCATAGGATCTATACTCTCTCTATATATATATAAATATATATGTAGGGTTAGGATCCGGTAAGAACAAGTATTACGGTAAGAAATAAGAACACATATGAATCGTCGGATTAATATATGAACGGCTATGATTTTTTTTATTATACATGTTAATATTTCTTCACACAATTATTGCAACAATTACTTAATTGGTAACCACAATCAAAACGAAAGACGTATTTCACTCATATGGTAAGTCAATATACTACACGATAATTTTCAATACTACACGAGTGATACATAAAATCATATGTACGATTACTTTGGAAAAAGAAATAGACACGAATAGAATAATATATACATACATGACGATACATGTTTGATTAAACATTAAGTGAAAACTACAATACTAATACAGATCTTCAACTATTTAATTCAACATTGAAAATAATATATACATGCACGATTATTTATAACTGATACATATTTTCAATGCACAATGTTCACGTCATCACATGGTCGTGCATGCACTACTCATGCAATGTTTCACTACTCATGCAATGTATCACCATGCACAATATTCACTCCATCTCATTCAATTTGTGCATGTGCTTGCACTAACATGTGAACGTTTTATGTTTTTATTGAGCAGCACTACCACGGTCGTCAAGTGCAACATTTATAAACCGGCGAAGATTATGCTAGGCTTGCATTGAACCTTTATTACCTACACTTATGATCTTGGGTAAACAAGCAAAGGAATCACTGGGTAAGTCTCATCCTAGGCTTGCATTGAACCAGGAAAGGTGTAATAAGGATATGATTTAGCAAACTTAAACACTTAACTCAGATAAGGTTCGGGAAAGGTCACCTCGTTTAGTCAGATTCCACCCCGGTCGAGATGTTCAACGACTGAGCGAGGTGTTCTAGTGTTAAGGTAAAGACTCGAGCTTTCAGGGTCCTGCTGGGATTAAGATCATTCTATCATCGTCTTTCCCACAACTTTCAGCCAATCACCCTAGAATCGCATAAGAAACTTAGCCAACAATCATCATGATAACAATAATCAAATTAATGGAAAAGGAATCAATATTCGAACAAGAAAACCTTAAGAAAAAGGTCTCAATAACTGAATCAAACAATCAACAAACAAGCGTTCCTCAATCACAAGTTAGCAAAGACAACAAACCAAAAGAAATCTAAGAAGATCTTACAAACTCCTTCAAAAGTCAACTCCAACTATGATTCCTTCCTTCCTTGAACTTCAATCCTTCAATACTTCCTCCAATCCTTCCTTCAAACCTCTAGAAAATCCCTCAATTGTTGGATGCTCCAAGCATGGTTGAACTTGTGAAAAATCCAACCCATTATATAGGAGAATTATCTTCCAAAGATAATAATATCTTAAAAAAGATAATTTCCTATAAAATATATCTCTATCTTTTAAAATAAATCAGCCAAAAATAATATCTTTGTTCCAGAAATTCAGCCAAAAATATAAGATATCCTCTTTCCAAATATAAAAGATCTCAACCAAAAATAAAGATCTCGCCGGCGACAAGGTGTTCGCCTAGGTCGGAACGCTCCTCAAGATCACCTCGGTCGAGGTGGTATTGTAGCTGACCGAGGTGAATCTCAACTGAATGTGAAATCTCTCGAATCTGGTCCAAAGTCAATCTTCTTAATCATTTCCATACTTCCTGAGATCTTCCTTAAGCTCCAGAATGTAGCTTCAATGACTCCTTAGCTTCCTTATCTCCATTTCGGTCCATAACGTGTCATTTTACCTACAATTACAACGAAACTAGGTGTAGACCTCGATTCCCGCAAAGGTAGACAAAACAACAAGATAATCAAAGAATATACATTCATACATGCAGATTTATGAAGATAAAACGTCTAAACTAGCCCTAAAACTTTTTTTTTTGGTAAACTAAACTAGCCCTAAAATATAGAGTATAATACATGCTATCAATAATTGTGTATCTATTACAGGTTAGGGTTGATCAACCCTTGACAATTCGATAAATAGGATAGTATTACCTCAAGATGCAAGTTTTGCTTTGATTTAAATGAATATTTCTCTTAAATATATTCGGTCCGGTTCTATTTTTTCACTTAATTGCTTTATGACCTTTTAGTTGCGACTTGTAATTTATTTATCTTTCTGTTAGAAGGAAGTTCGGTGTCCTTTACGTATCTAGTCGCGTATACCATAAATAGAAAAATAGGTTAAGTGATCATGACTCGAGGATAGTCTAACCCCTTACAACAGATAAAATTTCAACTACATTCTCGAGAAGGTTGACAAGTTATAAAAATTAAAAACTAGCTAAATAGTCTCGCGGTAAACATGTCGGAATTGGATAGACTAGTCCCTTCATAAATAGTTTTGGCAGCGGTGTACCAACGGAAGAAATGATGAGGAAGCGCACAAGTCAAGAGAGTGATTACCACTTGCGAATTTGCTTCTAAGATCACACGTCGATAACCATTCTCCAGACCAATTTTAAGTCAGTATAGTTCGTCTCATAGCTCAGTCATGTGTATACTACACGAACCAATAAAGACATTGGCCGATTCAAAGACTTGGACATCATTCTCCCGCGGTATAAATTAAGCATATGTTTAGCAAGGACAGTTGGGATTCATCTGTAACAGAGAAGCGGAGTAGCAGGCCGGCCGGCCAGTTATATATGATCACATGCATCTATATTTATGTACTCTTTGTAAATATAAATAAATAATTATGCATGTGCGAGCTCCCCCCAGTGCTTGCATTTTACGTATAATAAAATATATATATATATAAGTACATGCAATAGGCAACTGGGTTTGATCGAGAAGGAGCGCCGACCATTCAGAAATGACGGCAGTAGAGCCTTTATAATAACATTTGACCGGGATATCGTAATTCAATGATTGAGTTGTATACAAAAGGATGACACCACAACAAAAACATGAACACTTCGACGATATGCTGTCAAATAGCTGCTTACTTCTTACTCTGCATGCACTACAAGTCAATATGCATGCATATATCATGTATCCACTTTTACTTTTTCTTTTATACATACATTCATGGAATTATCCGCTGTCGTTTTATCAATCTCACCTTCTAAATTATACCCCGTTTATTTTCATTTTATTTCTCTATAATAATAAAATTAAGGGAAATTCCGGATGGTACCCTCGTGGTTTGGGTATTCCGGATTTTGCGCAACAGTTTTTTCTAGTTCGGATGGTACCCTTAAGTTTATGTTGTTTTCCGGATTATGCCCAAATTCATTAAACTTTTTTTAAATTCCATTAAAAACATACAAAAAAAAATAAACTAAAATTAAAAAATAAATTAAAATAGAAAAAATGATTTATTTATATTAAAACTAAAGTAAAACAGTAACTTTAAAAATAAAAGTTTTATTTTTTTAAAAAACTAAAAGCAGTAACTTTTATATTAAAAATTCTTTTAAAAAACTAAAAACAAATTACTGTTTTAATTTATTATTAAAATAAATAAATCAGTTTTCTATTTTATAAATTTTCTTTTACTTTATTTTAAACAGTGAATTTTTTTAAAATTTTTAAAAAATTATTTAATTAATTTATTTATAAATTAATATAAAACAGTTTTTTTAAAAAAGAAGTTACTGTTTTACTCTAGTTGTAAAAATAAATTATACTTTCTATTTTAATTTGTTGTTTAGTTTTAGTTTATTTTCTTTTGTATGTTTTTAATGGAATTTTTAAAAAAATTTAATGAATTTGGGCAAAATCCGGAAAACAACATAAACTTAAGGGTATCATCCGAACTTGAAAAAACTGTTGGGCAAAATTAGGAATACCCCAAACCTCGAGGGTACCATCCGGAATTTCCCTAAAATTAATTAAAATTTTACTATAATTACTTTAAAATATATGAACTAAATTCATTTTCATTCCGTTTTGATTTTAGAAGTTAGAATTAAACGGATCTTAAATGTTTAACTAAACATATTGTATTTTACCACATTTTTATTATTTTGACAAAAAGGATATAATCGTTAGTATGTACATTTAATGTATTATTTAGTTTCTCCTATCAAAGATACTGTTGTCACATCTTTTCGTAGTTAGTTTTTAGCATTATGAATTTAGTACATATACTAGATTATATATGTATGTATCTATTTTACATTAATAGAGTAAGCAATTATATTTGTTTGATAAACCAAAATCCTATATGGTATAAGACATTTTTTCGATCCACCGACGACTCTACATTTCTATCGATGAAACGCTAGAGATTTAAACCAATTATCCCTCTTTAAACCACAAATTCCTACCACCTATACCCTTGGAAACACCCCAAAATTTATCTCAATCTCAGTGGTTCTTAAAGGAGAATATACGCAAACGGCATCCAAAGAAGCGAATCCGCAAATTAATTTTCTCTTAATTGTCACTCGTCACACAACGGATCCACACAAGGTAAAACTGATAAACCACGTCTATTTTGCACTCATTTTGATAAAACAGGTGTTTCAAAATCGTTGTATTAACAGAGTGGTGGTATAACGGACGGGAAACGTCAAATTCATCTATTGTTGCACCGTTTCACTCCTAAAATCCATTAGACGCGCGCCATCCAGATGCCCACGGAAGCAACCTTGTTGTGCAACAGGTGAATGCCACTACAACCTCCTCTTTGGCTCAACTTTCAAGTCACCATCGATCTAACCTTGAGGCATCGATTACCGATTCTCAATGTAACGATCTCTTTGAATTTTTTTAAACAAACTTTTCATGCCGCTTCAGATGAGATGACATGTAACAAAATTAGTTCTTGAATTTTAGATAGTAGTGCTTCGTTCCACATTACAGGTAACTTGAATCTCTTCTCTAATCTGAAACCCGTTGAATAATATGTTATTAAATTATCCAATGGCTCTTTACAATCGACTAATAAGGCTAGACTAATCGAAATAAGCTCATTTTTGCAACTAGCACATGTACTTTATGTCCCTGGTTTAAGATGTAACTTAATCTCTAACACGTTAGATGCAAAATTTAAATTGTCAAATTATGCTAACGTCAAAATTGTATTTATTTCCATACCTAGCTTTGTGGACACTAATTGGAGCGGGTGAACTTCAAGATGGAGTTTATTGGTTACGCTTTTTCAGTTTTTATCTAATCTAATTTGTTCGCGGCTCGTATTGATCCATTGGCATCCAAGTCGTCCCTTTGGCACAAACATTTACGCCATCCTAGTTTTAACATTCAATCATCATTTATAGGAGTTGATAATGTTGAATCTAAACAAACCAAAAACCTTTCATCTATTGTTTGTCATCAAACAAAATATTTTCAATCTTTATTTATAAAAAGCGTTTCTTATGCAAATAATAGTTTTGATTTATTACCTTATGATTTTTGGAGTCCTTATCGCATATCTTCTTTTTGTGGGTATCATATTTTTAACTATTAGTGATGATCATCCTCATATCACTCGAGTGTTTTTATTAAAAAATAAAATTGAAATTGTATCGACTTGTGAAAAAAATTTTAAATGATAAAAAAACAGTTTAATAAAATTGTCAAAAGTGTCCGAAGTGACAATGACGGAATTTGTTTCTTTACGAAGATTGTTTTTCGAGAAGCATAATTTATAAAACATCTTGTATTTATAGCCTCAACAAAATGGTAGGGTAGAACGCAAACATCGTCATCTTCTTAATGTGGCACGTTCTCTACATTTTCAATCTCATTTACTGATACATTTTTGGGTTGATGCAGTTCTTATAGCTTGTTATCTGATGTAATCGGACTCAAACTCACCTTCTTAATAATAAATCACCTTTTGAAATGTTTTTAAAAGACAATTTATGATAACTTAAGGTTTTTTGGTTGTTTATACTATGCTTCAAAATTAAAAGAGCTCAAATAAATTTAATTCTCGATCATAAAAAAAAAAACCATTTTTCTTCATTACTCATTTAGTCAAAAAGGTTGGAGATTATATGCTCTTGAAGCGCAAATTTTATTTATTTCTAAAAATGTCCGATTTTATAAAAATCACTTTTCGTATTCAATGATTTGTCTTCTAACTCATAACCATATTTTCGGTCAAATATTTCTCTTTTTGATCAAACTATTTATGAATATCCTAGTCTTAATTTAAATTCTAACCCTAATTGAAATTCTGCTAATTGGTCTAATGGAAAGTCCCTTTCTTTGGATTTGACTCAACCTCACTTTCTTCTTTTGTTCCTCGTGTAGGTCGTCTTACAATCACTTGGACAAGGAGGTTTCGTTCTCTTCGTAGTAATCTTCATCTTAATGATTAGTGTGATGTTGATTATACAAAATGTCATATAGCTTGAAGATCATTAACTTGTATTTTCATCATGTTAGGAACCTCATTAATCTAATTAATTTCATGGGAAAAAATGCAACAATAAATTGCCTCTCACTCATAGGTAAAATTTGAATATCACGCTATGTCATACAACTTGTGAACTCATCTTTCATAACTTCCTACTTTGTTCCTTTGACATCCTCGTTCTACAACCTATTCCCTTATAGTGTGACAATAAAGCCGCTTTTCAAGCTGCCTCCAATTCGGTATTTCATATACGAACCAAACATATAAAAGTTAGTTGCCATGTTATTCGGAATCAAGTCCAAACCGGCTTTCCCTGACCTTGGTACCAAGAATAAGGTTGCCCTCTCCAGCCTCTTATTTGACCTTGATCGCGATCGCCCTAGCATTTGAAAATCTTTGGTCGCTAAGCATCTGTTCAAAAGAGACGAATGCATCTGGAATTGCCCCCCTAGAGCATCTAATTTGCATTTTTGGAAATCTCTTCTCGGCCTCAGAGACGATCTCGCCAATCATGCTCCTGGTGCTCCTAGGAATGCCATTGTCGTCAATCCGGATGGTTCCTTTGCTAGGAAGAAGATCTACGAACACATCAGACGTCCCCTCCATGCTTCCCACCCCTCCCCGTTCAAAGCAATCTGGTTATCCTCCAATTCCCCCAAATCCTCCTATATTGCTTGGCTCGCTGCCCTAAACCGCCTCCCCACTCTTACCAAGATTCGGGAATGGAACCTCACCAACGACGATACCTGTAAGCTTTGCAACATTGCCCCCGAAGATGGCAAGCACCTGTGGAATCTCTGCAGCTATAGCGTACTGGTTTTGGACATTGTCTCTCGTTGGTTGAACATTCCCCACCCAGCTCCCTTCCTTGATGATGTTTGGGTTTGGATGGCTTCCTGGTCCAGGAAGAAGCCCCTCCCACTGGATTGCGCATGTATTGCTGCGATTGTTGCTTACATATACTACATATGGGCCGCCAGGAACAAACTTCTCTACTGCCAATCCTTCACTCCACCTATTGAGTGTGCCTGGATGATCATCCGGAGTGTCAAAATGCACTTCACCCACAATTGGAGGGATAGATCGGCCCTCACCCGTGACATGGCATCCATCCTCAACATCGCCCTTCATTTCCCCTAATTCTTCATTGTTTGATAGATTTCCTCTCTTCACGCTTGCTGCTGTGTGCTTATTATTGTGGGTTCTTTGGGTTGCGGTTTGTGCGTGTAATGTAAACTGCTTGTAACCTTCTCCCTTCCCGTCTAATACAATTAACCTTTCAAAAAAAAAAAAATTTAGACATTCTCAATTTTCATGCTCCAACTTGCGGTGTTGTATTGAAAGTAATAGAATATTATTGATTTATATCCTATCCATATAGGATATACTTTCATTTTTCTATCTGTATACTAGGCGCATCGTGCGTGTGTACGTTCATTAATACGGGAAATGTCATAGAAATACATATTCACTACCTGGGACACCTGATAAATCATCATCAAGCTATTGATAAATACATTTAGAATTTGGAGTAAGTTAATGGACAAAGTTCATTATAATAATGGTATACTAACGAGAGTGGTTGTTTGCTGATCCGAGTGCCAAATTGTTGGTTGACATTTGAGGTCAACTGCGTGTCCTTGTTCTGAATCACAGAAAACTTGGCACGGCATCTGTACATGTTAGTGTTCTCCTAGTAAACATCAGCTAAATATACTCTTTGAGTATAAGTTTCCAACTACTTCGAGTTAATTTTATTGGAAGAAAAAAGATGCTCTTTGTGTGAATGGAATGAATTCCCTTAGGGTTTCCGTTATCAGACGGATCATATTAATAAGAATACAAGTCAAAAATCGGTTTTGGTTTTACGCCGGATTGACTTCGGGTGTGGGGCCGGTCTAATAAAGATATGGGTTGAGGGGGTGGAGCTGGCTCATTTAAGGAGTGGCCGGCTGGATTGGGAAGAGAGGATGGGCGATGTGGGACTAGGGAAGGGTTAGGCTGAGGGGCCGGAGAGCGTGTTGGGCTGGTAGCAGCTGGATAGGCTGGAGGGGAGTGGGCCGGAGTGAAAAGAAGGGAAGGAGCACTATCACTGCAGCGTGAGGGAGAAGCTGAAGTGGGTTGTAGTAGGCCGGCACGTGGGGACGTGGGTGGGTTGGATTGTAGCAAAGGGCCAGGTGGGATGGCGCTTGGCTGAGGTAGCAGTAGTGTTGAGATTGTCAAAAAAATAATGTGAATATGTATCATCATTTGTATGGATCGACAATTCCGGGGAGACTCGGGAGGGAGTAGCAAATGGAAAAACTTTCTCGTCAAAGGTGACATTATGAGAAATGATGATTTTATTTGTGGTTCTATCTAGACACTTGTAACCCCTATGATGGGTTGGGTACCCAAAAAACACACACGGTGTTGTGCGGTGTTGGAGTTTGTGAGAGATAGTGACACTTTAATTTGGGTAGCAAAGACAACCAAAAACCCGAAGATGATTAAGTGAAGGTGTTGCGAGATACAACAATTGTGTGGGAGAATTATTTTGAATGGAGACCGATGCAAGGATGTTAAGGAGATAACAAGAAGTTTCCACGGCATGAGGCCAAAAAGAGACAGGAAAGGAGGCACGAAATAAGAGGGAACACATCATATCATTGATAGCCTTGATGACCCGTTCGGCTTTTTCATTTTGAAGAGATGTCTGTGGACAGGAAAATCGGAAAACGATGCCATGATTATCAAAGAACTTGTGAAAATTGTTGTTGTTGAATTCAGGTCCCATGTCACACTGAAAGCTTTTAATGTTGTGTTGAAATTATGTTTTGACTAGTTGATGAAATTGCACAAAAAGATCAAAGACTTGAGATTTAAACTTGATTGGGAAGAGCCATAAGTAGTGTTAAAATCATCAAGAAAAAGCAAGTAATATTTAAAACCTTCCCTACTGGGGATAGGAAAGATCCAAAGATCACTATGAATGATATCAAAAGGTGCAATAGAACTAGTTTGTGAGCGCGCAAACGGCAACCTATGGTGTTTTCCTAATTGACAAGCATGACAAAGAGGAGACGAGGTTTGTTTGTTACACTTTAAAAAAGAAGCATTCCTAAGAAAATCTAAAACAGGCGCACTGGGATGACCAAGACGTGCATGCCAAAGACTAGAGGACTCGACTAAAAGGGCTTGATGAGAACGGGTAGAAGAACGACTAACAGGATAGAGCTCCCCGGAACTGTTACACCTCACACGAATTGTCCCCGTTTGTAAATCCTTCACAGAAAAACCAAAAAGGTTCAAACTCTACAGAAGCATTGTTATTAGTGATAAAAGGACGATCATATACTAAGTTTTGACAATTTGGGGTGCTATGAGGACATTGGATAATCGGAGAGGTTGGTTATTGGTTTGTAGGGTGGTTTCTCCAAGACCTGTAGAAGAAATACGCATGTCATTTGATGCGCCCTTGACCCCTATCTCCCAAGATTAGGAAGACGAGGCATTCCGGGTTCGCTCCAATGGACCACTCACTCATTCCCGTGCTAAGGCCATCGCCCAGGCTACCAGCTCCATCATTGCCCGCACTATTGCTTGTCACGGGCCCGTTAGTAGCATATCGTGCCTCTACGCCACCATGGCATGAAGCTTGCCAAGCCGGCACCGTTCCGGCGCATTTTCCGTATATTAGCGTTTTGTAATAATAAGTCTTTATTTTCGGAATATTAATTTTCGGGACTTTATTTCCGGAACTTAATTTTCCGAATTTAAATTTAGACTTTTGGTTTTGGAATTTCATTCAGAAACTTAATTCCGAACTTAAATTTCCAACATTTCACATTTTTAGGCTTTTCATTTTCGGAACTTTAATTCCGACTTTATTTCAGTCATATATGTTCCAACTCTTTGTATGACCTCCAACCACTATATAATGGGCCGCTTGACTCATTTGTAAAGCATGTTCAATTTGATTAAGTATTTGATAAGTATTTTCCTCCTACTTACTTGAGCATCAATCTCTCTTCCATCCTCTCAAAGTTCTTCTTTTGGATCTTCGATCCAAACTCATCCATCTTCGAGGATTCTTCAAGAATCAACTCAACCGATCCACTTCAAGGCTTGATCGATCAATCTAGATCGACTCAACCATTAAACTTCTGCCTCCATCTCTAAGATTCCGCAACCCATGTTCAAACCTTCAAACGCATCTACACTTCAACTAAGGAGTAGTTGACGCTTCGGCTTGATCTAGATCCGGAATATTTCATTGACGTGTCAAAGGACGCATCACCATTCCCAACAATTATTGAATTTGATAAACAATTATGAGAAAAAGACGAGAGAGAACCTGAATTATTCGTCATATAGGATGTCGCACCCGTGTCCATATACTAGTAATTATCCGTCGGATTGAGGGACATTGTAGCAAATGAGTGTTCCAGTGCAGTGGGCTGAAAATTTGATGCTAGATGGGCATGCGCAGAGGGTTGTGGAGGAGCAGACCCAAGTATCCCTTGCTGAAGGTAAGGATATGGGGGCCGGGTTGGACTGACAAGGAATTGGGCCGGATACCAAGCAGAGAGGGGAAGCCCATTAGGACTGCTGCTGCTGCTGGGTTGCACAGGAACCCATCCAAAGGGAGGCCGAAGGATGTAGCGTTGTTGTTGGGGCTGCGAGCTACTGGAGGTCTGGCTTCAGCCTTTCCGGCTATGACCACGCTGCCCAGTCGGCGGTTCTGAAGCGGTGGTCGGCGGTGGTGACGGAGAAATCGTGGCCGGAGTGGAGCTCGTTGAACCAACCGTAGTGAGAGCGGTAGAAGACCCGGAATTTGACTACGACACCACTCGAGTTTCTTCAAGTAACAATTGAGATCAAGCTTTTGTGAAACTCGGAAGAGGATTTGTTTGTTGAATAAAACTCACAGCAACGTTGTATTCAGTTGGTAAATGACAAGGATATTTTCTTAAGTCGTTTATATCTTATCAAAGTAATTTCCTAACTCAATACTAAAGCAAGTATAGTGATTAAGTAAGGGTCGAACCCAAGAGAGATAGAGAGTAATTAAAGCACAAATGCGATTAAACTATCAATTATATGTAACCAAGGGGGGTTTGTGATTGTTAAAGTGACAAATAGGCAAAGCAAACAAGAAGTTGATTTCAATGATTTTAAGAAAACGTTGCACTTGACAATTATCCGCTTCAACACAAGATATGGTTGATCATTGTTTTCATGAAGTTTATTCCAAAGTTTGTTCTCATCTCGATCGTATTTAAATACCGGTTCAACCAGCCCCAATATTACTTATTGCTAATCCTAACTCGTAAACCTACAGAATCAGATTTTAACAATAACATTCAAATAAAGATAAAGAGACACATGATTTAGAATTAACCCGTAACTAAAATCATGTGGTTATGTTCCACTCACGAATTACACTTGCAACCCGCTTATGTTCCACTCACGAACCACAATTCCTATCACATTGGATAAGACCCAAGTACCTAGATGATCAAGCTAGATAGAGGGTGAGATACAATTAAGAAGTTAAGCACAAGAACATAACACAAATCGTTATGGAATAAAAACTTCAATAAAAAAAACTTACAACCAGATCTATGTCGAGAGCTTCCAATGTCAAGCACGACTAAAGGTGCTTAGCCCTCCATAGAGAACAAAACAAAACAAAGAAAATAAAAGTGTTTTTGGTGTGATGAGGTGAAAATGAGATATTCAAACACTAACCTAGCATCTCTATTTATACTAATTACGACACTAAATTGCAGTAAATAGGCAGACCAAACCGTCACTTTAAATGCCATAAAGTGAGAGTCTAAACAACCAAACTTATTACGACTGTTGCAAAACCGTGGGCATGGATTTGAGAGCCGCGGGGGCGGTTTAGTGCAAAACGCTCCATCTTCAACTGAGCCGCGGGGGCGGGTCATTAATGCTTTGGAACGTTTGACTGTTGATCTTCTTGATGTTTCTGGTGTCAAACCGCGGGGGCGGGACAATGTCGCCGCGGGGGCGGGACAGTGTCGCCGCGTGGGCGGTGACAAGGTTCCTCTGGAATCAGTGTCGCCGCGGGGGCGGGACAAT
Organism: Fagopyrum esculentum; assembly: GCA_033239045.1. NCBI lineage: Eukaryota > Viridiplantae > Streptophyta > Magnoliopsida > Caryophyllales > Polygonaceae > Fagopyrum > Fagopyrum esculentum. Next base: position 41,850,666 of record BSUD01000005.1, on the reverse strand, counting down.
GTCGCCGCGGGTGCCGTGACAGGGTTCCTCTGGAAACAATGTCGCCGTGGGGGCCGGACAGTGTTGCCGCAGGTGCCGTGACAGGGTTCCTCTAGAGTAAGTGTTGCCGCGGGCACGGTTTTTCAACAGAGACTTTGTCTTGGACTTCTCTTTGCTTCCATTCTTCTTCCAACTATTGCTAAATCTTTGGATTTCTTCATTGCTCAGTTTTTCAGCTGGATTTACACAGTTGGCAACAAAATACAACAATTTGACTCAAACATACTTAAACTACCTTAATAAGATAGTGATTCCATCACCTATCGATAAACACGAAATCAGTTAAAGAACGAGACGGGTTTGAGGAACTGGTGAGCCAACTCCTTTGAGTTGATCTGCCAAAGACTTGAGTTGAAGACAATAAGCTTTAATTGACGGAAAGCCAGATAACTTAAATTCGAGAACTCATGTTCGAGGCAAACGACACGAGTGTTTTTGTTATCTTGAAAAATGTCTTGTACTTGATTTCACGCCTGAAGTGCAGTATCATCGGAGTCAAGGATTTGCAACAGAAGGTCCCGGAAAACAGTATTGTAAATCCATTGGAGAACCGCAACGTCTACTTGAAGCCATAATGAATCATCAATATCCGTTGGTTGGGAACCTTCGCATCGATATGATCAGGAATGTTGTGTGCTTTCGCAGTAACGCGAAAAAAGAGTAACCCACGACGCATACGGGGTGCCATGGTCAAGGACGAGGGCAATGTTGTTCTTGATGTTGGAGATCCCAAGGGCAAAATGCAATGAAAGTTTCCGTTTGACGGCCATCGAAGAACGCGCTTGAAGGGGAAAAATCGGCTTTGGAGGAGAACGGCCGTAGGGTTTTAGAAGAGCGGAAAAGGTTAGAGGAACGTTAAGTCTGATACCATGTGAGAATGAAATGAATTCCCCTTAGGGTTTATTTACACTAATTACATAAACTATCACTCTTGTTTATGCTCATGATGAAATTCACTCGCCGAGTTTTCTATCGAACTCGAGATCTCCTCATGTCTAGATGTTACTTTGTCTCCACATTTGACATGAATCCCGTATTATTACCCTCAATTTGATGAAGTTCACTGTTACTCGTCAATAGCTCCTACTTCGCTGACCGAATTCACCCGGCCACATATTTTTTGGAATTCGAATCATACAGCTGTCAAATATCCGAGGATAATTATTCGATTTGATTAAAAAAGTGTCGAATATTCGGTCGAATACGAATTAGAACCGGATCTCAATTTTTATGAAAAATTATATTCGTACATTCGGGTATTCGGATCGGATTGATCCATTGCCAGCTCTATGGGTTGAGAATGTATTATAATTTTATTATTGAATATCTTTAGTTTTCCTTGAAATACACTTACACATTTGAGAGAAAGTACTATTTAATAATTAAATTTTGATAATATTACATAAAAGAAACATATTCCAAGAACTCAGGGTCAGCCTCAAGTGCGGCCATAGTTTGAGGGCAGAGAACCACCTCAACGTCGACGCTGCCGCCGCCCTTCCGGCCCGGAAAAGCGGACATCTTGCCATCGAACTTGTTGGCCCGCCCACTCCTAACAGCCACCGGTTTCCCCCATCCGAAGTCATTTTCATACATCGGAAACCTTGGGGAGCTTCCCATCGTCAACATCGCCCCATCGAAGTTTCCTAATGGGAAGCACTTTGGCTCCTTCTCCCATTCTCCGACGTACTTTCTGATCATCCCGTCGTCGTGGGAGGCAACGCTTTGCCGGAGAAGCTCTCCGATCCACCTCAGTTCATTCTTCAGAAGCTCCCCTGACGTTGTGGTCGTCGGAACGCTCTGTATGGCGTTGCCGAAGTAGAATGGATCGAGCTTTGGATTGACTCTGTGCCTGCAGTTGACAGCCATTCGAAACGTCGTCGTTTTTGTGGGGCTAAGTTGCCTGGCGCGTGTCACACATCTCCATAGCAACGCGCATAATGACTGAAACGACGATATCTCCGTCGTTTTAGCTATGGGTTTGACGACGTCGTTTCTCTGCTTGGACGCAAGTTCAGCGAATAATTCCTCCACGTCAGCAGGGTAGCAGTTTGTTTTCGCCTTGAGGTTCAGGAGGGCCCACCTACTAAAACTGAATATTCTTTCCTTTGTGGGCTCGTCAGCGGCAAAAGTCACCACCGGCCCGCCAGCCGGAAGTCTCAAGACGGCGGAATCAGAGATTAAAAGAGAGTTCCGGCTGAAATCCGGGGATTTCAGTGGCGTCATTCCGACGTTCGATCCGTTACAGAGATGGGCGAAGGTGTTGAAGAAGTTCCAGAAGGAGGTTCCGTCCGCCACAGCGTGATTAACGGAACAGCCGATGAAGACTCCATCAGCAAGGGCAGTGACTTGGACTGTCAGGATGGGGAGGCGGTGGCCGGCGTAACTGACCTCACCGTTGACGGCGAAGAAGTCCTTAACCACCGCAGGTACTCGGTAGGTGATTACATGGCGGACGGAAACTGACGGGGCGGAGGCGTGGATGAATCCTGCGCCGGCGTCATTACAAGCGATGAATATTTCGCCGGAGATTTCGTCGGTGAGTAAACGGCCGGCGAGAGGAGGAAATCTGGAAAGGGTCTGAGAAAGTCCGGATTTGAGATGAGAAAGAAGGGCGTTAATGCAAGTAGGAGGGGGGAGAAAAAGAGCGCCTTTTTGTATGTAATTGCAGGACAGCATTGGGAGATCGGAGACAGAGAGTTTGAGATCCGCCATTGTTGATTTCTCCGACGAGTAGACAGTTGTTTTGGAAATAACGGTAACTTGTTGACGGTCGGCGTTCTCAGAGTTGATTAGTGAACGACCCATTTTGGATAAAAACAACAATTCTGTCTGCTGTGTTTCGTAGTGAGAGCTGTTGAATGTAGAAGCAGAGATGTGAGGGAGAGGATAAGCGTACTTGTGTATTTATACTTGTTTTTGCGCGCTGTATGTGTTGACTTGGCGGGTCCCACATTAGTATAATTTTTAAGTATTTATAGTTAGTGCTGGTTTTTGCGTATTATTTAATCACTTACACTAATTAAAGTTGCCAGCTATGACTATGACTTAATGAGTACGTTAGAGTGTTTTGGCAGGTTGGCCGGCTAGCTGACCAGTATGACTTAATTACGTGGGTTACTTGTGTGCAGCAAGTTAAACTTATTCGGTTAATTTATACAAGTGAGTATATAAGTACTTGCAAATAGGTTGAATATTAATGTATAAAATAATATATATATATATATACACACACTCACGAGACAATTCACATATAACATTGTACTCTTGTAAATTCTCAAAGTTATAGAGTATTGTACGTTTGGCATGTGCGTAGACTCAATTGCTTTCATTTTACGTATAATAAAATATAAATAGATGCAATAGGCAACTGGGATTGATCGAGAAGGAGCGCCGACCAATCAGAAATGGCGGCAGGAGAGTCTTTTGTTTTATATATATAATATAATATTTGACAAGTAGAAGAGTTGGAGTAGGCTACGTAAAATGATACCTTAACAAAAACTTATAGTATATGACAATATGCTTACTATGCATGCATGCATGCACTCCAGTATGCATGTATCCGATTTAATACATTCATGGAATTATCCGGTGTCATTTTATCTATCTACATCTTCTAACTTTAACGCTTAGGTAAGGTGTATCTAGTAATACTCCAATACCGACAAAAACTTTTGTATTTCACCACTCCTTTTATTTGTGCCTAATACATGTTTTTTTTTTCTAACACAAGTCTATTATATCCATATCCATAACATTATAAAACAAAGGACCCTCTAGCGAATAGTATTTGCTGCCTTCATATTGTAGTCCATCATAAAGTATCTTTGCGGATGAGAACGTAAAATTTGGAATCATCGGAGGAACCAGTGTTGAGGGTCGAGATGCCCAGATGGTTAATCGGTCAGCAAAACAATTTATCTCTTTGAAAACATGTTTGATATGAACTTCATGGAAAGAACAGAGATCAAATCTGGAGTAAAAAATAATCATATCGATCTCCCAAGGACAGCTCCACAAACCTTGGAGTGCCTTAATAACACACAGGTTATCACTTTCAATTTTAATCTTTCTAATTTGTAGTCTTATAGCCTCTTGTAAGCCTGATTTGAGGGCATAAGCTTCCGCTTTAATAACCAAGTTAAAGTGATTCTTTCTTGCATCAAGGCTCACAACCTTTCCATTATGGTCCCGGATAACATAGCCAATAGAAGATCCCATTTGATGTCATGTTTTTTTTTCCTTTTAATATGATTTGTTTCTTTGTGTTGTTGTTTAATGTCAAAGTCGCCCTCATCAATGATGTTGATTTCCACTTATGGAATTGTTTTTTTTAATGAAACTAGTAACCTTATTGCAAGAAACAATAAGTTCATTACCAAAGATGATTTTATTTCTGAAGAAACAAATGCTCCACCAAATGGTTGCGAGACATGCCAGCTTGTTAAGTCTTTTTTTTTTTACTTCATTTAGGATGTCGTGAATTTTATTGTTATAGTTAATGGTGTTAATTTCGGTTGACAATGTTCTGTCAATTTTGTCAACAATTTATTAATTAAAAGGGCACTCAAAGAAGAAGTTAAATAGGTCCTCGAGAAGATGGTTGCAAAGTTCACAGTTCCTAGTCACATAAATTCTTCTTTCGTCGAGCTTGACTTTTTTTGGAATTCTGTTTTGTGAATTTTCCAGAGAAATTTTGTAATTTTTGGTTGGCTATCAAGTTTCCAAATACACTCACATGCGTAATTCTAGGTAAAGCACGTATGCGCTTTAATCATCCCAGTATCGAATTTAGTAGTCAACCAACCGTTTTTGCTGCATTTCCAATATAGTCTATCTTGAATTTTATTGTTTGGTATAATTCTTTCCTTGATTTTTCCCTAATATCCTGGCTAATTATGGTTTGTAGTTCTTTTTCAGTTTTGGTGACATCTCATTGTCCCAAGTTGTCAATGAAGTGACTAACTTTTATGTTTGTGTAAATTAGGTTGATATTTTGTGCCATTTTCATAAGCGGTGATGTTGTTAAGAATAAATTGATTGTTTTACCATTGCCAACTTGTCAGATGAGTCCGTCTTTGGATTCGGTTTTGAGTGTCATAAGGTTCTTCCAATGGCAAGATGTTGAATCTTTCTTTTGGTAATTCAGGATATTAATTTTTTTAAAAGTATTTTTCATTAATATCTTTACCAAATATTGTTAGGCTCCGCTAGAACTTTCCATAAAAGATTCATTTGTAATGCTTTGTTTGTAGTTTGAGCTTTTCTTTGTTGTCATTTTTTGTGAGATTATTTGAGTTTAACGTGCGTTGAATTGTGTATATTGGAGAAGAGAGAAACGCCATAGCCTAAACACAAGCAAACCAACCTAAGCCATAAATCTCGCCCAAGCCAAGGAATTTTGCCCGCGATTGTGTGTTAAAGCCCGAGATTTTGACGTTACTTGGCAAATAAGTTTCGTGAATTTCTCCTTTTTCCAACGAGATCCATACTTGGAGTGGAAGTCAAATCTGAATATATTCAGCTGCATATTCAGAAAGGAAAGAGATTTACAAGAAATATTACTGTTGAGATCTAATTTAGTAGGTGAGATCTTATCATATTTTTCAAATCTCAACCGAATATCTTTTCAAAATCTCTTCCTATAACCACCTACAACAACCCTATATTTTCTACTTACCCCTTCCATAACTCCACAATAAAGCCTTCCCAAACACCTTATCATCAATTATATCGTACCGGGAACTTTTGTCAAAAACGAGTTGTTGCGATCAACTGAGAAGAGATCATCAAGGCAACAAGGAGGAGTATATCCTAGAGCATATTCAGTGGTTGCCGCCAACAATCAACGAATCAATAATCTCGATCCCCTGTTACAAAATCTCGCCCGAGATTTAAGTCGAGGTTTGCCATTTTTTGCGATTTTATCGAAAACTTTTGAGGCATTATTTAAGGAATTCAAGTGTGTCATGCTCAATAGCACATTCAAAGAAGAAGTTTCATACCATTCTTGATCCAATTCATAGCTAAAAACCCTATCTTTCAAGCAAATCTTGATCTTTTGACAGAGTTCTTGCTTGAGGTTTGATTATTCAGACCGTGATTCCATTTTGTTGAGATTAAACCTACCCGTCAATCTCTCTTTCTAATTGCATATGTTCAAGGTACGTAACAACTCTCTTCTTAATCTCTTGTGTGTCTATTTTGTGCCTCTTTCTACTCTAAACACATTGAGTCTATTCCTTTGGGTGTGTTAGTTAGTATCTATACTTTCTATCATACTAGTTGTGTCTACTTGAAATATTCTTTACACTTTGTGTCCATTGTGTGAAGAGACTTCAAGTAGGTTTACCCTGACTATCTTCCAACACAAGAACCTTTTTTCCGAGCCAAGTCGACTATTTAAGTCATCCAAGGAGTTCTAGTTGAAGCTAGTCACTAATTTGGAAAGAAGTATTGATCCATCCAAGACAACTACATCAAGCCTGCTTGATATTCACACAATAGTGTGTGAGTGCGAGAGACAACAAGTAAGGAACCGTCATTTGCATTAACTTCACAAGTTTGTTGTTACTTTGCATGTTTATGCAAATGTCGAAGCATGGTAGCCCTCGAAGGTCACATAAAAGTGAATCCTTAGGCCTGAAAGCAACAGATTTGCTAAGGCAGCTAATGGATACAGTTTCCATGTTGGCTAAGCGGATGAAGAAACTGGAAACTCATCCCAGAGAAGAAATCTCGCCCCTGTCCGGCCAAGATTTGCTACTGAAGTGGATGAATGCTCACGCAATCCACCTATGCCTCCATCCCCCGATCCACTTCCAAGACCCCTCCAGTTCCAAGTATGGGATATCCGAATCCTAATTTCCATACACCAAATATTCTTGATTTTATTAATGAATTTCAGGAATTCGAGGAAGAGGATGACGAAGGCATGTGGAGAGACTATCCTAGATGCAGCCATCGTCCTAGGAGAGGTCGCGACTTGAAATATTATAGGCCTCCTCATGATCATGACAGAAAAGTGAAGGTCAAAATTTCAAATTTTGAAGGCAAATGCAACCCGGACGTTTACATGGAATGTGAGACTAAAATTTAACAAATTTGATCTTTCCGTAACTTTAGTGAGCAAAGTAAGATTCAACTTGTTGTATTAGAATTACAAGGCTATGCCTAAGTGTTTGTAGGATCATCTCGTCAAAGAAAGAAAAAGAACAATAGATCCGGACATCATTGCTTGGGAGCAAATGAAGGCCTTGATGAGAGCAAGATTTGTGCCTCAACACTGTGCTAGAGAAGTGAGGCAATGATTGGAGAACCTCAAGCAAGGTTCCATGAGTGTAGAAGAAGTTTGCACATCAATGTAGAGCGATGGTGAAAGCCAAAGTTATAGAGAATGACGAGGCTATTATGGCTTAATTTTAAGAATTTTGCATCCATCTTTAACTTATGAAGTTGATTTGTATCCCTATACTAATATGGTTGATTTGTTTTATTTGGCCATAAAGGTAGAGAAGAAATTAAAAGGGATAGGTATAATGGTTCGAAATTTAAAAATGAGACTAGAAGTACGCGCCTCCCTTCTCCCCCCTCCCCTAGCCTTCCTCTTCCCCGTCCTCTCCCTGCCATGGCCGGCCCTAAACGCAACAAAAAACCGTCCCTGAAAATATCTGATTTGTCCCGCAACCCTTCATCTTTAGCCTTGGGTCGCTCCAATCGCCCCTCTTCCCCTACTAGTCCTTTCGAGCAAGTTCCGGAAGATCTCATCAGGTCAAACAACCAACGTCTCCGAAAGCCGACGCCTCCTTCCATGTCCTCTGTGGTTATCTTCCCACCACTCCCTTCATCCTCATTCCCTTCTCCCCCCTCCCCCCGCACAAACCCCCCCATAACCTTGACCTCTGCTCCGTTGTAACACCCTTCACCCTCCCTCCCGAGAGTTCCTCCATTG
>BSUD01000005.1:41831417-41842528 GCA_033239045.1 Fagopyrum esculentum | reverse complement strand
CTCCTATCCCTCCTCCCACTCTCGTTCCACCTCTCTCCCCTTCACTCCCTATCCCCCATGCTGATGCTCCCCCTGCTTGCCCTGATCACATTGCCATCTCATCTCCCCCTGATGTTGATACCCCCAAACCCCGCTCCTTCAGAGATATGTTTCTCAACACCCTCCCCCCTCTCACGTTCCTCTTCCTTACTTTCCGGGTCTTGAAGATGGTATCATATCATTCTCTGAAGCGGACATCTCCGATACTTTACAAAAATGGAACCTTAATCTCACTGGCTTCCTTGTTGGCTCCCATACTTTATTCCACAAGATGAGATATTTCACCTCTGTTGCTTGGAATGGCTTCAAACAGCCTGCTACCTTCGGAATGAACACGATATCTTCATCTTTCACTTTGAAAATGAGGAAGATTTAAATGGTGTTCTCCTTGGGAGTCCCTGGTTCATCAATGACTCTTCAACTCTCATCTTGAAGAGATGGTGTCATGGCATGCGCCTTGTCTACTCCTCCCTCTCTTCCATCCCTACTTGGGCCACACTGCACAATTTGGACTATAGACTCTGGTCCCTAGGGATGCTAGCCAAAATTGGCTCTGCTTTGGGTGTTCTAATCCTTACGGATTCTTGCTCAAGCAATCAAGAACGGCTCGAGTTTGCTAAGATCCTTATCGAAGTCCTTGCTTCCAAACCCCTTGTCCGTGTCATCATGCTTAAAGGTCCGGCCGATGAAGTGATCACCCAAAAGGTGACGTACGATTGGGTACCTAACCATTGCACGTCATGCAAAGTATTTGGTCACAAGTGCAAAGACTCCAAAAATCCTTCAACTTCCCGACAAAGAGTCCCTTTTTCTCCTCGTAACTCTCACCCTAAACATTCCTCTGCCAAACCGTTACTACCTACCCCTGACAACGCCTTTCTCATAACCCCTTTACCTTTCTCTTACCCCCTCCTCTCACCTTTTCACCTCCCTCTCATAACCCTACCTTTGACACTTCTACAGTACCATGCTCCCACGCAAATCATGCAACCTCACAGGCTTCAAATCCCTCGCCTAGTTCTGATACCTACCATGCACCCCCAGGAACTCTAAACACAACATTGCTCCACCCCCAACCTTCACCCCACGTCACCTTGACTATCATCCCTCCACCAATCCCACAAGATTCTAGCCCTTCTCTCCCACCCCTTCTACCCCCCAGATTCACCCCCAACCCCAACCTTCCTCCTCTCTTATTTCCCCATCGGACACCAAGGGCTGCCCAATCCAACCTCAAACGCCTTTATGTATTTAAACATATGCTCCTGAAATGTTAGGGGATTGAATCACCCCAACAAGCACAAAGCTATCCATGATATTGTCAAGAGACATAAGCTGGATGTCATGGCCATCCTTGAAACAAGGCTCAAGAAACAAAGATTGGACAAGATCGCAAACAACCTCCTCCCTAACTGGTCTCACATATCTAACTACTCCTCAGCCCACAACTGCAGGATCTGGATATGGTGGAGCCCGAACGTCATCCATTTATCACCCTCTCTCACAACCGATCAAATTATTCACTGCCACCGTCACCCTCCTCATACCCTCTACCCATTCCCCTCCCCTTCAACCACTATCCTTAAGTGCTCTTTCATCTACGCCCACAACCGCCCCCATGACCGCCTCTCCCTTTGGAACTTCATCTCCACCATCAGGCTCCTCAACAGTTCCAATCCTTGGTCCTTGCTTGGTGTACTAAATGTCACTCTCACCCCTGATGAGAAGGTTACCAAAGATTCCCCTTCCATCACTCAACCATCCACCGAGCTATCCTCTTGCTTCACCCTCAATAGCCTTTCCGATCATGTTTTTCCGAATGTAAGTACACTTGGAACAACAAACAGCCTAACAAAAGCACCTGGTGTAAACTGGATCGTATCATTACCAACAATTACTGGGACTCCCACTTCCCTAACTCATCTTTGTTCTTTGACTGTCCTCTCATCTCTAACCGCTCGCCTGACATCCTTGCTCTTGAAAAGAAGAAACCCACCCTCCATACACCTTTTAGGTTCAATAATGTTTGGGCTTCTCATGAAGAATTCATGCCAAACATCTCCAAGATCTAAGAGAGACCGATGAACGAACATCTCATGTACCAGCTTTGCACCAAACTCAAGCTTATCAAGGCCACTCTTAAGAGATTCCCAAACAAGAAAATGGAAGATCTCGCTACTTTGGTGGATGATCTCAAAAACCAACTTGCCATAGCCCAATGTGATCTCCAACAAGATCCTCTCAACCTTCACCTTATCTCTCATGACAAGAATCTTACCTCTAGGCTCTATGAGGCTTCCGAGAACCACCATGCTACCCTAGCCCAACTTTCAAAGATTAATTAGATCCGCCATGGAGACCAATTCTTTTCCTACTTCTTCAAGTGCATCAAGTCCAGAAGAGCTTGCTACAATATTAATTTCATTGTTGATCAATCCAATGATCCTATCCATGACCCTGATGCCATTGCTGCTACCTTCACCCAACACATTTCCTCAATCCTTAACCCAACAACCATTCCCACCCCCTCACTGATCGAACATCTGACCTACCCTACCATCCCTCACTCAGACTTTCCATATCTCGCCCCATCACCCCTGAGATCATCAAAAGCACTCTCTTTAACATGGGGGACTCTAAGGTGCCGGCCGGGGCTGATGGCTTTAACGCTTTCTTTTTCAAAGCTTCCCGGAGTATCATTGGCCTTGATTTCACCCATGTCATTCTTGACTTCTTCAATTCTGGTCATCTTCTTAAGCAACTAAACCATATGGCCATCTTCCTCATCGCCAAGAAAGCTAACCTGACTTGCCCCTCAGACTACCGTCCCATTTCCTATTTCAATGTCATCCAAAACAATAGCAAAAATCTTGGCTTCCAAGATCAACGGCACCCTCGCTCACATCATCAACTCCTCCCAGAGTTCCTTTTTCAAAGGCCGCTCCATCAAAATGTCGATCCAACATGTCCAAAAAACTTTGTCCCGGTCGACACACTCTCGCCCTTTGAATAAGCCTTCAAAGGATAATAAAGGGAGCACTTCTAACTCTACTTTACGTTCTAGAGATATTGTATGCTTTAAATATCAAGGTAGAGGTCACTATATAAGAGATTGTCTTAATAAAAGGGTTTTATTTATAAATCAACTTGGACAATATGAAAGTGAAGAAGAGCATGAGAATGATCATACACACCTTAATGCATTGCATGAACACGATAGTGATAGTGATAAAGGCATTGAGTTTGAGCATGGAGAGTCTTTGATTGCTAGGAGAACATTGCATGTTAATATAGCTCCATGTGCGGATAATGAAAGGGAGAATATTTTCTATACTAGATGTCTTGTTAAAGGGGAGGTGGTGGTAGTTGTTGCAATATTGCTAGTGTCGAATTGATAAATAGATTACAAGTTACTACATTTTATCACCCTAGACCTTATAAGCTACATTGGATGAATGATTATGGTGAATTAAAGGTTTATAGGCAAGTGCATGTTACCATCACTTTAGGTAATTATGAGGATATCATTACTTGTGATGCTGTGCCCATTCAAGCATGTCATATTCTATTAGGACGTTCATGACTATTTGATAGAAGAGTCAAGCATGATGAATATACTAATAAACATTCTTTTGAGTATAAGGGTCAAACATTAACTTAAAAATCTATATTACCTTTACAAATTGTAGAAAGCTATGAGAAGAAGAGGGACAAACGCAAGGAACAAGATTTGAGCAAGCAAAAGGAACAAGAAACGCACTCTAGTGAAGAATCTCGGCACAGTAGAGCAGAATCTCGCCCGAGAAATTCCAAATCTCGGTCCAATACATGAGATTCTCATTCCAGTAACCAACCTCGTCTAGTTCAACAGAATCTCACGCCAGTGATGAAATCTCGCCTGAGATTTGCACCGAGATTCCTTCTATTGAGAGATTTCGAGAGGACTTGGCACTGCAAGGGCCGGCTACACCTCCTGTAGACCAGCATGTATATCTATTCTCGAGGAGATTTAGAGAGAGTACTCGCTCCTACCTTGCGGGATTTCATTTTGAGTCGTTACTAGATGACAAGGATAAACTGCAACGGTCGTTTATTATCTTATTAAAGTGAATTCCAAACTTAATACTAACACAAGTATAGTGATTAAGCAAGGGTCGAACCCAAGAGAGTGAGAGTATGATTAAAGTGCAAATGAGATTGGATTATCAATTATAAGTATTAGGGGGGGGGGTTGGAGTTGTTAACTTGACCAAACAAAAGCATATAAAAGAAGCAGAAATGGTGATAATATCAAGAGAAAAGCACTACACTAGGTTAATCATCCACTTTCACACAATTTGGTTCTTTCTATTTAGAAGTCTTCAAGCATTTGTTCTCATCTTGATATTATATATATATATATATATAAAGCCAACCGACATTATATAACTTAACAAGTTCTATAATCTGTAAACCTACAAGATCAAAACAACAAGTTAACATTCATATAAAGATAAAGAGATACATAAAAGATAAACAACCCGTTAATCTTGATTATGTAGTTATATTCCTTTTCACAAAGATATTCACAACCCGTTAATATCTATTGTGTTTGCTACTGGATTAGTGACCCGAACCCAGAACCAAATAACCTTAGCATTTTGCATGAAACTAAACTACTTAGGTGATCAAACTAGGTAGAAAACAACCTGCAAACAAAGTTAGAAACTAGGAATATAACACAAATATGACTTGAATAAAACTTCTATTTAAAAAGAACTTACAGCCACCTTGTATGAAAGCTTCAATCAACCCAATGTAACAAATAGACTTAGCACTCCATTCAAAGACTAAACAAGACAAATGACAGAAGAGAGGTTTTTGATGGGAAAGCAATGATTCTAACTAGCATCTCTATTTATACTACTTATGACACTAAGTTGCAGTAAACGAGTTGTCTTAACCGTCACATTAATGGCCATAAAGGGATAGTTTAAACAACCAAAACTATTATATCTGTTGCACAACCGCGGGCGCGGGTCTTGGAGACGCGGGGGCGGTTTAGTGCAAAACACTCCATATTCAACTTGGCCGCGGGGGCAGCGTCTTCAATGCTTTGGAAACGCTTCACTCTTCAGCTTCTGACGTTTTTGTTGTCAAGGCGCAGGTGCGGCCTAGTGTCACCGCGGGGGCGGTGACAATGTCGTTTGGGCTTCTCCGATCCGTAGGGAAGGGGATTAGGGGCGTTGACATGGGTCTCCAAGAGGTGTCACCGCGGGTGCGGGGCACGACTGGCGCGGGGGCGGTGACAAGGGGCTTCCGGGCGCTGGCGAGGCGCAGGGAGGAGTGTTGGGTGCGGCATATCGCTGCGGGGCGGCTGAGCGACAGAAGGTAATCTTGATTGTCTTCTTTGATCCTCTTTCTCTTCCATTTGCTGCTAAATCCTTAGATATCTTCTTGATTGACTTCTTCATCTAGATTTACATAGTAGCAACAACAAACAACCTAAAGACTCTAAAAAAACATGCTAAAACTACCTAGAAATGATAGTGATTTCATCACCTATCATAGTCCCCCATGCTTAGACTCTTACTCGTCCTGAGTAAATTAACAATCTATCCAGTGTGAATAAAAAAGTCTCAGAAAGCATGATGAAGTAGAGAGGTAATAAAACCAAGCATGCTAAAGAGGAACAAAAACAAAAATCTACCAAAGTGATGTGAGAAAGGAAAAGACTACCATCCTTATCGCTCCAAGAGTGGCCTACCCGAATTCTTCCTTATATATCCTCTTCTTATGTCGCCAACATCAAGAAAAAAAAGAGAACCTATCACTCGGATTTCGCTCATTTTGCCAAGGCGCCCTTCCGGATTTTCACCTTACCACTCTTCTTTTTTCTATGTTAATCTTACCAATTTTCACATCCCTCAAGTTCACTTTTGCACCAACCTGGTGTTGGGTGGACTACCTTCTTTTTAACTAAACCACCCTTTCGGATTTTTGGCTTATCCAAGGATTTTTTATGCCTTTTTTCAATTTTTGGCCTTTTCTCTTTCTTTCTTTCTTGTTTTTTTGACTGAATATTCAACAATACAAATTAACATGATTCAAAAACAGTTATACAAACAAGCAAATGCAAGAAAGATCCCTCCCTCTTGCTTGAAGATCACTTTGCTCTCAAAGTGTGAAATATGAAGGCAAAAAGATAAATGGAGAAGGGAGGATGGTACTCACTGATGAGATGGTCCGGGAGGACCATTGGGGTCCTGTGGTGGGTACGGGAAGTGGGAGAAGAAGTGCTACTGACACAGGTGGAGCTCGGTGATGCGGCGACTCTGATCGTCTAGCCGCTCAAAGATCCTCCTCTCATAGCCTGCCTACCAGACCTGCTGCTACTAATCAATATGAGTTGTCATTCGCTGCTCATACCCGGCCTACAAAGCCTGCTGCTCATGCATCCTCGACTAGTAGCCGGTCAACCACTCCGTCTGATGGTCACAGAGTGAAGAAGAGACTCACTGCTCGAACCTTGTCTACCACTAATTTTATTGAGTGGCTAGGGATCTCATCTATGCAAGTAGCTGCTCTTGGAATGGATCCTTATCAGTAATAGTAGGCATCTCCTCTAATCAGCTGAGATGGGATGATAGGTCTTAGGCGGGGCTCCACTCGAGCTCCCTGCATGCCGCTCTATGATGGCAACTTGTGGTCGCCTCGGTACAACTAGGCCAGCGACAATATACAAATATATCAACTCCGGCCTAAATGGCAAAGGCCGGGGCAAGTAAGTCACATGACTCCCATCATGGAAGGAAGTCCAGAAGTGATGCTCGCCTTGAGTCTTCAACATCTTGCAACGCCGAACAAGGTTGACGGTGAAGAATGGAATAACCAAAGGGTCCTCCAAAATCGTCACATCCATAACCCGTGCAGCAATGAGGGTAATGAACCCTCCTCCAAAAATGTCCCGAGGCTCGTTCATCCTTACCCGCTTCAAAGCGGAGAAGAAGAGTTGAATATAATCCGGGATCACATCACATTCCAGGATGCAAGCATATAAAGGCCAAGGTCCTTAAGGGCAACTTTGTTTTCCTCGTACCCACATAATATGTTCATGATCACCTTGCATAATAATCTCAAATAGGGGTGGGTGAGTTTGTTGTTGTATTCACCACCTGAATGAAAGTCAGACATTGTTGCAGTAGACCAGAAGGCCTATAAATCTCTTGTCGGACAACCATCTCACCAATCCTCAGATAGGATCTTAGTGACCCCGAACGCTTCTTTGAGCTTATCCAAGTCGACCACATAATTCTTGTTCTTATATTTGAATGTCACACCTACCAAAAAGTGATCTTCCAACTCGCATTGGAAGGTGTCCACAAACTGCCTTAACAACTCAAGGTAAACAACAACATGTTTGACCACGAATTCACCGAGCCCAACATGCTCAAGGAACTAGTGCATACAATCCATCATTCCCAAACTCTCCTAGGTTGGAACGTGAAAAAATAGTGTTGCTATCACATCCCGTGCTTTCACAATCTCATATCTCTCTAGGTCCCTAGTTTTCATGTTGGTTTTCCTTCCTTTATCCATTTTATCAATAATTTCAAGCAAATGGATATAAATTTAGCAAAAAAAAATGAAGGGAAAATGTCCTTTCTATTGAAGAATTGTGGGGGCGTGAAGCTGTTGTCGCGGGTGCGGGTTGCTGAAGTGCGGGGTGGTTGATGAGAGGTGTGGTTGCGACGACTAGTGTGATATCGCAGGGGCGGCTGAATGGAGGCATGGGTGGAGTTGGCGATGTGTCGAAGGATTCGACAATGGATCCGGTCGCAAGTGGTGGAGCTCCTCTGGTGGCTGTTGTGGTGAGTCGTAGGTGGTGGAGGTCGAGCAAGGTGGTTGAGAGTTATGGTTTGTGTTTGGATGAATGGAGAGAAGGTTGGAGAGTGGAGATGGAGGTTGAGTGGTGTAGGTGAGGAGGTGTGGGTGGTTGGATGAAGTGTTTCAACGGGGGGGGGGGGGGGGGGGGGTTTGTAAGGTGGTGTCGGTTGCGGTGGAGAGTTGTGTTGTGGAGTATTGTGCAGGGTCGGGTTTGAGTGCGTGTGATAGTGAGATGAGTGAGGGAGAGATGGAGGCTAGAGGAACGGCTTGAGGCACGGGCGC
Organism: Fagopyrum esculentum; assembly: GCA_033239045.1. Taxonomy (NCBI): domain Eukaryota; kingdom Viridiplantae; phylum Streptophyta; class Magnoliopsida; order Caryophyllales; family Polygonaceae; genus Fagopyrum; species Fagopyrum esculentum. The sequence continues at coordinate 41,834,341 of BSUD01000005.1, read as the reverse complement.
GGGTCCTCCATCTCGCGGGTGTGGTAGTTCTGGGATCGCCACAGGTGCGGTTCTTCTTAGCCGCATGAACGGCTTGACAACAGTGGCTTCCCAATTCTTATTTTTCGGGTTTCCCTCGAGCAACGCCTTTGTTTTACGTCGTTGGTTCAACATAAGAATTTGATCATATTTGTATAACTTCTCCAGGATCAATTTGTTGATGTGTAGGTCTTATTTCGTTGATGTCATTCATGATCCAACCACTTGCTTCCTCACTTCCTTCTAGCACTTTCTCAACCTTCTTTCCTTGATATCGTTTCAGCACATCTTCAACATCATGCAAGACGGAAACAACAAGGCCTTGTCTTGGAATTAGATGATTGGGCCCAATGGCCAATTCATCATATTCATACATTTTAGTTAGAGCATCTTGCAAATCCACTTTAAAGACAGATTTTTCATGTTTTGCATTTTCCCTTTTTCATGAAATTAAAAATGTCAAACTCAATTACCTCATCGTGAAATTCCATAGTAAGTTTTCCACTAACATAATCAATTTTTGTTTTAGCCGTTATTAGAAATAGTCTTCCTAACATGATGGTATGCATGCTATGTTCCATATCGATGACAAAGAAATTCAGTAGGAAGTATCAATTTGCCAATTTTTATTAGAACATCTTCAATTAGACCTTTAGCCTCTTCGCCATACCCCATAGCATTTAACTCAACAGTAGGAAGACTATTCCTAATAACGGCTAAAACGTCCCAAATCCTTCAAGAAAGAGCATTAATGACCTTTAGCCTCTTCGATGACAAAGAACTTGCACAATTGTACGTGTTTCATGCAAACGTCCCAAATCAAGTGATTTGTAAATGGAATATGGTATGGCATTAATAGAGGCACCTAAGTCTAGCATTGCTTTGTCAAAGCGAGTATCGCCTATGACATAAGGAACACTTACCATACCCGGATCATTACGCTTCTTCGGCATTTGAGTTTGGAAAACAGCGGACACGTGCTCACTGTTATTCACCTTCTGTTTCCCTTTCATATCTGCTTCCTCTTGATGGTACACAGCTCCTTCAAGAAATGAGCATACTTAGGCACACTTTTTATGAGTTTAAGGAGAGGAATGTTTACCTCGTATTTCGAGAGAGTTTCAAAAAGTTCCTTGTCATCAATCACTCTCCTTTCTTTGAGTGCCTCAGGGAAAGGGGAAGGTGGTTTTTCTGCATACAAAGGTGGAAAGTTTGGACGAACCTAAGGATCCTCTTCTAGTGCACTTTCTGTAAGTATAGCCGTGGGGGTGGGTTCTTGTATCTGCGGGGGCGGTTTACTTTGTTCAGCCGTGGGGGTGGGTTTCTTTATTTGCGTGGTCTGTTTACTTGCATAATGTTGGTTGGCCGTCTCCATTTCTTGAGTTTTGCTCACTAGCTTCCCACTTCTGAGAGTTAATGCACAAACACTCTCCTTTTGGATTTACCACTTTTTGGGAAGGTAAATTTCCCGAGGTTCGAGCTTCGATCCTTGTAATTGCCTCTGTCATTTTGTCTAACTTGCTTTTCCAAGTTCTTGATACTCGATAATGTGCTTTGGACATGAGATGCAAAAATATTTTGTTAAAATATGCAACATTTCTTCAATTGAGTCAGACTTACCTTGTCGAGGTTGCTGTTGTGGGTTTGGTTGATCTCTCCACCTGAAGTTTGGATGATCACGCTATTCCGGAATGTAGTTTTGGGCGTACGGATCGTTTCTTGGACGTTGTTGTTGTCCATACCCCATAGCATTTAACTCAGTAGTAGGATCATCTTGAACTTGAGTGCATAGGTCCGTTGGATGAAACGGATCCTCACATACTCCACATGCCTTCAATTGTTGTAGAGTTCCTACTAGTGTTAGCCTCTTCGCCATTTCTTTTAATTCAGCAATCTCCTGTGATATTTCCGGAGGGTTGGAATTTATGGCATTTCTTTAATTTTTTCCGTAGCAATTTCAAGATTTGAATTTGAAATATAACCTCCACAAGCGGCATCTACAATTGTTCATTCATTGTCCAAAAGCACGTTGTACAAGTACAACACAAGGTCTTGAGTGGAATATCCATGGAAGTGGCAGCTTGACCTTAGTTTGGCAAACCTTTCAAATTATTCATAGAGAGTCTCGTTGGCCTCTTGCTCTAGGTTGCTAATAGCTTTCTTCAAGCTATTGGCCTTCTTCGCGGGAAAGTAGTTCTCCAAGAAGGCCTTGTGGAGGTTCTCCCAAGTATCGATGCTTCAAGATGGGAGATGGTAGTACCAATCATCCGCCGAATTCTTGAGAGTGAAACCAAATGCCCTCATCTTTATTTGCTCTTCGGTCCCGTTTGCCGGCTTCATGCTCATGCAAACGGTGTGGAACTTTCCTAATTGCTTGATGGGGTCCACTGCACTTAAACAATGGAATACGGTAGCAAGTGAATCAAGCCCGGCTTGAGCTCGCAATTGACCCCTTCTCCAATTGCCGGTATGGTTACCGCAAGAGGATGCTGAGTCAAATCCGGTTGGGTGAGTTGTTGGAGTGTTCGGTTTGCCATTGTTTCTTCTTCGTTCCGATGGTTTTTCCTTTGTCGATTATATGTTCACAATTTCTGGATCAAAAGGAGAAAAATTTGTATTAGTAGCACAAGTTTGAACCATGAAAATTGTCCAAACCAATAATTGATAATAAAAAGGCAAAAGACTTTAAAAACTCTAAACTCCCCGGCAACGACGCCAAATTTGACAAGGATAAATTGCAACGGTCGTTTATTATCTTATCAAAGTCAATTCCAAACTTAATACTAACACAAGTATAGTGATTAAGAAAGGGTTGAACCAAAGAGAGTGAGAGTATGATTAAAGTGCAAATGAGATTGTATCATCACTTATAAGTATCAAGGGGGGGGGGGGGGGGAGGTGGGGTT
>BSUD01000005.1:41814644-41831034 GCA_033239045.1 Fagopyrum esculentum | reverse complement strand
ATATATATATATATATATATATATATATATATATATATATATATATAACCGGCATTAATATAACTTAACATGATCTCTAATTTGTAAACCTACAAGATCAAAACAACAAGTTATCATTCAAACAAAGATAAAGAGATACATAAAAGATAATAACCCGTTAATCTTGATTATGTAGTTATATTCCTTTTCACAAAGATATTCTCAATCCGTTAATACCTATCATGTTTGCTACTGGATTAATTACCCGAACTCGGAACCAATTAACCTTAGTATTTTGCATGCGATTAAACTACTTAGGTGATCAAACTAGGAAGAAAACAACATGCAAACAAAGTTAGAAACTAGGAATATAACACAAATATGACTTGAATAAAACATCTATTTAAAAAGAACTTACAACCAGCTTGTATGAAAGCTTCAATCAACCCAATGTAGCAAGGAGACTTAGCACTCCATACAAAGACTAAACAAGACAAATCGTAAAAGAGAGGTTTTTGATGGAAAAAGAGATGGTTCTAACATCAGTCTAGCATCTCTATTTATACTACTTAGGACACTCTACTACAGTAAATGGGTTGTCTAAACCATCAACTTAATGGCCATAAAGGGAGAGTTTAAACAGTCAAAATTATTATGTCTCTTGCACAACCGCGGGCACGAGTCTTGGAGCCGCGGGGGCGGTTTAGTGCAAAACGCTCCATCTTCAACTTGTCCATGGGGGCGGCACGGGAGTGTTGTAGGGGCAGCGTCTTCAATGATATGGAAACGCTTGACTCTTCAGCTTTTGACGATTCCGTCGTCAAGGCGCAGGTGCAGCTAGTGTCACCGCCCCGCGGTGACATTGTCATTTGGGCTTCTCTAATCCGCAGGCAAGGGGCGCAAGGGCGCTGACATGGGTCTCCAAGCCGTGTCACCATGGGTGTGAAGCAAGGCCGGTGCGGGGTTGGTGACAAGTGGCTACCGGGTGTTGACGAGGCATAGGGAGGAGCACTGGGTGCGGCATGTCACCGCGGGGGTGGTGATCCTCTACCGCAGGGGGGGGGGGGATGACCGATAGAAGGTCGTCTTCTTTGATCCTCTTTCTCTTCCATTTGTTGATAAATCCTTAGATATCTTTATGATTGACTTCTTCATATGGATTTACATAGTAGCAATAACAAACAACCAAAAGACTCTAATAACATGTTAAAACTACCTAGAAATGATAGTGATTTCGTCACCTATCACTAGAATACCAAGATAGGGACTCGGCGTATGAGAGAGACAAGCCAAGTACGTGGAGAATTGCCTAGTCAGGTGGGCCAAAGAAGTGTAGAGGGTAGGACACACCAACACTGGTGTAGTAGCGTCTAGTTATGGACGAGCTCCGATACACGGACGACCGAGTTTTTCTCCTAAAGCTCAAACTCCGGAGAGAGGAAGACAGTGCCACAAATATGGCGGTTGTGGACATATCCGGCCAGATTGCAAGGAGCCTTTGGTAAAATGCTTCACACGTTGTAGACCAAGACATAGAGCTACATGTTGTCGTCAAGGTAGAGTTCCATCACAACAGGGGTCTTCCCCTTCAAGTATTCAAGGAGGTGGACAACAACTACAACAATATTGGGCTCCGAGCCATCAACAACGGTACCGGGCCCAAGTCACCCTCCTTCATAAGGTTACATGTAGAGACATGGCCATAGTAGAGGTCATGGAGGTGGTGAAACAAATATCAAGGGAGGACAAGCATGAATGTTTGACTTGAGGAGTGCTGACCAGCCGGCCATACCTGCGACTACAAGTACTATTTGGATTAAGGATTTACCCGTTAGAGTTTTGTTTGATACGGATGCTACGCATTCATTTATTTTTTATGCATGCTTAGATAGGTTGTCTTTAACTAAAATTGTGGGAGTACCTTCTATAGTGGGGTTGCTAGACAGTGGTAAGGTTAGAGGTTCCCGAGAGATTCGTGATTGCCCCATTTGTTTAGGGAATCGAGATTGGCTATTAGACTTCTTAGTTATGCACCTAGTTCATAAGGACGTCATCTTAGGGATGGATTGGATGGATAGACATGGATCAGTGCTAGACATTGGCATGAGAACCGTGTTTGTCACTATTGAGGAGGGCCACGAGGAGATATTTTGGGGTTGGGACTTCAGGAAATTTGGAGCTGTCATCAGTGCACTTGAGAGCGGCTAGACTGATTAGAGAGGGTTTTGAGGCCTTTTGGTGTTATGCCATGAAGGAACGTAAGGCTCCAAAGTTAGATAAGATTCCAGTTGTGTGCGAGTTCACCGATGTGTTTAGTGATGACCTACCAGGCTTACCTCCTTAAAGAAGTGTCGATTTCAACATCGAGCTAGAGCCTAGTACAAGATCGATCTCGAAGGATTTCTATCGGATGCCAACTGTGGAGCTGCTAGAGTTGAAGAAGCAATTGGAGGAATTGGTTAAGAAGGGGTTCATACGCTCTAACGTTTCTCCACGGGCCACACCGATACTATTAATGAGGAAAAAGAACGGATCGATGAGGTTGTGTATCGATTATAGGGAGTTGAACCGGGTAACTATCAAAAAAGGTACCTCTTGCCCCATATAGATGACTCGCTTGATCAGTTGCATGGAGCCACGGCGTTCTCCGGGATTGACTTGAGGTCGGGATACCACCAGTTGGGGTTGAAATAGCAGGAATACCTAAGACAACCTTTCGAACCCAGTATGGCCACTATGAGTTTGTAGTGATTCCATTTGGGCTCATGAATGTGCCCGCCCTGTTCATGGAGTTGATGAATTGGATTTTCATTGACTTTTTAGATCAGTTAGTGGTAGTGGTTATTGACGACATTCGGGTGTACCTTAGGATTTGAGAGGATCATGTAGGACACATGAGGATAGTATTATGAGTTCTCCGGGATAAGGAACTGTTTGCTCCAATAGTGTGCAGAATAAGTCTTAAATTTATACCAAGAATAAAAGCAAATAAGCGAACCCGCAGTGTATATATCGATCGCAATACAAACTAGTATTCCAGGGTCGAACACAAGGACTGTGGCAAAATCAAGCAACAATATATAACTCTAGGCTGTTTATGCAAAAACTTGACCAACAAGAACTATGAATGATAATTAGATAAGAGAATGCAGATTCTAGAGATCAAAGTATCCAATTGTGGTTTCGACTCAAGATTTATCAAGGATAACGTGGATAAAGCTGAGGTTTGAAAAGGGAAGATATTTCTATGATGAGATAGATCACAGGGTAAGTCTCACCATCCACTTTCCCAAACCAAAGCTCCTATTACCGGATAAGTCTCAAGGAACTAAGGAAAGGTACAAGCACTCAAACCAACGCACTACCTAGGAGAACAAAACTAACCATCACCGGGTAAGTCTGAGGTTAACTCTAAAAGGTAGGATGAAGGCACACTCAAACCCTAACAAAGGATATACCTTTGTTACCTAACACTCATCATCATCGGTAAACAAGCAAAGGAATGACCGGGTAATTCTCGTCCTAGGCTTGAATGTAAACCAAGAAAGGTGCAACAAGGATAGGATTTGGCAAACTATACCTAAACTCAAGATCGCGCAATGCAATGGACAATCTCGTGTAGTTCTTATCGATCTCGGTCGAGATGACTCCAAGAACAACCCAATACGGGTTTCGGTTTAGGGTTTAATCAACTTTTAGGGTCCACTCACGATAAAGGTTTATTCTTTCATCGTCTATACCACAACCTTCAACCAATCACCCTAGAATCGCAGGGGTTTTAGCCAACAATTATCATATTCAAAGCAATCAAATAATATATCAAAAGGTCAAGAAAATAGAATAAAACAATCAATAAAGGTATCTCAATTATCAAAAGCAAACAATCATACAAACTGACAATAATGTGTTCCAAAAGAGATGATAACAACTCACTAATGACTTCCCAAGAAAATCTCACGACTAATCTCTTCTCTTCATTGAACCCTAAGCAATCCTTCCTTAGATCTCTTCCTTCCGTGAATTCTTCCAGCAACCGTAATGTAAACATAACTTCAATAATCCTTAGATGCACCCCCTTTTCTGCGGCAATAACCTTCTATTCTTATAGAATAATTTTAGGTTAAACTATGTTTTATTTCTTCTTATGTTTGGGCCATCGACCTCGAGCTAGGCCTAGTTGGCCGTCTCGGTCGAGGAGCATGGTTGTGTCATCCGAGATCAGTGGTGAATCATGTACTTTTCTTCGTATCTTCAACTGATTCCTTCCTCCATTTTCTTCCTTAGGTTCCTTCTTTCCTTCTTGTGCTTCCAAGTGCTCCATACTGCAACTCAATTGTCTCCTTAGACTTCCATGTCCAATATTGATCCAAATTATGCCTTATTTCTTACAATTACAATCAAATGTGGCGTAGGCCTCGATTCTTGCAAAGTAGAAGAATAATGACATAATCATCAAGAATATATACACATGCATGCAAAATAATGATGATAAAACGTCAAAACCATATTCAAAATATAGACAATAGATCATGGTATCAAAATACCCCATACTTGCCTCTTGCTTGTCCCCAAGCAAGGCTCAAATCTTAAATACAAGAGAGTAGGAATTCGTAATCATTAAAGCTCAATGAAAATCTTCAAAAACTTTTTGGTTGTGTGCTTCTACTCACTGATCACCCTTAGGGAATGATTCATAGCTAGTAAGAATCAATACATGAGCAAAACAAGTTATAGATATAAGAAAGCTAATTTGGCTTCACATGAGATCAAAGAATGTGCAGCAGATCATACTCATCAAAATCAATCATGGATAATCCAGTTTCAACCACTAAGTCAAACAACATGTTCAAGGTCTCAAGGACTTTCAATCAAAGGTCAAGAAACGTGTTAGGAATGGAATGTATAAAGGATATTGTGGTGCTAAATCCGGGAAAAGGATAAGAGCTTCACAACTTCGCACTCAACTCCATCAATAAGCTTTTCTTACTTCTTTTCTGCGTCTTTCTTTACTTTCACTTTTTGAGAACATGGACAGAGGTGCACAATAACCTAAGCCTTGGAGATAAGCTAATCTCAATTTCTCGAGATGCCTCAAACCTTAATGCACATACCATGACCCGTTAGGACTATCAAACAAACGGAATTTGGCAAGACAAAAACACCCGCCTATATGAATGGTACCGAGTTACTCATCTACATGACTAATGTCCCCAAACCTGTTGTTTTCTAACACTTCTCCACTTTCAATATCAACTTTCACTTGTTTTTCCACTTTCTTGCTTCCAAATTCCCGGATAGGGGTGTATATATATATATATATATATATATATATATATATATATATATATATATATATATATATATATATATATATATATATATATATATATATATATATATATATATATATATATATATATATATATGTAACACCCCGAATCCGCGGGACTCGGAGTGCCACATTGGGTTAGGATCTCACAATGGATCCTGACCCTAGCCTGACAACAAGTTCACTGGACCTTACAACATGGCACTGACAGATATGAAAACATATACATAAAACTGTATAAAACTGTACAACCCAAAAGATAAGACATCATAGCCGAGTAAGAAACATAACACCCTCACACACGAGGTAACAAAAGACCATCCTCACGCAGGAGGGAAAGATAACAGACCCAAAAGCCCACACATCCTAATGTACGAGACGTCCTCGGCCTGCCACTCTGCTAGATCACCCAGTAGCATGCCTATCATGTGGGGCATCTACAACATGGTAATAAACCATTAGCTATCCATACACATATATAGAGTAATGCATAAGCACAAACACAAGTAAGGGAAGATAAACACATCAACATGCTTCCACTCATTTACCCATTTAATCATCTCAATATAATGGTCATTCACTTCAAAAACATGTATATAATATATATGAAACTATGTGACACGAGGACCGATACATCCTCGCCTCTGAGCCTGCTATCCAGCCGTACTAGTATCGGTCACACAATCCGTGTACCCTATGGGAGTGGATTGCGCCCTTCCTGTAAACCGGTCTGGCCTGACCCAAGAGAACCTCCCAGACTCCACGGCGGGATGAAAGGGAAAGGTTATCACAACCACGCATACAAGGCAATCAATAAAACATAGGTCGGTATATACGACATCACATGCTATCATAGCAAACATACAAAGCACACACCACAGATGCAAACAACCAATATAAGGATGGCAGCTAAGTAAGTCCTACGGACTTACCTCAACCTTGATCACAACTCAACCAAGATCACCTCTACACTGGAGGGATAGCACAACCTATAAACAAGGCATAAGGAGATATATCAGACTCCTAACCATATAATGGTCACACCTAGACCCAAAGGGATCCAAAGGATCAACCTCAACCTCACTCACAATCTAACGAACCTCAAAAGCCATACAAGGCATAACCCGATCATAAACATCATCAAAACTCAACCTCACACATCTAGCATGATCCTAAGCACTCATACTAGGAAAGGAGGGAACAAAGGCACCCTAAGGAAGGTCTAGAAGCGACACACACCTGCAAAACCAAAGGAAACACCAAGCTGGTGTAGGCAGGCGCAGGGGTGGCTCTTTGGTGGCGCAGGGGCGGTGCACAGGCTGGCGCAGGGGCGGCTGTAGGGTGGCGCAGGAGACACCCCTCAACTCCTTTCTTCACTTCTTCCTTCGGTGCTCTACTCTTCTTCACTCCAACAACAACATACATGTATCATATACATATACATATATCAACACAAGCCAAACATGACTGGAAAAGGATCAAAACCTAAGGAAAGCCATGCTAGACTAAGGAGAAGAGGAAAAAGGGATAAAAGATGAAGAAAGGAAGAGGAGCAGCCATGGAACTTACCAAACAAGCTCTCTAGAAGAACCCAAACAGCAACAATAACACCTCAAGCTAGCACATTAAGGCACATCAACATCATCCTCATCAAAGCCCAAACAAAAGCTTTCCAAAACTCACACAAACTCAAGGAGATCAACCAAGGTGATTCAAAGGAGAAGAGGAGAAGAAAGAGTACGTAAGGAGAGAGAGAGAGAGAGAGAGAGAGAGAGAGAGAGAGAGAGAGAGAGAGATCTGAAATGTAAACCCTCATCAGGGTAAGGAAGAACATATATATAGGGTGGTGAAAGAGTAAAGCACGAGTCAAAGCAGTCAAAGAAGACGGCTGCAGCACACAGAGCCGCAGGGACGAGCTCTGTGGGCCGCAGGGGCGCCCCCTGGGTCACGTAGGGGCGGCTCAGGCATAAACCTGGCCCCTCTGCTCCCTCTCTCAGCTCTTAACAACTAGGCTCTTACAATATATATATATATATATATATATATATATATATATATATATATATATATGAGGGGCTAAAAGCATGATCAAGAAGAAGAAGAAAGAAAACGAAACGCCTCTATCATTCCAATAAGAACGTGAGAGAACTTATAACGTAGTTTCAACCTTGAGATTCAACACGACTTGGATAAAACAATTTACTAAGCATGCTCAAATTTCAAACAAAGCATTCAAACCTTAATTATACCATAAGTTATTTCAAACATATAAAGATCGTAAAAGCTAATCAGCAAGCTATTTCATCATTGAGACCACATCCAACCTAGAAGCACAAAATTTTCAAAAATTGACGTTTTTCAAACCCATTTCGGTCGAGATGCGTACGGACAACCGAGATGCTAGACCGAGGTAAGCTACTGTTGTGGTCATCTCGTTTGGCCACAAGCATTTCGGTTGAGACAAAAAAAATTTCAAACCTATTATGCACGTTTTTTCAATCAAAGTCATAATGCAATGCATGTAACATACCAAACAACTATAGAGCATACAATGGAAACCATCGAAGAAGTCATAGGACATAAGAATCGGTTATTACAGACCCGAGTATAACAAAGCACCCCATACCTAGGACACATCGTCCCGATGGGTATAAGAAGTCAAGAGAAAAAGTACTCACAATGTCTAGTGTAGAACCGCAAAATAAGAAGAGAAATAAAAGCTGCAGCTCCGGGGAATCATGCATCTGGAGGAGGACGATGGAATGGGTACAAGGAGGGGTCTAAGGGGTGGCTCATCTGCTGTTGGAACTACAACTCCATCATCCGGCACTGGTAGTGATGGCTCTCCTACATCTCACATCCGCCGCGACCCCGAGTCACTTCGGATTAGACCTCAGTGTGCAGATCCCTAAAGGACTCCTCCATCTGACGAATAAGGCCGTTAATCCTCGTATGGGCCTCGGGGTCGCGGTGGCAGCGGCGTTGATGGCATGCCTGTTGCTGCGGGAACTGTTGTGGTGGAATCTGTCGCGGCTGATCATCATCAATCGCCTCATCATCCATAAGCTCAATCACCGGAGCACTAGGACCAATAGTGTCCATCCTAGTTTCCATAGGAGCTCCTCCGTCATCATCCTTGACATTAGTTCCAATCTCAGCAGCTCTCTCCGCCAACTTTACTAGTGGTTGCCATATATCATTCCAGTTGCGTGGGTCGGAGACCGTGAACTGGGAAGACCACATGATGCCTCTTGGAGCCTTAGTTTCCCAAGGCATGGCCACGTATGGTGGACCATGCCCTCGAGGAACCAAGATCCTATGAGTGATGAACTCCTCCAGCCCTAACGGTTTGGCCTCAGCGGCCAAGGTACAAGCGGAAATATCAATGCCGATGAAATACGGGACCTCACCTGCAGTCATACACCAAAGAGTTAACAACTCACCTTGCCGGATTTTCTGGGGTGTCTCAGTGCGAGCAAGTAACATCTCACTCAGGATCCGGTGTACCATCCTTAAGGTAACATGAAAGATACACTTCTCCTTTGAATCTCCCGGTTGCCAATTTTCAGCGCTAGTGGGATATGAGCAATACGGGTCTGTTCGCTCCAAACGGTGTGTGCAAGCTTTAAATTTATAACCCTAGATGCAAGCTTAAAACAAGGATGCGAACCCGTAGTGTACGGGTCAGTCTATGTAATTACTAACCACAAAAGCGATTAAAACAATCAAAGATGATAAAAAGTCAATTAAGGAAATATATAATTCTATGGATTAAAGCATCTAGTTGTGGTTCCAACTCAAGAACTAAAGATAAGCGGACAAAGATGAGATTTTGCAAAGGGAAGGTGTTACTAAAGTGGAATAGATCACCGGGTAAGTCTCACTACTCACTAATCCCAAACCGTAACTCCTATTACCGTGTAAGTCTCAAGGAATTAAGGAAAAGAACTATAATCTCAAACTAACACACCACCTAAGGGAATAGAATCAACCTTTACCGGGTAAGTCTCAGGCTAACTCACAAAGATGGAATGAAAGCACACTCAAACCCCAATAAAGGATAAACCTTTATTACCTATACTTATGATCTTGGGTACACAAACAAAGAAATTACCGGGTAAGTCTCATCCTAGGCTTGCATTGAACCAGGAAAGGTGTAATAAGAATATGATTTGGCAAACTCTAACACTTAACTCTCAGTTTCGGGTCAGAAAGGTTACCTCGGTCAGACGAATTCCACCCCGGCCGAGATGTTCATCTACTGAACGAGATGTTCTAGGGTTAAGGATAAAGACTCGAGCTTTCAGGGTCCTACTGTAACACCCCGAATTCTCAGAACTCGGAGCGTTACTGGTTAGGACCTCACAATGGGTCCCGACCTTAGTTTGACAACAATATTACTAGGATCTTGCAACAAGACACAAATAAGAAAAACCGAAATTCATAAAAATGTATTTGTAAAAGGATGAATGCAACAAAGACTAACAGCCTAACGTACTTAAACGACGGAAAAGACTAATTGTCTTAACAAGAGGAAAGAACAACAAAGCAACAACCCAAACCCCCACTCTAAGGAGTACGGAGACCCGGCTGACCACTACTTCCGGATCACTCAACTGCTGTTCTAACCTGCGGTAAAACTAAAAACACAACAAAACAACCATTAGCTAGTTATCTAAACATCAGGAGAATAATAATAGCACACACACACACATAAAATAATAAACACTCATCATGCTTTCATACAATCCATTTATTATCTTCATTTAAGTCATTCACTCTAATGATACTTATTTTGTGACACGAGGGATTCCCAAACCTCGCCTCCGCCCCCGTGTACCCATCAGGAGTGGATCCGATGCATCTCACCGTGTACCTGTATGGTCTGGGTATAGAGAACCTCCCAGTCTCCTGGCAGAGCTGGGCAGTGATGTCACGGCCCGTTATACATACACTTGGGCCTTAACACATAATAACAACGGTCGTCCTAACAAGTTGTTATTATAAACACACATCGCACACACCACCATTATCATTCAACTAACATCCAGAAACCGGCTAAGTAAGTCGCATGGACTTACCTGAGTCAATTCACACTCTAACAAGTCTCAAATCGGTCCGTACTCGTGGTAACTCAAACGCCTGTCAAATAAGGCATATGGATCAAAATCACATCCAAATGTCCAACCTCATGCGAAGGGATTACGGAAGAAGCTCTCTTACGGTAAAAGACCATTTTACCCTTAGTGCCGAAAAACCGAAAAAGTCTATCATTTAGTTTACTATTTCCTTCTAGGACCTATGTACTAAACCTAATTTTCATAGCAAGGTTTAGTAAGGTTTTAAAAGAGTTATTCAACATTCTTAATTTACACTATAGTCGTTAAAACTTGATTTTTGGGTTCATATACGCAGCTTGTATAAGGTTATAAAAATTCCAAAATAAAAAAAACTTAGATCCTCTATGATATGCATACTAAACATAGAGGTAATTATCTCTCACAAAAACTTAATCATAACTCTCCCATAAATCTCCAAAGGGGGAAAGCAAGCTAAAAAGAACATTCCGTACTTAGTCAATTTTCCCCTGCTGTAAAAACAGCCCAACTGTCCTACTTTAGGACCTCGTAAATCCCAATCCGACCGTTAACTTTCTCTCAAATTTTAACACAGTAAACTATGTATTTCAATCTACAACATATTAAAAATTCAACGGTGGATGTTCATTCTAAGGTATCAAAACTTATCCTCCAAAAGGTCAGCTTATGAGTACAACTAAAATTCTGGAAATGGGTATGTGCAAGAGATCTCTAGTTCGATACCCACTGTCAACACTTCTGGACCAAAACTAAAACTACACATCTCCAGTTCGAGTCTCCTGCATTACATTTCATTCCCAAATAAAACTAAGCAACCTAGGTTTAGCCTGTATATGTTTCTCTCAAAGACAGCAGCCAAGGATTACGGTTCAAGTTCACGAAGAGGGTTAGACCACCTACCGGACTGCTGCAAGGATGGAGGTCCACTGCTGAAGCTCGATCGGCACCACTACCTCCGAATCACTGGATCGGTTCAGTCGCACCACTGCAAGGGCTGAAGGGGCTGGCTCCTCTTTGATTTTTCTTGCCTACTGGCTGTCGAGTTCCACGTTTCGGATGGGTGGTTCGTCACTGTGGTAGACACCCGGAAGGACTCGAGTAGGCTGCGTTGCTGGCTCCAGTGGCGAGAGCGAGTCCCTTATGCTATGAGCCGGCGCTGAACGTTCCTCTTCACGGGTCGGCATCGACGAGCAGGGTCCGGCGCAGACGTCCCTCTTCGCGGGTCGGCGTCGACGAGCAGGGTCCGGCGCAGAACGTTCCTCTTCGCGGGTCGGCGTCGACGAGCAGGGTCCGGCGCAGAGGAGGGATGTCGGGGTGCCGCTGGTCGGCTGGCTGTTCTGGCTGGCTGTTCCGGTTCATCCTTTTGGTGCAGAAAGTAGATCGTAGCGCCGTTCAGGAGTTAGAATAGGTTAATGTGAGATTAGGTTAATTAGAAATTAGGGAAGGGTTAGGGTAAAATTAGGGTTTTGGGTTTATTAGATCCACAATAGTGTTGGGCCGGCTGAAGAGCATGGGCCAGAAAACAAATTGGGTCGGGTCTGCCCATCTAACTAATATGGAAATATAACTAGATCGTTATTCGCCCGGAACCGCTGTTTTATTTTATTTTAACGGTACGGAATTATTTACTGAATTATTTAAGTTATCATTTTATGTGAATCAAGGTCACATAAAATGATAGAATTTATTATCGTTTATTTTTATTTAAAAGAATAAATATTGGCGGATCAGAAATCCGATTTGTTCCGGTACTTAACATAGTTTAAATTTTTCGGTTATTACATCAGTGCCCTCTTAAAAGAAGTTTCGTCCCAAAACTTAGAATAATGTAACTAATCATTCGACTTTTTTTTTGTAAAACTTATTTTCTTAAAAAAAATTCTGTTTTCTAACACGCAACTATTCAATCATCATACTCAGACACACATCACACATAGCATAATCACTCAATCCAAAATAAAACATGAACGGTCAAACAACACACATCCGAGTACTACTCGTCAATATAGGAGAACATCTAACCCCGCAGAGAATTCGGGATAATTACGTCTAATACTCTCCTCTGTCTCCCAAGTGGTCTCATCAGCTCCTCGTCTAGACCATTGGATCCTCAACATCGATATCTCCTTCGACCGCAGACGTCTAGTACTGCGCTCCAGGACGGCTACTGGGTACTCTACAAAAGTTTGCTTTGGCTCATCTATCCGATTCTTAAAGCTGATGACGTGACTCTTATCCGGTAAGTACTCTCTTACCGAGACATGGGGAACGATGGGCGTACATCCTCTAGTATGGGTAATAGTGTCAATCCATAAAATGAAGGCTCGATCAGTTTATATATATCAACGGTTCCCTTTCTAACTCACCTCTAAATCTTTTGGCGACTACCAAAAATAACAATAAAACTTTCTCCCTTCTATTGAATCCATTTGCTCCCGACTTTTCGGAAGATCCTGCCTATAAATTCTGAATAATGATCTGAGGCATCTCCCGACACTTTAATAGGTGGTTAATGCTCTTTGTAAGACCACTCACTTGGTCTTGTCTCCCTAATACGACTCAGTCGGACCGTTTCTCAAATAATACCTCATAACCTATTTCTTGTCAGGCTTTCGGTTGGTTTTAATCCAAGATCACACTCCTGGTGGAGATCTTCATATAGATCTCAAATTCCTTAACTTAAATTCATAGTTAATCTACATTGATTTTCTTCATCTGTGGTTTATGGGCCTACCACCATGGCGTCATTTCTGAGGGTCAACATGATTTACCCACTCTCGCATATACTTCCCTTCTAATACTAGCAAGGTCCTCTTCAAACAGGCCCTTACTCTCTTACTCAACCGTAGTTTGTTCTTAACCCACCAGTAAGCAACCTCTAACTCGCTTTCTCTTCGTACCCTTAGATCATCCCCGAAGGTTGTCGTTGCCTACTTGGGGAATCCTCCAAGGTATCGGTAGGGTTACCTCTTAAATCCACAGTCACTAATGTCTCTTCTTAACGGTACCTACGCGTCAATACCAACCAACTCTTACACGTCCTCAGTTGACGTCGGTCCGTCTATAATTGACTTATCTCCAAATCCCGGACTTACCCTTCTCATACCTATACTGGCGTTAAATTTCTTGGTGAGCATCATCTGCTCGATTAATCCTTTCATGCTTTGCTAATTCGTTTTATCCTCCACACTTCTGTTTTCCTTAGGCTAACTCTACTTCTCAAGCCCAACTGGGTCATTTATCTTGACATAAATAGTCATCCCAAGTCTTCAACGATAGCTGGTAAGTGTCTTGGTAGTTCTGATGACTTTAGTTATCGTCCCCTTGCCGTTCCCCTTGCATGGACCATCGGTGTTGATGACTTAGGTCCCGTGATAATTGGGTTACCTTAAACTTTCAAGTCCACCAAGGCCGTTCTCATATATGCATTCCTTCGCTGGTGTTACCGGCAATATTGCCTTCATGAAACTCCGTTGTTTCCGCTACAAGGCTTCAACTCTTTGATACCGGCATTGTGATTTCTTTCAAATTTCTATATCTTTGAGTAGGTCAAAACCTCTCCACACTTGTAAAGTCTACATTTTGCTTCTACACTCCATTGTAGGTATCCCTTCCATGAACCTTAGACCCTCATATCCGGGCCTACATTTTATCTCTTTTGGTCTCTCAAGCTTGTCTTGTGAACTCTTCTATTAGGTGACTCGTCTTATAACAATTTCCTCCCCTGAATCGGTCTCAACTTTCAATTGATCATTACTGCCCATTTCTTTGGAACCTCAGTTACGTTGTACTCTTGCATAGATTCTACAAAGGCATACTTATCTCAACACTTTATTCCAATTTAGCAGGACCCGCCTTTTGATACATGACTTTCCTTCTTACTGGTTAAGTCATTCTTTTGGTTTACGGTTTACCCTTATCCATCCTAGCGTTATCAGTTCGATATGTATGACTTTTATTAAACACCTATCGGTACCATTTGTATAAGAAACCTCAGTTGTATATGATTTTCTCACAAATCAAAGTTCTTAATTCGCATTTATTATGTGGTCCTTATGCTCGTGGCGTTTTACCTTCTTTAAATCTTTACCCTCCAGTAGGATAGTTACCCCTTTGAGTTTTCTCGTACTCGCTTTACGAACAACATTGATTGGTTTGATTACTTTCATCAACTCATATGTGATCTGTCGGGAATGGACTTCTAGTACACTTGTTGTGTGCAATCTCAC
The DNA here is from genome assembly GCA_033239045.1 of Fagopyrum esculentum. Taxonomy (NCBI): domain Eukaryota; kingdom Viridiplantae; phylum Streptophyta; class Magnoliopsida; order Caryophyllales; family Polygonaceae; genus Fagopyrum; species Fagopyrum esculentum. The sequence continues at coordinate 41,816,398 of BSUD01000005.1, read as the reverse complement.
TACTACTCCTCCATCTACATATCCTTGGTTATCAGGGTTAACTAAAATTTTCATTGGAGCACCACCATTTCCCGTTAAATTCTTTCTGATGTCTATTCCAACAAAGATGTAGGTTCCATTTACAATCCTCAACACTCTATAAGACTTTTCACCACGGCATTAAATTATATTTTCTATGTTTGTGCCGCCACTATAATCCCAATTATTATGTCTCACATCTTTAGTCATAAGGGCTTCTTTGTAACTCTTAAAAATTAACCCCAACTTTTCTTGAAAGTACACCATCAATCTCATTTGTGTGGTATACTGCGTACGTACCCTCTGTCCGAGCTGACGTATGACTTGGTCAAAATCATATGCTTCTTCTTATACGCATCCATCCGTACTACTGTGATTTGTAACATTTCTTTAGTCAGTAGACAAGCAACTGCTCACACTAATTCTTTTTATACCATTACTGATATAAGGGGTCATTCCGGACCGTCAATTCTCTTTAGAGTTACTGACTTGAACTTATTCAGTGTTACTAGCACTCATATTGATTGACTTCACAGTTGCCGCAATTGGTCGCTTTAAAGATTCCTCCACCTGTCGATAAAGTTCTTTTGTAACTCTGTGGTTATCCTTATTATCCGGCAACCAGTCACCACTAGTTAACCCGCACGTATAAAATCCCAGTTGTTACCAAGTAATCTATAGTTGACCTTCTACAAGCTCATAGCCTTACTGTTCTTCTATCTCTTTGAAATTTGATAACCTGGTGAAAATCTATCTTCTCTAGTTTCTCCGCTTGTACTTCTTTAACTCTTCTATAATCTATACTTCTCTTACGCACTATAAGTCCGTTATACTCTTTCCGAGTTTAGATTTATCATTCATCTATCGTTAACGGACTCGTCAATTCTCCCACGATAGCTCGTATATGCATCTTCGTGATTACTTTTTACCTCAGCCATTAGTTGCTCGTGGTTTCCCGGGGTATATCGTTGGTGTTGAAAATTTTAAGTCCACTTGTGAGAGGGAGGTTATTGTGGGCCTTCGGGTACGCCAAGATCCTTCTCACAAACTCTCCTTCTTTGATTGGTATTATAATGCTGCTTTTATAGTGATCCCTTTGACTCTACTTTCGAGATTCTATGATTTGGATATTTGTATCACGACCCTTGTTGTTGCTCACTTGTCTTCTATACCGTCATTCCGCTTCCATGTTGGTGAAATCTACCTTTCACTTGTTGGCAACGCGTAAGCTTCCAATTTGCTACTCTTTAATTCTTCATATTTGAATGGACAATGTATTTCGTGTTGACTTCTATGCTTTTCCCTGTCTGGGTTATCCATCTTGATGGTGGTGTCAAGTAGACGGTCGAGGTAATCATATTCTGTTCTGTTTCGGGCATCAACTTTTACCTTCTAGTCCGTCAGTGAGCTTGAATTCTATATCTCTTGTCTGGGTCCTTACCACCTCTTTTTGACTTCCACACCTATGCTTGTTTCCGCCGCCATCTTATTTGTTCGTAACGTTGCTTCCCACCACACTTGAAAGAACATATGGGTTGCCTCTCCCAATTTGTATAATTGTCTGCCAGACAACGCTTCCGGAACTTCTCTCATGTATTTTCTTCATTTGATCCTATGGAGTTGCCTCGAAATTCCCTTCTTGTCATTGTAGTTGGTGTTGTCTTTTAGTCTTCACTTTTCCGTCCCGACGTTCCTCAACAAGCTCGAAGGAGTTATCCGCCGTTCGTCTACCCTAA
>BSUD01000005.1:41701191-41814634 GCA_033239045.1 Fagopyrum esculentum | reverse complement strand
AATGATCTGAGGCATCTCCCGACACTTTAATAGGTGGTTAATGCTCTTTGTAAGACCACTCACTTGGTCTTGTCTCCCTAATACGACTCAGTCGGACCGTTTCTCAAATAATACCTCATAACCTATTTCTTGTCAGGCTTTCGGTTGGTTTTAATCCAAGATCACACTCCTGGTGGAGATCTTCATATAGATCTCAAATTCCTTAACTTAAATTCATAGTTAATCTACATTGATTTTCTTCATCTGTGGTTTATGGGCCTACCACCATGGCGTCATTTCTGAGGGTCAACATGATTTACCCACTCTCGCATATACTTCCCTTCTAATACTAGCAAGGTCCTCTTCAAACAGGCCCTTACTCTCTTACTCAACCGTAGTTTGTTCTTAACCCACCAGTAAGCAACCTCTAACTCGCTTTCTCTTCGTACCCTTAGATCATCCCCGAAGGTTGTCGTTGCCTACTTGGGGAATCCTCCAAGGTATCGGTAGGGTTACCTCTTAAATCCACAGTCACTAATGTCTCTTCTTAACGGTACCTACGCGTCAATACCAACCAACTCTTACACGTCCTCAGTTGACGTCGGTCCGTCTATAATTGACTTATCTCCAAATCCCGGACTTACCCTTCTCATACCTATACTGGCGTTAAATTTCTTGGTGAGCATCATCTGCTCGATTAATCCTTTCATGCTTTGCTAATTCGTTTTATCCTCCACACTTCTGTTTTCCTTAGGCTAACTCTACTTCTCAAGCCCAACTGGGTCATTTATCTTGACATAAATAGTCATCCCAAGTCTTCAACGATAGCTGGTAAGTGTCTTGGTAGTTCTGATGACTTTAGTTATCGTCCCCTTGCCGTTCCCCTTGCATGGACCATCGGTGTTGATGACTTAGGTCCCGTGATAATTGGGTTACCTTAAACTTTCAAGTCCACCAAGGCCGTTCTCATATATGCATTCCTTCGCTGGTGTTACCGGCAATATTGCCTTCATGAAACTCCGTTGTTTCCGCTACAAGGCTTCAACTCTTTGATACCGGCATTGTGATTTCTTTCAAATTTCTATATCTTTGAGTAGGTCAAAACCTCTCCACACTTGTAAAGTCTACATTTTGCTTCTACACTCCATTGTAGGTATCCCTTCCATGAACCTTAGACCCTCATATCCGGGCCTACATTTTATCTCTTTTGGTCTCTCAAGCTTGTCTTGTGAACTCTTCTATTAGGTGACTCGTCTTATAACAATTTCCTCCCCTGAATCGGTCTCAACTTTCAATTGATCATTACTGCCCATTTCTTTGGAACCTCAGTTACGTTGTACTCTTGCATAGATTCTACAAAGGCATACTTATCTCAACACTTTATTCCAATTTAGCAGGACCCGCCTTTTGATACATGACTTTCCTTCTTACTGGTTAAGTCATTCTTTTGGTTTACGGTTTACCCTTATCCATCCTAGCGTTATCAGTTCGATATGTATGACTTTTATTAAACACCTATCGGTACCATTTGTATAAGAAACCTCAGTTGTATATGATTTTCTCACAAATCAAAGTTCTTAATTCGCATTTATTATGTGGTCCTTATGCTCGTGGCGTTTTACCTTCTTTAAATCTTTACCCTCCAGTAGGATAGTTACCCCTTTGAGTTTTCTCGTACTCGCTTTACGAACAACATTGATTGGTTTGATTACTTTCATCAACTCATATGTGATCTGTCGGGAATGGACTTCTAGTACACTTGTTGTGTGCAATCTCACTACTACTCCTCCATCTACATATCCTTGGTTATCAGGGTTAACTAAAATTTTCATTGGAGCACCACCATTTCCCGTTAAATTCTTTCTGATGTCTATTCCAACAAAGATGTAGGTTCCATTTACAATCCTCAACACTCTATAAGACTTTTCACCACGGCATTAAATTATATTTTCTATGTTTGTGCCGCCACTATAATCCCAATTATTATGTCTCACATCTTTAGTCATAAGGGCTTCTTTGTAACTCTTAAAAATTAACCCCAACTTTTCTTGAAAGTACACCATCAATCTCATTTGTGTGGTATACTGCGTACGTACCCTCTGTCCGAGCTGACGTATGACTTGGTCAAAATCATATGCTTCTTCTTATACGCATCCATCCGTACTACTGTGATTTGTAACATTTCTTTAGTCAGTAGACAAGCAACTGCTCACACTAATTCTTTTTATACCATTACTGATATAAGGGGTCATTCCGGACCGTCAATTCTCTTTAGAGTTACTGACTTGAACTTATTCAGTGTTACTAGCACTCATATTGATTGACTTCACAGTTGCCGCAATTGGTCGCTTTAAAGATTCCTCCACCTGTCGATAAAGTTCTTTTGTAACTCTGTGGTTATCCTTATTATCCGGCAACCAGTCACCACTAGTTAACCCGCACGTATAAAATCCCAGTTGTTACCAAGTAATCTATAGTTGACCTTCTACAAGCTCATAGCCTTACTGTTCTTCTATCTCTTTGAAATTTGATAACCTGGTGAAAATCTATCTTCTCTAGTTTCTCCGCTTGTACTTCTTTAACTCTTCTATAATCTATACTTCTCTTACGCACTATAAGTCCGTTATACTCTTTCCGAGTTTAGATTTATCATTCATCTATCGTTAACGGACTCGTCAATTCTCCCACGATAGCTCGTATATGCATCTTCGTGATTACTTTTTACCTCAGCCATTAGTTGCTCGTGGTTTCCCGGGGTATATCGTTGGTGTTGAAAATTTTAAGTCCACTTGTGAGAGGGAGGTTATTGTGGGCCTTCGGGTACGCCAAGATCCTTCTCACAAACTCTCCTTCTTTGATTGGTATTATAATGCTGCTTTTATAGTGATCCCTTTGACTCTACTTTCGAGATTCTATGATTTGGATATTTGTATCACGACCCTTGTTGTTGCTCACTTGTCTTCTATACCGTCATTCCGCTTCCATGTTGGTGAAATCTACCTTTCACTTGTTGGCAACGCGTAAGCTTCCAATTTGCTACTCTTTAATTCTTCATATTTGAATGGACAATGTATTTCGTGTTGACTTCTATGCTTTTCCCTGTCTGGGTTATCCATCTTGATGGTGGTGTCAAGTAGACGGTCGAGGTAATCATATTCTGTTCTGTTTCGGGCATCAACTTTTACCTTCTAGTCCGTCAGTGAGCTTGAATTCTATATCTCTTGTCTGGGTCCTTACCACCTCTTTTTGACTTCCACACCTATGCTTGTTTCCGCCGCCATCTTATTTGTTCGTAACGTTGCTTCCCACCACACTTGAAAGAACATATGGGTTGCCTCTCCCAATTTGTATAATTGTCTGCCAGACAACGCTTCCGGAACTTCTCTCATGTATTTTCTTCATTTGATCCTATGGAGTTGCCTCGAAATTCCCTTCTTGTCATTGTAGTTGGTGTTGTCTTTTAGTCTTCACTTTTCCGTCCCGACGTTCCTCAACAAGCTCGAAGGAGTTATCCGCCGTTCGTCTACCCTAATGCACATAAGATGTGCATACTAATCCTCACATTGACACCCTTCAAAATCTACTTATATGTGTCAAAGGGGTGAAAAACTCATTATGTTATCCCCGTTAAGGACATAACATAACTACAATTTCTACTAATCTTCGGCATATACTTATTTATACTACATATCTTTATAATCAATCTAACAAGTCCAACTAAAATAAAACCTAAAGTACATACTAAGCATACTGAGATCCACGGTAGTAGTGGTGGTCAACCGTACTTTTCTATCCCCAACCAGTCTATGCATGCATTTGAAAACCAAAAGTTCTTTTTAAAACTCAGATCCCTTTTCGGGTTCTACTTAAGTACTTATTCGGTCTTTCAGAAGATTTCAAGTGCCATTGTTGCCAACCTAGAGCTCTGATACCATGTTGTAACACCCCGAATTCTCAGAACTCGGAGCGTTACTGGTTAGGACCTCACAATGGGTCCCGACCTTAGTTTGACAACAATATTACTAGGATCTTGCAACAAGACACAAATAAGAAAAACCGAAATTCATAAAAATGTATTTGTAAAAGGATGAATGCAACAAAGACTAACAGCCTAACATACTTAAACGACGGAAAAGACTAATTGTCTTAACAAGAGGAAAGAACAACAAAGCAACAACCCAAACCCCCACTCTACGGAGTACGGAGACCCGGCTGACCACTACTTCCGGATCACTCAACTGCTGTTCTAACCTGCAGTAAAACTAAAAACACAACAAAACAACCATTAACTAGTTATCTAAACATCAGGAGAATAATAATAGCACACACACACACATAAAATAATAAACACTCATCATGCTTTCATACAATCCATTTATTATCTTCATTTAAGTCATTCACTCTAATGATACTTATTTTGTGACACGAGGGATTCCCAAACCTCGCCTCCGCCCCCGTGTACCCATAAGGAGTGGATCCGATGCATCTCACCGTGTACCTGTATGGTCTGGGTATAGAGAACCTCCCAGTCTCCTGGCAGAGCTGGGCAGTGATGTCACGGCCCGTTATACATACACTTGGGCCTTAACACATAATAACAACGGTCGTCCTAACAAGTTGTTATTATAAACACACATCGCACACACCACCATTATCATTCAACTAACATCCAGAAACCGGCTAAGTAAGTCGCATGGACTTACCTGAGTCAATTCACACTCTAACAAGTCTCAAATCGGTCCGTACTCGTGGTAACTCAAACGCCTGTCAAATAAGGCATATGGATCAAAATCACATCCAAATGTCCAACCTCATGCGAAGGGATTACGGAAGAAGCTCTCTTACGGTAAAAGACCATTTTACCCTTAGTGCCGAAAAACCGAAAAAGTCTATCATTTAGTTTACTATTTCCTTCTAGGACCTATGTACTAAACCTAATTTTCATAGCAAGGTTTAGTAAGGTTTTAGAAGAGTTATCCAACATTCTTAATTTACACTATAGTCGTTAAAGCTTGATTTTTGGGTTCATATACGCAGCTTGTATAAGGTTATAAAAACTCCAAAAAAAAAACTTAGATCCTCTATGATATGCATACTAAACATAGAGGTAATTATCTCTCACAAAAACTTAATCATAACTCTCCCATAAATCTCCAAAGGGGGAAAGCAAGCTAAAAAGAACATTCCATACTTAGTCAATTTTCCCCTGCTGTAAAAACAGCCCAACTGTCCTACTTTAGGACCTCGTAAATCCCAATCCGACCGTTAACTTTCTCTCAAATTTTAACACAGTAAACTATGTATTTCAATCTACAACATATTAAAAATTCAACGGTGGATGTTCATTCTAAGGTATCAAAACTTATCCTCCAAAAGGTCAGCTTATGAGTACAACTAAAATTCTGGAAATGGGTATGTGCAAGAGATCTCTAGTTCGATACCCACTGTCAACACTTCTGGACCAAAACTAAAACTACACATCTCCAGTTCGAGTCTCCTGCATTACATTTCATTCCCAAATAAAACTAAGCAACCTAGGTTTAGCCTGTATATGTTTCTCTCAAAGACAGCAGCCAAGGATTACGGTTCAAGTTCACGAAGAGGGTTAGACCACCTACCGGACTGCTGCAAGGATGGAGGTCCACTGCTGAAGCTCGATCGGCACCACTACCTCCGAATCACTGGATCGGTTCAGTCGCACCACTGCAAGGGCTGAAGGGGCTGGCTCCTCTTTGATTTTTCTTGCCTACTGGCTGTCGAGTTCCACGTTTCGGATGGGTGGTTCGTCACTGTGGTAGACACCCGGAAGGACTCGAGTAGGCTGCGTTGCTGGCTCCAGTGGCGAGAGCGAGTCCCTTATGCTATGAGCCGGCGCTGAACGTTCCTCTTCACGGGTCGGCATCGACGAGCAGGGTCCGGCGCAGACGTCCCTCTTCGCGGGTCGGCGTCGACGAGCAGGGTCCGGCGCAGAACGTTCCTCTTCGCGGGTCGGCGTCGACGAGCAGGGTCCGGCGCAGAGGAGGGATGTCGGGGTGCCGCTGGTCGGCTGGCTGTTCTGGCTGGCTGTTCCGGTTCATCCTTTTGGTGCAGAAAGTAGATCGTAGCGCCGTTCAGGAGTTAGAATAGGTTAATGTGAGATTAGGTTAATTAGAAATTAGGGAAGGGTTAGGGTAAAATTAGGGTTTTGGGTTTATTAGATCCACAATAGTGTTGGGCCGGCTGAAGAGCATGGGCCAGAAAACAAATTGGGTCGGGTCTGCCCATCTAACTAATATGGAAATATAACTAGATCGTTATTCGCCCGGAACCGCTGTTTTATTTTATTTTAACGGTACGGAATTATTTACTGAATTATTTAAGTTATCATTTTATGTGAATCAAGGTCACATAAAATGATAGAATTTATTATCGTTTATTTTTATTTAAAAGAATAAATATTGGCGGATCAGAAATCCGATTTGTTCCGGTACTTAACATAGTTTAAATTTTTCGGTTATTACATCAGTGCCCTCTTAAAAGAAGTTTCGTCCCAAAACTTAGAATAATGTAACTAATCATTCGACTTTTTTTTTGTAAAACTTATTTTCTTAAAAAAAATTCTGTTTTCTAACACGCAACTATTCAATCATCATACTCAGACACACATCACACATAGCATAATCACTCAATCCAAAATAAAACATGAACGGTCAAACAACACACATCCGAGTACTACTCGTCAATATAGGAGAACATCTAACCCCGCAGAGAATTCGGGATAATTACGTCTAATACTCTCCTCTGTCTCCCAAGTGGTCTCATCAGCTCCTCGTCTAGACCATTGGATCCTCAACATCGATATCTCCTTCGACCGCAGACGTCTAGTACTGCGCTCCAGGACGGCTACTGGGTACTCTACAAAAGTTTGCTTTGGCTCATCTATCCGATTCTTAAAGCTGATGACGTGACTCTTATCCGGTAAGTACTCTCTTACCGAGACATGGGGAACGATGGGCGTACATCCTCTAGTATGGGTAATAGTGTCAATCCATAAAATGAAGGCTCGATCAGTTTATATATATCAACGGTTCCCTTTCTAACTCACCTCTAAATCTTTTGGCGACTACCAAAAATAACAATAAAACTTTCTCCCTTCTATTGAATCCATTTGCTCCCGACTTTTCGGAAGATCCTGCCTATAAATTCTGAACAATGATCTGAGGCATCTCCCGACACTTTAATAGGTGGTTAATGCTCTTTGTAAGACCACTCACTTGGTCTTGTCTCCCTAATACGACTCAGTCGGACCGTTTCTCAAATAATACCTCATAACCTATTTCTTGTCAGGCTTTCGGTTGGTTTTAATCCAAGATCACACTCCTGGTGGAGATCTTCATATAGATCTCAAATTCCTTAACTTAAATTCATAGTTAATCTACATTGATTTTCTTCATCTGTGGTTTATGGGCCTACCACCATGGCGTCATTTCTGAGGGTCAACATGATTTACCCACTCTCGCATATACTTCCCTTCTAATACTAGCAAGGTCCTCTTCAAACAGGCCCTTACTCTCTTACTCAACCGTAGTTTGTTCTTAACCCACCAGTAAGCAACCTCTAACTCGCTTTCTCTTCGTACCCTTAGATCATCCCCGAAGGTTGTCGTTGCCTACTTGGGGAATCCTCCAAGGTATCGGTAGGGTTACCTCTTAAATCCACAGTCACTAATGTCTCTTCTTAACGGTACCTACGCGTCAATACCAACCAACTCTTACACGTCCTCAGTTGACGTCGGTCCGTCTATAATTGACTTATCTCCAAATCCCGGACTTACCCTTCTCATACCTATACTGGCGTTAAATTTCTTGGTGAGCATCATCTGCTCGATTAATCCTTTCATGCTTTGCTAATTCGTTTTATCCTCCACACTTCTGTTTTCCTTAGGCTAACTCTACTTCTCAAGCCCAACTGGGTCATTTATCTTGACATAAATAGTCATCCCAAGTCTTCAACGATAGCTGGTAAGTGTCTTGGTAGTTCTGATGACTTTAGTTATCGTCCCCTTGCCGTTCCCCTTGCATGGACCATCGGTGTTGATGACTTAGGTCCCGTGATAATTGGGTTACCTTAAACTTTCAAGTCCACCAAGGCCGTTCTCATATATGCATTCCTTCGCTGGTGTTACCGGCAATATTGCCTTCATGAAACTCCGTTGTTTCCGCTACAAGGCTTCAACTCTTTGATACCGGCATTGTGATTTCTTTCAAATTTCTATATCTTTGAGTAGGTCAAAACCTCTCCACACTTGTAAAGTCTACATTTTGCTTCTACACTCCATTGTAGGTATCCCTTCCATGAACCTTAGACCCTCATATCCGGGCCTACATTTTATCTCTTTTGGTCTCTCAAGCTTGTCTTGTGAACTCTTCTATTAGGTGACTCGTCTTATAACAATTTCCTCCCCTGAATCGGTCTCAACTTTCAATTGATCATTACTGCCCATTTCATTTTGGAACCTCAGTTACGTTGTACTCTTGCATAGATTCTACAAAGGCATACTTATCTCAACACTTTATTCCAATTTAGCAGGACCCGCCTTTTGATACATGACTTTCCTTCTTACTGGTTAAGTCATTCTTTTGGTTTACGGTTTACCCTTATCCATCCTAGCGTTATCAGTTCGATATGTATGACTTTTATTAAACACCTATCGGTACCATTTGTATAAGAAACCTCAGTTGTATATGATTTTCTCACAAATCAAAGTTCTTAATTCGCATTTATTATGTGGTCCTTATGCTCGTGGCGTTTTACCTTCTTTAAATCTTTACCCTCCAGTAGGATAGTTACCCCTTTGAGTTTTCTCGTACTCGCTTTACGAACAACATTGATTGGTTTGATTACTTTCATCAACTCATATGTGATCTGTCGGGAATGGACTTCTAGTACACTTGTTGTGTGCAATCTCACTACTACTCCTCCATCTACATATCCTTGGTTATCAGGGTTAACTAAAATTTTCATTGGAGCACCACCATTTCCCGTTAAATTCTTTCTGATGTCTATTCCAACAAAGATGTAGGTTCCATTTACAATCCTCAACACTCTATAAGACTTTTCACCACGGCATTAAATTATATTTTCTATGTTTGTGCCGCCACTATAATCCCAATTATTATGTCTCACATCTTTAGTCATAAGGGCTTCTTTGTAACTCTTAAAAATTAACCCCAACTTTTCTTGAAAGTACACCATCAATCTCATTTGTGTGGTATACTGCGTACGTACCCTCTGTCCGAGCTGACGTATGACTTGGTCAAAATCATATGCTTCTTCTTATACGCATCCATCCGTACTACTGTGATTTGTAACATTTCTTTAGTCAGTAGACAAGCAACTGCTCACACTAATTCTTTTTATACCATTACTGATATAAGGGGTCATTCCGGACCGTCAATTCTCTTTAGAGTTACTGACTTGAACTTATTCAGTGTTACTAGCACTCATATTGATTGACTTCACAGTTGCCGCAATTGGTCGCTTTAAAGATTCCTCCACCTGTCGATAAAGTTCTTTTGTAACTCTGTGGTTATCCTTATTATCCGGCAACCAGTCACCACTAGTTAACCCGCACGTATAAAATCCCAGTTGTTACCAAGTAATCTATAGTTGACCTTCTACAAGCTCATAGCCTTACTGTTCTTCTATCTCTTTGAAATTTGATAACCTGGTGAAAATCTATCTTCTCTAGTTTCTCCGCTTGTACTTCTTTAACTCTTCTATAATCTATACTTCTCTTACGCACTATAAGTCCGTTATACTCTTTCCGAGTTTAGATTTATCATTCATCTATCGTTAACGGACTCGTCAATTCTCCCACGATAGCTCGTATATGCATCTTCGTGATTACTTTTTACCTCAGCCATTAGTTGCTCGTGGTTTCCCGGGGTATATCGTTGGTGTTGAAAATTTTAAGTCCACTTGTGAGAGGGAGGTTATTGTGGGCCTTCGGGTACGCCAAGATCCTTCTCACAAACTCTCCTTCTTTGATTGGTATTATAATGCTGCTTTTATAGTGATCCCTTTGACTCTACTTTCGAGATTCTATGATTTGGATATTTGTATCACGACCCTTGTTGTTGCTCACTTGTCTTCTATACCGTCATTCCGCTTCCATGTTGGTGAAATCTACCTTTCACTTGTTGGCAACGCGTAAGCTTCCAATTTGCTACTCTTTAATTCTTCATATTTGAATGGACAATGTATTTCGTGTTGACTTCTATGCTTTTCCCTGTCTGGGTTATCCATCTTGATGGTGGTGTCAAGTAGACGGTCGAGGTAATCATATTCTGTTCTGTTTCGGGCATCAACTTTTACCTTCTAGTCCGTCAGTGAGCTTGAATTCTATATCTCTTGTCTGGGTCCTTACCACCTCTTTTTGACTTCCACACCTATGCTTGTTTCCGCCGCCATCTTATTTGTTCGTAACGTTGCTTCCCACCACACTTGAAAGAACATATGGGTTGCCTCTCCCAATTTGTATAATTGTCTGCCAGACAACGCTTCCGGAACTTCTCTCATGTATTTTCTTCATTTGATCCTATGGAGTTGCCTCGAAATTCCCTTCTTGTCATTGTAGTTGGTGTTGTCTTTTAGTCTTCACTTTTCCGTCCCGACGTTCCTCAACAAGCTCGAAGGAGTTATCCGCCGTTCGTCTACCCTAAAACACATAAGATGTGCATACTAATCCTCACATTGACACCCTTCAAAATCTACTTATATGTGTCAAAGGGGTGAAAAACTCATTATGTTATCCCCGTTAAGGACATAACATAACTACAATTTCTACTAATCTTCGGCATATACTTATTTATACTACATATCTTTATAATCAATCTAACAAGTCCAACTAAAATAAAACCTAAAGTACATACTAAGCATACTGAGATCCACGATAGTAGTGGTGGTCAACCGTACTTTTCTATCCCCAACCAGTCTATGCATGCATTTGAAAACCAAAAGTTCTTTTTAAAACTCAGATCCCTTTTCGGGTTCTACTTAAGTACTTATTCGGTCTTTCAGAAGATTTCAAGTGCCATTGTTGCCAACCTAGAGCTCTGATACCATGTTGTAACACCCCGAATTCTCAGAACTCGGAGCGTTACTGGTTAGGACCTCACAATGGGTCCCGACCTTAGTTTGACAACAATATTACTAGGATCTTGCAACAAGACACAAATAAGAAAAACCGAAATTCATAAAAATGTATTTGTAAAAGGATGAATGCAACAAAGACTAACAACCTAACATACTTAAACGACGGAAAAGACTAATTGTCTTAACAAGAGGAAAGAACAACAAAGCAACAACCCAAACCCCCACTCTAAGGAGTACGGAGACCCGGCTGACCACTACTTCCGGATCACTCAACTGCTGTTCTAACCTGCGGTAAAACTAAAAACACAACAAAACAACCATTAACTAGTTATCTAAACATCAGGAGAATAATAATAGCACACACACACACATAAAATAATAAACACTCATCATGCTTTCATACAATCCATTTATTATCTTCATTTAAGTCATTCACTCTAATGATACTTATTTTGTGACACGAGGGATTCCCAAACCTCGCCTCCGCCCCCGTGTACCCATCAGGAGTGGATCCGATGCATCTCACCGTGTACCTGTATGGTCTGGGTATAGAGAACCTCCCAGTCTCCTGGCAGAGCTGGGCAGTGATGTCACGGCCCGTTATACATAAACTTGAGCCTTAACACATAATAACAACGGTCGTCCTAACAAGTTGTTATTATAAACACACATCGCACACACCACCATTATCATTCAACTAACATCCAGAAACCGGCTAAGTAAGTCGCATGGACTTACCTGAGTCAATTCACACTCTAACAAGTCTCAAATCGGTCCGTACTCGTGGTAACTCAAACGCCTGTCAAATAAGGCATATGGATCAAAATCACATCCAAATGTCCAACCTCATGCGAAGGGATTACGGAAGAAGCTCTCTTACGGTAAAAGACCATTTTACCCTTAGTGCCGAAAAACCGAAAAAGTCTATCATTTAGTTTACTATTTCCTTCTAGGACCTATGTACTAAACCTAATTTTCATAGCAAGGTTTAGTAAGGTTTTAGAAGAGTTATCCAACATTCTTAATTTACACTATAGTCGTTAAAGCTTGATTTTTGGGTTCATATACGCAGCTTGTATAAGGTTATAAAAATTCCAAAATAAAAAAAACTTAGATCCTCTATGATATGCATACTAAACATAGAGGTAATTATCTCTCACAAAAACTTAATCATAACTCTCCCATAAATCTCCAAAGGGGGAAAGCAAGCTAAAAAGAACATTCCATACTTAGTCAATTTTCCCCTGCTGTAAAAACAGCCCAACTGTCCTACTTTAGGACCTCGTAAATCCCAATCCGACCGTTAACTTTCTCTCAAATTTTAACACAGTAAACTATGTATTTCAATCTACAACATATTAAAAATTCAACGGTGGATGTTCATTCTAAGGTATCAAAACTTATCCTCCAAAAGGTCAGCTTATGAGTACAACTAAAATTCTGGAAATGGGTATGTGCAAGAGATCTCTAGTTCGATACCCACTGTCAACACTTCTGGACCAAAACTAAAACTACACATCTCCAGTTCGAGTCTCCTGCATTACATTTCATTCCCAAATAAAACTAAGCAACCTAGGTTTAGCCTGTATATGTTTCTCTCAAAGACAGCAGCCAAGGATTACGGTTCAAGTTCACGAAGAGGGTTAGACCACCTACCGGACTGCTGCAAGGATGGAGGTCCACTGCTGAAGCTCGATCGGCACCACTACCTCCGAATCACTGGATCGGTTCAGTCGCACCACTGCAAGGGCTGAAGGGGCTGGCTCCTCTTTGATTTTTCTTGCCTACTGGCTGTCGAGTTCCACGTTTCGGATGGGTGGTTCGTCACTGTGGTAGACACCCGGAAGGACTCGAGTAGGCTGCGTTGCTGGCTCCAGTGGCGAGAGCGAGTCCCTTATGCTATGAGCCGGCGCTGAACGTTCCTCTTCACGGGTCGGCATCGACGAGCAGGGTCCGGCGCAGACGTCCCTCTTCGCGGGTCGGCGTCGACGAGCAGGGTCCGGCGCAGAACGTTCCTCTTCGCGGGTCGGCGTCGACGAGCAGGGTCCGGCGCAGAGGAGGGATGTCGGGGTGCCGCTGGTCGGCTGGCTGTTCTGGCTGGCTGTTCCGGTTCATCCTTTTGGTGCAGAAAGTAGATCGTAGCGCCGTTCAGGAGTTAGAATAGGTTAATGTGAGATTAGGTTAATTAGAAATTAGGGAAGGGTTAGGGTAAAATTAGGGTTTTGGGTTTATTAGATCCACAATAGTGTTGGGCCGGCTGAAGAGCATGGGCCAGAAAACAAATTGGGTCGGGTCTGCCCATCTAACTAATATGGAAATATAACTAGATCGTTATTCGCCCGGAACCGCTGTTTTATTTTATTTTAACGGTACGGAATTATTTACTGAATTATTTAAGTTATCATTTTATGTGAATCAAGGTCACATAAAATGATAGAATTTATTATCGTTTATTTTTATTTAAAAGAATAAATATTGGCGGATCAGAAATCCGATTTGTTCCGGTACTTAACATAGTTTAAATTTTTCGGTTATTACATCAGTGCCCTCTTAAAAGAAGTTTCGTCCCAAAACTTAGAATAATGTAACTAATCATTCGACTTTTTTTTTGTAAAACTTATTTTCTTAAAAAAAATTCTGTTTTCTAACACGCAACTATTCAATCATCATACTCAGACACACATCACACATAGCATAATCACTCAATCCAAAATAAAACATGAACGGTCAAACAACACACATCCGAGTACTACTCGTCAATATAGGAGAACATCTAACCCCGCAGAGAATTCGGGATAATTACGTCTAATACTCTCCTCTGTCTCCCAAGTGGTCTCATCAGCTCCTCGTCTAGACCATTGGATCCTCAACATCGATATCTCCTTCGACCGCAGACGTCTAGTACTGCGCTCCAGGACGGCTACTGGGTACTCTACAAAAGTTTGCTTTGGCTCATCTATCCGATTCTTAAAGCTGATGACGTGACTCTTATCCGGTAAGTACTCTCTTACCGAGACATGGGGAACGATGGGCGTACATCCTCTAGTATGGGTAATAGTGTCAATCCATAAAATGAAGGCTCGATCAGTTTATATATATCAACGGTTCCCTTTCTAACTCACCTCTAAATCTTTTGGCGACTACCAAAAATAACAATAAAACTTTCTCCCTTCTATTGAATCCATTTGCTCCCGACTTTTCGGAAGATCCTGCCTATAAATTCTGAACAATGATCTGAGGCATCTCCCGACACTTTAATAGGTGGTTAATGCTCTTTGTAAGACCACTCACTTGGTCTTGTCTCCCTAATACGACTCAGTCGGACCGTTTCTCAAATAATACCTCATAACCTATTTCTTGTCAGGCTTTCGGTTGGTTTTAATCCAAGATCACACTCCTGGTGGAGATCTTCATATAGATCTCAAATTCCTTAACTTAAATTCATAGTTAATCTACATTGATTTTCTTCATCTGTGGTTTATGGGCCTACCACCATGGCGTCATTTCTGAGGGTCAACATGATTTACCCACTCTCGCATATACTTCCCTTCTAATACTAGCAAGGTCCTCTTCAAACAGGCCCTTACTCTCTTACTCAACCGTAGTTTGTTCTTAACCCACCAGTAAGCAACCTCTAACTCGCTTTCTCTTCGTACCCTTAGATCATCCCCGAAGGTTGTCGTTGCCTACTTGGGGAATCCTCCAAGGTATCGGTAGGGTTACCTCTTAAATCCACAGTCACTAATGTCTCTTCTTAACGGTACCTACGCGTCAATACCAACCAACTCTTACACGTCCTCAGTTGACGTCGGTCCGTCTATAATTGACTTATCTCCAAATCCCGGACTTACCCTTCTCATACCTATACTGGCGTTAAATTTCTTGGTGAGCATCATCTGCTCGATTAATCCTTTCATGCTTTGCTAATTCGTTTTATCCTCCACACTTCTGTTTTCCTTAGGCTAACTCTACTTCTCAAGCCCAACTGGGTCATTTATCTTGACATAAATAGTCATCCCAAGTCTTCAACGATAGCTGGTAAGTGTCTTGGTAGTTCTGATGACTTTAGTTATCGTCCCCTTGCCGTTCCCCTTGCATGGACCATCGGTGTTGATGACTTAGGTCCCGTGATAATTGGGTTACCTTAAACTTTCAAGTCCACCAAGGCCGTTCTCATATATGCATTCCTTCGCTGGTGTTACCGGCAATATTGCCTTCATGAAACTCCGTTGTTTCCGCTACAAGGCTTCAACTCTTTGATACCGGCATTGTGATTTCTTTCAAATTTCTATATCTTTGAGTAGGTCAAAACCTCTCCACACTTGTAAAGTCTACATTTTGCTTCTACACTCCATTGTAGGTACCTTAGACCCTCATATCCGGGCCTACATTTTATCTCTTTTGGTCTCTCAAGCTTGTCTTGTGAACTCTTCTATTAGGTGACTCGTCTTATAACAATTTCCTCCCCTGAATCGGTCTCAACTTTCAATTGATCATTACTGCCCATTTCATTTTGGAACCTCAGTTACGTTGTACTCTTGCATAGATTCTACAAAGGCATACTTATCTCAACACTTTATTCCAATTTAGCAGGACCCGCCTTTTGATACATGACTTTCCTTCTTACTGGTTAAGTCATTCTTTTGGTTTACGGTTTACCCTTATCCATCCTAGCGTTATCAGTTCGATATGTATGACTTTTATTAAACACCTATCGGTACCATTTGTATAAGAAACCTCAGTTGTATATGATTTTCTCACAAATCAAAGTTCTTAATTCGCATTTATTATGTGGTCCTTATGCTCGTGGCGTTTTACCTTCTTTAAATCTTTACCCTCCAGTAGGATAGTTACCCCTTTGAGTTTTCTCGTACTCGCTTTACGAACAACATTGATTGGTTTGATTACTTTCATCAACTCATATGTGATCTGTCGGGAATGGACTTCTAGTACACTTGTTGTGTGCAATCTCACTACTACTCCTCCATCTACATATCCTTGGTTATCAGGGTTAACTAAAATTTTCATTGGAGCACCACCATTTCCCGTTAAATTCTTTCTGATGTCTATTCCAACAAAGATGTAGGTTCCATTTACAATCCTCAACACTCTATAAGACTTTTCACCACGGCATTAAATTATATTTTCTATGTTTGTGCCGCCACTATAATCCCAATTATTATGTCTCACATCTTTAGTCATAAGGGCTTCTTTGTAACTCTTAAAAATTAACCCCAACTTTTCTTGAAAGTACACCATCAATCTCATTTGTGTGGTATACTGCGTACGTACCCTCTGTCCGAGCTGACGTATGACTTGGTCAAAATCATATGCTTCTTCTTATACGCATCCATCCGTACTACTGTGATTTGTAACATTTCTTTAGTCAGTAGACAAGCAACTGCTCACACTAATTCTTTTTATACCATTACTGATATAAGGGGTCATTCCGGACCGTCAATTCTCTTTAGAGTTACTGACTTGAACTTATTCAGTGTTACTAGCACTCATATTGATTGACTTCACAGTTGCCGCAATTGGTCGCTTTAAAGATTCCTCCACCTGTCGATAAAGTTCTTTTGTAACTCTGTGGTTATCCTTATTATCCGGCAACCAGTCACCACTAGTTAACCCGCACGTATAAAATCCCAGTTGTTACCAAGTAATCTATAGTTGACCTTCTACAAGCTCATAGCCTTACTGTTCTTCTATCTCTTTGAAATTTGATAACCTGGTGAAAATCTATCTTCTCTAGTTTCTCCGCTTGTACTTCTTTAACTCTTCTATAATCTATACTTCTCTTACGCACTATAAGTCCGTTATACTCTTTCCGAGTTTAGATTTATCATTCATCTATCGTTAACGGACTCGTCAATTCTCCCACGATAGCTCGTATATGCATCTTCGTGATTACTTTTTACCTCAGCCATTAGTTGCTCGTGGTTTCCCGGGGTATATCGTTGGTGTTGAAAATTTTAAGTCCACTTGTGAGAGGGAGGTTATTGTGGGCCTTCGGGTACGCCAAGATCCTTCTCACAAACTCTCCTTCTTTGATTGGTATTATAATGCTGCTTTTATAGTGATCCCTTTGACTCTACTTTCGAGATTCTATGATTTGGATATTTGTATCACGACCCTTGTTGTTGCTCACTTGTCTTCTATACCGTCATTCCGCTTCCATGTTGGTGAAATCTACCTTTCACTTGTTGGCAACGCGTAAGCTTCCAATTTGCTACTCTTTAATTCTTCATATTTGAATGGACAATGTATTTCGTGTTGACTTCTATGCTTTTCCCTGTCTGGGTTATCCATCTTGATGGTGGTGTCAAGTAGACGGTCGAGGTAATCATATTCTGTTCTGTTTCGGGCATCAACTTTTACCTTCTAGTCCGTCAGTGAGCTTGAATTCTATATCTCTTGTCTGGGTCCTTACCACCTCTTTTTGACTTCCACACCTATGCTTGTTTCCGCCGCCATCTTATTTGTTCGTAACGTTGCTTCCCACCACACTTGAAAGAACATATGGGTTGCCTCTCCCAATTTGTATAATTGTCTGCCAGACAACGCTTCCGGAACTTCTCTCATGTATTTTCTTCATTTGATCCTATGGAGTTGCCTCGAAATTCCCTTCTTGTCATTGTAGTTGGTGTTGTCTTTTAGTCTTCACTTTTCCGTCCCGACGTTCCTCAACAAGCTCGAAGGAGTTATCCGCCGTTCGTCTACCCTAAAACACATAAGATGTGCATACTAATCCTCACATTGACACCCTTCAAAATCTACTTATATGTGTCAAAGGGGTGAAAAACTCATTATGTTATCCCCGTTAAGGACATAACATAACTACAATTTCTACTAATCTTCGGCATATACTTATTTATACTACATATCTTTATAATCAATCTAACAAGTCCAACTAAAATAAAACCTAAAGTACATACTAAGCATACTGAGATCCACGGTAGTAGTGGTGGTCAACCGTACTTTTCTATCCCCAACCAGTCTATGCATGCATTTGAAAACCAAAAGTTCTTTTTAAAACTCAGATCCCTTTTCGGGTTCTACTTAAGTACTTATTCGGTCTTTCAGAAGATTTCAAGTGCCATTGTTGCCAACCTAGAGCTCTGATACCATGTTGTAACACCCCGAATTCTCAGAACTCGGAGCGTTACTGGTTAGGACCTCACAATGGGTCCCGACCTTAGTTTGACAACAATATTACTAGGATCTTGCAACAAGACACAAATAAGAAAAACCGAAATTCATAAAAATGTATTTGTAAAAGGATGAATGCAACAAAGACTAACAGCCTAACATACTTAAACGACGGAAAAGACTAATTGTCTTAACAAGAGGAAAGAACAACAAAGCAACAACCCAAACCCCCACTCTACGGAGTACGGAGACCCGGCTGACCACTACTTCCGGATCACTCAACTGCTGTTCTAACCTGCAGTAAAACTAAAAACACAACAAAACAACCATTAACTAGTTATCTAAACATCAGGAGAATAATAATAGCACACACACACACATAAAATAATAAACACTCATCATGCTTTCATACAATCCATTTATTATCTTCATTTAAGTCATTCACTCTAATGATACTTATTTTGTGACACGAGGGATTCCCAAACCTCGCCTCCGCCCCCGTGTACCCATAAGGAGTGGATCCGATGCATCTCACCGTGTACCTGTATGGTCTGGGTATAGAGAACCTCCCAGTCTCCTGGCAGAGCTGGGCAGTGATGTCACGGCCCGTTATACATACACTTGGGCCTTAACACATAATAACAACGGTCGTCCTAACAAGTTGTTATTATAAACACACATCGCACACACCACCATTATCATTCAACTAACATCCAGAAACCGGCTAAGTAAGTCGCATGGACTTACCTGAGTCAATTCACACTCTAACAAGTCTCAAATCGGTCCGTACTCGTGGTAACTCAAACGCCTGTCAAATAAGGCATATGGATCAAAATCACATCCAAATGTCCAACCTCATGCGAAGGGATTACGGAAGAAGCTCTCTTACGGTAAAAGACCATTTTACCCTTAGTGCCGAAAAACCGAAAAAGTCTATCATTTAGTTTACTATTTCCTTCTAGGACCTATGTACTAAACCTAATTTTCATAGCAAGGTTTAGTAAGGTTTTAGAAGAGTTATCCAACATTCTTAATTTACACTATAGTCGTTAAAGCTTGATTTTTGGGTTCATATACGCAGCTTGTATAAGGTTATAAAAACTCCAAAAAAAAAACTTAGATCCTCTATGATATGCATACTAAACATAGAGGTAATTATCTCTCACAAAAACTTAATCATAACTCTCCCATAAATCTCCAAAGGGGGAAAGCAAGCTAAAAAGAACATTCCATACTTAGTCAATTTTCCCCTGCTGTAAAAACAGCCCAACTGTCCTACTTTAGGACCTCGTAAATCCCAATCCGACCGTTAACTTTCTCTCAAATTTTAACACAGTAAACTATGTATTTCAATCTACAACATATTAAAAATTCAACGGTGGATGTTTATTCTAAGGTATCAAAACTTATCCTCCAAAAGGTCAGCTTATGAGTACAACTAAAATTCTGGAAATGGGTATGTGCAAGAGATCTCTAGTTCGATACCCACTGTCAACACTTCTGGACCAAAACTAAAACTACACATCTCCAGTTCGAGTCTCCTGCATTACATTTCATTCCCAAATAAAACTAAGCAACCTAGGTTTAGCCTGTATACGTTTCTCTCAAAGACAGCAGCCAAGGATTACGGTTCAAGTTCACGAAGAGGGTTAGACCACCTACCGGACTGCTGCAAGGATGGAGGTCCACTGCTGAAGCTCGATCGGCACCACTACCTCCGAATCGCTGGATCGGTTCAGTCGCACCACTGCAAGGGCTGAAGGGGCTGGCTCCTCTTTGATTTTTCTTGCCTACTGGCTGTCGAGTTCCACGTTTCGGATGGGTGGTTCGTCACTGTGGTAGACACCCGGAAGGACTCGAGTAGGCTGCGTTGCTGGCTCCAGTGGCGAGAGCGAGTCCCTTATGCTATGAGCCGGCGCTGAACGTTCCTCTTCACGGGTCGGCATCGACGAGCAGGGTCCGGCGCAGACGTCCCTCTTCGCGGGTCGGCGTCGACGAGCAGGGTCCGGCGCAGAACGTTCCTCTTCGCGGGTCGGCGTCGACGAGCAGGGTCCGGCGCAGAGGAGGGATGTCGGGGTGCCGCTGGTCGGCTGGCTGTTCTGGCTGGCTGTTCCGGTTCATCCTTTTGGTGCAGAAAGTAGATCGTAGCGCCGTTCAGGAGTTAGAATAGGTTAATGTGAGATTAGGTTAATTAGAAATTAGGGAAGGGTTAGGGTAAAATTAGGGTTTTGGGTTTATTAGATCCACAATAGTGTTGGGCCGGCTGAAGAGCATGGGCCAGAAAACAAATTGGGTCGGGTCTGCCCATCTAACTAATATGGAAATATAACTAGATCGTTATTCGCCCGGAACCGCTGTTTTATTTTATTTTAACGGTACGGAATTATTTACTGAATTATTTAAGTTATCATTTTATGTGAATCAAGGTCACATAAAATGATAGAATTTATTATCGTTTATTTTTATTTAAAAGAATAAATATTGGCGGATCAGAAATCCGATTTGTTCCGGTACTTAACATAGTTTAAATTTTTCGGTTATTACATCAGTGCCCTCTTAAAAGAAGTTTCGTCCCAAAACTTAGAATAATGTAACTAATCATTCGACTTTTTTTTTGTAAAACTTATTTTCTTAAAAAAAATTCTGTTTTCTAACACGCAACTATTCAATCATCATACTCAGACACACATCACACATAGCATAATCACTCAATCCAAAATAAAACATGAACGGTCAAACAACACACATCCGAGTACTACTCGTCAATATAGGAGAACATCTAACCCCGCAGAGAATTCGGGATAATTACGTCTAATACTCTCCTCTGTCTCCCAAGTGGTCTCATCAGCTCCTCGTCTAGACCATTGGATCCTCAACATCGATATCTCCTTCGACCGCAGACGTCTAGTACTGCGCTCCAGGACGGCTACTGGGTACTCTACAAAAGTTTGCTTTGGCTCATCTATCCGATTCTTAAAGCTGATGACGTGACTCTTATCCGGTAAGTACTCTCTTACCGAGACATGGGGAACGATGGGCGTACATCCTCTAGTATGGGTAATAGTGTCAATCCATAAAATGAAGGCTCGATCAGTTTATATATATCAACGGTTCCCTTTCTAACTCACCTCTAAATCTTTTGGCGACTACCAAAAATAACAATAAAACTTTCTCCCTTCTATTGAATCCATTTGCTCCCGACTTTTCGGAAGATCCTGCCTATAAATTCTGAACAATGATCTGAGGCATCTCCCGACACTTTAATAGGTGGTTAATGCTCTTTGTAAGACCACTCACTTGGTCTTGTCTCCCTAATACGACTCAGTCGGACCGTTTCTCAAATAATACCTCATAACCTATTTCTTGTCAGGCTTTCGGTTGGTTTTAATCCAAGATCACACTCCTGGTGGAGATCTTCATATAGATCTCAAATTCCTTAACTTAAATTCATAGTTAATCTACATTGATTTTCTTCATCTGTGGTTTATGGGCCTACCACCATGGCGTCATTTCTGAGGGTCAACATGATTTACCCACTCTCGCATATACTTCCCTTCTAATACTAGCAAGGTCCTCTTCAAACAGGCCCTTACTCTCTTACTCAACCGTAGTTTGTTCTTAACCCACCAGTAAGCAACCTCTAACTCGCTTTCTCTTCGTACCCTTAGATCATCCCCGAAGGTTGTCGTTGCCTACTTGGGGAATCCTCCAAGGTATCGGTAGGGTTACCTCTTAAATCCACAGTCACTAATGTCTCTTCTTAACGGTACCTACGCGTCAATACCAACCAACTCTTACACGTCCTCAGTTGACGTCGGTCCGTCTATAATTGACTTATCTCCAAATCCCGGACTTACCCTTCTCATACCTATACTGGCGTTAAATTTCTTGGTGAGCATCATCTGCTCGATTAATCCTTTCATGCTTTGCTAATTCGTTTTATCCTCCACACTTCTGTTTTCCTTAGGCTAACTCTACTTCTCAAGCCCAACTGGGTCATTTATCTTGACATAAATAGTCATCCCAAGTCTTCAACGATAGCTGGTAAGTGTCTTGGTAGTTCTGATGACTTTAGTTATCGTCCCCTTGCCGTTCCCCTTGCATGGACCATCGGTGTTGATGACTTAGGTCCCGTGATAATTGGGTTACCTTAAACTTTCAAGTCCACCAAGGCCGTTCTCATATATGCATTCCTTCGCTGGTGTTACCGGCAATATTGCCTTCATGAAACTCCGTTGTTTCCGCTACAAGGCTTCAACTCTTTGATACCGGCATTGTGATTTCTTTCAAATTTCTATATCTTTGAGGAGGTCAAAACCTCTCCACACTTGTAAAGTCTACATTTTGCTTCTACACTCCATTGTAGGTATCCCTTCCATGAACCTTAGACCCTCATATCCGGGCCTACATTTTATCTCTTTTGGTCTCTCAAGCTTGTCTTGTGAACTCTTCTATTAGGTGACTCGTCTTATAACAATTTCCTCCCCTGAATCGGTCTCAACTTTCAATTGATCATTACTGCCCATTTCATTTTGGAACCTCAGTTACGTTGTACTCTTGCATAGATTCTACAAAGGCATACTTATCTCAACACTTTATTCCAATTTAGCAGGACCCGCCTTTTGATACATGACTTTCCTTCTTACTGGTTAAGTCATTCTTTTGGTTTACGGTTTACCCTTATCCATCCTAGCGTTATCAGTTCGATATGTATGACTTTTATTAAACACCTATCGGTACCATTTGTATAAGAAACCTCAGTTGTATATGATTTTCTCACAAATCAAAGTTCTTAATTCGCATTTATTATGTGGTCCTTATGCTCGTGGCGTTTTACCTTCTTTAAATCTTTACCCTCCAGTAGGATAGTTACCCCTTTGAGTTTTCTCGTACTCGCTTTACGAACAACATTGATTGGTTTGATTACTTTCATCAACTCATATGTGATCTGTCGGGAATGGACTTCTAGTACACTTGTTGTGTGCAATCTCACTACTACTCCTCCATCTACATATCCTTGGTTATCAGGGTTAACTAAAATTTTCATTGGAGCACCACCATTTCCCGTTAAATTCTTTCTGATGTCTATTCCAACAAAGATGTAGGTTCCATTTACAATCCTCAACACTCTATAAGACTTTTCACCACGGCATTAAATTATATTTTCTATGTTTGTGCCGCCACTATAATCCCAATTATTATGTCTCACATCTTTAGTCATAAGGGCTTCTTTGTAACTCTTAAAAATTAACCCCAACTTTTCTTGAAAGTACACCATCAATCTCATTTGTGTGGTATACTGCGTACGTACCCTCTGTCCGAGCTGACGTATGACTTGGTCAAAATCATATGCTTCTTCTTATACGCATCCATCCGTACTACTGTGATTTGTAACATTTCTTTAGTCAGTAGACAAGCAACTGCTCACACTAATTCTTTTTATACCATTACTGATATAAGGGGTCATTCCGGACCGTCAATTCTCTTTAGAGTTACTGACTTGAACTTATTCAGTGTTACTAGCACTCATATTGATTGACTTCACAGTTGCCGCAATTGGTCGCTTTAAAGATTCCTCCACCTGTCGATAAAGTTCTTTTGTAACTCTGTGGTTATCCTTATTATCCGGCAACCAGTCACCACTAGTTAACCCGCACGTATAAAATCCCAGTTGTTACCAAGTAATCTATAGTTGACCTTCTACAAGCTCATAGCCTTACTGTTCTTCTATCTCTTTGAAATTTGATAACCTGGTGAAAATCTATCTTCTCTAGTTTCTCCGCTTGTACTTCTTTAACTCTTCTATAATCTATACTTCTCTTACGCACTATAAGTCCGTTATACTCTTTCCGAGTTTAGATTTATCATTCATCTATCGTTAACGGACTCGTCAATTCTCCCACGATAGCTCGTATATGCATCTTCGTGATTACTTTTTACCTCAGCCATTAGTTGCTCGTGGTTTCCCGGGGTATATCGTTGGTGTTGAAAATTTTAAGTCCACTTGTGAGAGGGAGGTTATTGTGGGCCTTCGGGTACGCCAAGATCCTTCTCACAAACTCTCCTTCTTTGATTGGTATTATAATGCTGCTTTTATAGTGATCCCTTTGACTCTACTTTCGAGATTCTATGATTTGGATATTTGTATCACGACCCTTGTTGTTGCTCACTTGTCTTCTATACCGTCATTCCGCTTCCATGTTGGTGAAATCTACCTTTCACTTGTTGGCAACGCGTAAGCTTCCAATTTGCTACTCTTTAATTCTTCATATTTGAATGGACAATGTATTTCGTGTTGACTTCTATGCTTTTCCCTGTCTGGGTTATCCATCTTGATGGTGGTGTCAAGTAGACGGTCGAGGTAATCATATTCTGTTCTGTTTCGGGCATCAACTTTTACCTTCTAGTCCGTCAGTGAGCTTGAATTCTATATCTCTTGTCTGGGTCCTTACCACCTCTTTTTGACTTCCACACCTATGCTTGTTTCCGCCGCCATCTTATTTGTTCGTAACGTTGCTTCCCACCACACTTGAAAGAACATATGGGTTGCCTCTCCCAATTTGTATAATTGTCTGCCAGACAACGCTTCCGGAACTTCTCTCATGTATTTTCTTCATTTGATCCTATGGAGTTGCCTCGAAATTCCCTTCTTGTCATTGTAGTTGGTGTTGTCTTTTAGTCTTCACTTTTCCGTCCCGACGTTCCTCAACAAGCTCGAAGGAGTTATCCGCCGTTCGTCTACCCTAAAACACATAAGATGTGCATACTAATCCTCACATTGACACCCTTCAAAATCTACTTATATGTGTCAAAGGGGTGAAAAACTCATTATGTTATCCCCGTTAAGGACATAACATAACTACAATTTCTACTAATCTTCGGCATATACTTATTTATACTACATATCTTTATAATCAATCTAACAAGTCCAACTAAAATAAAACCTAAAGTACATACTAAGCATACTGAGATCCACGATAGTAGTGGTGGTCAACCGTACTTTTCTATCCCCAACCAGTCTATGCATGCATTTGAAAACCAAAAGTTCTTTTTAAAACTCAGATCCCTTTTCGGGTTCTACTTAAGTACTTATTCGGTCTTTCAGAAGATTTCAAGTGCCATTGTTGCCAACCTAGAGCTCTGATACCATGTTGTAACACCCCGAATTCTCAGAACTCGGAGCGTTACTGGTTAGGACCTCACAATGGGTCCCGACCTTAGTTTGACAACAATATTACTAGGATCTTGCAACAAGACACAAATAAGAAAAACCGAAATTCATAAAAATGTATTTGTAAAAGGATGAATGCAACAAAGACTAACAACCTAACATACTTAAACGACGGAAAAGACTAATTGTCTTAACAAGAGGAAAGAACAACAAAGCAACAACCCAAACCCCCACTCTAAGGAGTACGGAGACCCGGCTGACCACTACTTCCGGATCACTCAACTGCTGTTCTAACCTGCGGTAAAACTAAAAACACAACAAAACAACCATTAACTAGTTATCTAAACATCAGGAGAATAATAATAGCACACACACACACATAAAATAATAAACACTCATCATGCTTTCATACAATCCATTTATTATCTTCATTTAAGTCATTCACTCTAATGATACTTATTTTGTGACACGAGGGATTCCCAAACCTCGCCTCCGCCCCCGTGTACCCATCAGGAGTGGATCCGATGCATCTCACCGTGTACCTGTATGGTCTGGGTATAGAGAACCTCCCAGTCTCCTGGCAGAGCTGGGCAGTGATGTCACGGCCCGTTATACATAAACTTGAGCCTTAACACATAATAACAACGGTCGTCCTAACAAGTTGTTATTATAAACACACATCGCACACACCACCATTATCATTCAACTAACATCCAGAAACCGGCTAAGTAAGTCGCATGGACTTACCTGAGTCAATTCACACTCTAACAAGTCTCAAATCGGTCCGTACTCGTGGTAACTCAAACGCCTGTCAAATAAGGCATATGGATCAAAATCACATCCAAATGTCCAACCTCATGCGAAGGGATTACGGAAGAAGCTCTCTTACGGTAAAAGATCATTTTACCCTTAGTGCCGAAAAACCGAAAAAGTCTATCATTTAGTTTACTATTTCCTTCTAGGACCTATGTACTAAACCTAATTTTCATAGCAAGGTTTAGTAAGGTTTTAGAAGAGTTATCCAACATTCTTAATTTACACTATAGTCGTTAAAGCTTGATTTTTGGGTTCATATACGCAGCTTGTATAAGGTTATAAAAATTCCAAAATAAAAAAAACTTAGATCCTCTATGATATGCATACTAAACATAGAGGTAATTATCTCTCACAAAAACTTAATCAGAACTCTCCCATAAATCTCCAAAGGGGGAAAGCAAGCTAAAAAGAACATTCCATACTTAGTCAATTTTCCCTGCTGTAAAAACAACCCAACTGTCCTACTTTAGGACTTCGTAAATCCCAATCCGACCGTTAACTTTCTCTCAAATTTTAACACAGTAAACTATGTATTTCAATCTACAACATATTAAAAATTCAACGGTGGATGTTCATTCTAAGGTATCAAAACTTATCCTCCAAAAGGTCAGCTTATGAGTACAACTAAAATTCTGGAAATGGGTATGTGCAAGAGATCTCTAGTTCGATACCCACTGTCAACACTTCTGGACCAAAACTAAAACTACACATCTCCAGTTCGAGTCTCCTACATTACATTTCATTCCCAAATAAAACTAAGCAACCTAGGTTTAGCCTGTATACGTTTCTCTCAAAGACAACAACCAAGGATTACGGTTCAAGTTCACGAAGAGGGTTAGACCACCTACCGGATTGCTGCAAGGATGGAGGTCCACTGCTGAAGCTCGATCGGCACCACTACCTCCGAATCGCTGGATCGGTTCAGTCGCACCACTGCAGGGGCTGAAGGGGCTGGCTCCTCTTCGATTTTTCTTGCCTACTGGCTGTCGAGTTGCACGTTTCGGATGGGTGGTTCGTCACTGTGGTAGACACCCGGAAGGACTCGAGTAGGCTGCGTTGCTGGCTCTAGTGGCGAGAGCGAGTCCCTTATGCTATGAGCCGGCGCTGAACGTTCCTCTTCACGGGTCGGCATCGACGAGCAGGGTCCGGCGCAGACGTCCCTCTTCGCGGGTCGGCGTCGACGAGCAGGGTCCGGCGCAGAACGTTCCTCTTCACGGGTCGGCGTCGACGAGTAGGGTCCGGCGCAGGGGAGGGATGTCGGGGTGCCGCTGGTCGGCTGGCTGTTCTGGCTGGCTGTTCCGGTTCATCCTTTTGGTGCAGAAAGTAGATCGTAGCGCCGTTCAGGAGTTAGAATAGGTTAATGTGAGATTAGGTTAATTAGAAATTAGGGAAGGGTTAGGGTAAAATTAGGGTTTTGGGTTTATTAGATCCACAATAGTGTTGGGCCGGCTGAAGAGCATGGGCCAGAAAACAAATTGGGTCGGGTCTGCCCATCTAACTAATATGGAAATATAACTAGATCGTTATTCGCCCGGAACCGCTGTTTTATTTTATTTTAACGGTACGGAATTATTTACTGAATTATTTAAGTTATCATTTTATGTGAATCAAGGTCACATAAAATGATAGAATTTATTATCGTTTATTTTTATTTAAAAGAATAAATATTGGCGGATCAGAAATCCGATTTGTTCCGGTACTTAACATAGTTTAAATTTTTCGGTTATTACACCTACTGTGATTAAGATTATTCTATCATTGCTTTTCCCACAACCTTCAGCCAATCACCCTAGAATCACACAAGGAAATTAGCCAATCATCATCATGAAAGCAATAATCAAATATAAGGGAAGAAAGTGAATAATTGAACACAAAAACCTTAAGAGAAAGGCTTCAATAACTGAATCAATTATTAAACAAACAAGCGTTCCTTGGATCACAATCCAACAAGACAATCAACAAGAAGGGAATCTAAGAGAATCTTACAAAACCCTTCACAAAAGCTATAAAAGCTATCAACTTCCTTCCTTCAATCTTCCTTCAACCTTCCAAAAAGGTTCTTCAAATCTCCCCGCTGTAGTGGACGTTTTCCAGCTGTAAGCGGATGCCGAATTTGTGGAAAATCCGACCCTTTTTATAGGAAAATTGCCTCCCAAAGATAAAAGATCTTAGAAAGATATTTTCCCATAAAATAGGTAAAATATATGAGCTGAATTATCTTCTCCCTTCCAGGAATCCAACCTAAAAATATAAGATCCTCTTGCCAAAAATAAAAGATCTCAGCCAAGAATAAAATATATCTCACCGCGTCCAAGGTGTTCGCCTCGGTCGAGCAGCTCCTCTGGATCACCTCGGTCGAGATGATATTGTAGCTGACCGAGGTGACTCTAAACTGAATGTGAAATCTTTCAAATCTGGTCCAAAGTGAATCTTTAATCCATTTCCATGATTCCTGGATTCTTCCTTAAGCTCCTGAATGTAGCTCCAATGACTCCTTAGCTCCTTTAGCTCTATTTTGATGCAAAACGCGCCATTTTATCTACGATTACAACGAAACTTGGTGTAGACCTCGATTCCCGCAAAGGTAGATGAAACGACAATATAATCACACAATATACATCCAAACATGCAGATTATTGAAGATAAAACGTCTAAACAGGTCCCAAAATATAGACAATAATTCATGCTATCAAAATATCCCATACTTAGCCCTTGCTTGTCCCCAAGCAAGTTCCGAATATAAAATACAAGATAGAATGGATTATAAGTCATAAAGATCAATGAAAAAGTCTTTCAAAACATTTTAATGGTGTGCTATAATCATAGATCACTCTAAGAGAATGTTTCATGGAATATAAAATCAAAATATGATCAAAACATTTTATAAATATAAGAAAGTTGTTCATCTTTGCATAAAATCATAGAATGCATAATATATCATAATCATCGAAATTAATCATGTATAATCCAGTTTAAACCACTAAGTCAATCAACAAGCTCGAGGTCTCAAGGGCTTCCAAAAGAAGGTCAAGAAACGTGTGAGGGTGGGATGTATATAGGGAATGTGGTGCTAGAATCCGGAAAAGGGGATCTTTTACTTCACTTCCTTTGAACTTCAACATCTTCCACCAATAAGCTTTGCTTATTTACTTTTTACTTTACTTTTTGGGATGCATGGACAGAGGTGCACAATAACCGAAGCCTAGGAGATCAGCAATCATCAATTTCTCGAGATGCATCAAACCCTTGATGCACATACCATGACCCGTTAGGAATATCGCTCAATCCGACTTTGGCAAGACACAAACACCCGGCTATGTGAATGGTGCCGAGTTACTCATCATCATGATTGATTTCCCCAAACCTATTTGTTTCTTTCTAACTTCCAGCCAACATCTCAACTTTACTTTCACTTACTTTTCATTTTATTGCTTCCAAATTCCCGGATAGGTAAAGGGAGGCAAATATGTATATGAGGGGCTAAGCATGATCAAGAAGAAGAAGAGAAGAGAATGAATTGCCTTGGTCTTCCCAGGAAGAAAGTGAGATAACTCATCATGTGGTGTCAACCTTCAAATTCAACATAATTTGGATAAAAACAAAGTATTAAACATGCCAAAATTTCAAACAAAGCATTTAGCAACTTAAACATATCATAAAACCTTTCAAACATATATAGATTTTAAAACCAGTCTTCAAACAAAAATCATCACTGAGGTCATATCTTGATAAGAAGCACAAAAATCGTTTCGAAAACTGTTCCAGTTAAACCACCTCGGTCGAGATGTTCTAAGTCAACCGAGGTGAAGTACCTCGATTGGTCAGAATCACTTCGGTCGAGGTCATAAATTTTTTTTTTCAAACCAGTTTTTGACATTTTTCTCAATCAAATAACCTGTATGTATGCATGTAATCTCAGATAAGCATATAGAGCAAAATAAAACATAGATATCCATCGAGTCAAGTCATACATCCACATAAGTTAAATAATACATCCGAATACCCCATACTTGGGACACATTGTCCCAATGGGTCAAAATAAGTCTACAGAAACAAAGTACTCACCGGATAAAGCTGAGCTGCATAATAAATAAATAGAGAAAATCCTGCAAGCTCTCAATAATCCCGATCCGGTGGTGGTGGTGGAACGTACGGGTACTGAGATGGGTCGAAATGATAGCCCTTGACATGCTGAAACTGAATCTCAGCCATCGTGTGCTGGTAATGTAGTCTCTCTTGCATCTCTCTGATATCCAAGGACAGGCCAGCATAGGAATCTATCATCTGATCCGTCAGATCATCGATCCGACGGTGAGCAATTGGATCCCTCTGCCTGCGTACCCTACGCCTAGCGGGACGTGCTGGTGCTGCAGCTGGCTCCTCCTCAGTCTCGTCGTCATCTAAATCAATGACCGGCGCACTAGTCCCAGCCGTGTCTGTGCCCGTATCCATGGCAGCACCGCCATCCTCATCATCATCCTCATCCTCCTCAGCCTCATCCTCCTCAGCTGGCTCCTGAGCTGCTGCTGCTGCCTCTCTGGCGTCCTCCATCAGCGGAATCCATGTAGTCTT
This sequence comes from Fagopyrum esculentum, assembly GCA_033239045.1. Classification (NCBI taxonomy): domain Eukaryota; kingdom Viridiplantae; phylum Streptophyta; class Magnoliopsida; order Caryophyllales; family Polygonaceae; genus Fagopyrum; species Fagopyrum esculentum. Next base: position 41,783,808 of record BSUD01000005.1, on the reverse strand, counting down.
CCAGTAATACGGATCATACACAGAGAACTGAGCTGACCACCTAATCCCCTGAGGTGCAGTCTGCTCCCTGTTAGCATGAAATATTGTGATAATTTAGGCACGTTTTCTAAGTGTATTTCATCTACTTTGGTATTCATTGATAAAGCATTGAAGCATTTGTGAGTTAGTTTACCTATTTTGTCGATATAGAGGTCTACATAAGCTTTGTGTTGATTGTAGGAAATTAAGAGCTAATTCCAAACGGATTGTGAGAGAATGGAGTTAGATTGAGCATGTCCAAGGATTGAGGACATCTCTAGGAGCTAAGGAAGGTGCTAACTTGAAGAATAGCACGAGACTAAGGAGAATTACGAACTACCTCTAAACCATGCTCTAAAATACGGCCGTACTAGATTCCACGTTCTAGTCCACGACCGTGGAACTTGGCAAGACAAGCGTGGATCATTCCAGCAACTTACACGGCCGTGGAGGGTTGTGACAAACCGTGACCCAATTCCACGCTCTAAATTACGGGCGTGGAACCCTTCCAAGACCGTGATCTTGACGATCTTTTACGCAATATTTTAAACCACGATCTTCTACGCAATGGGCTGGGCTCATATTTTATCTTACACTATAAAAGGACGGAAGAAGAGAGATTCCGTCACCTTCGCTTACACTTCGGCTTACCCTAGTTTTACGCCTTCGTTGAGATCGTCGTTGAGAGATTTGCGCTTTGTCCTATTGAGATCTCCGGATTGACGGAAAGAGTGAAGATTTGGAAGACTTGTTCGTAAGGAGATTACGCTTCATCTTTAGGTTTGATTAGAAGACAGATTGACATCCCGCTCTTCGTTCTTATCTATGTTTTGTGATTGTTTATGTTATTCCGAATCTATCGATATTATTGTTCTTGATTTGTGGATTGAGATTGACTTGAGATTTATTCAAGGTTTTCGGAAGTTTTCATCTTTCATTCTTTTAAATCTTGAATTTGATATCATAACGACTGTTGTTGGCTAAAACCCTTTAGCAATTCTAAGGTGAAGGGTTGATAGTTGTGGCTTAGATGATGATAGATCGATCGTAAACAGATTGGATCCTGAGAGTTAGAGAGAATCGCCGACGAACCTAATCCACGGTCTGTTCTTGAGCTTCCACGGCCGTGGAACTCAAGAACTACCCGTAATTTTGTGTCAGTTTACGAACCTTGCTTTTACTTTAATCCAAAGTTAAAGATTTGCTTTAACTTAGTCTTGGCTTGCCTTTTCTAGGTGGTAGTGAAGCCTCAACAACCTCTACCTTGATTCTGAGTGTCACAACCTTAATCGGTTTAGTTAGTCTTGATCCTTGGATTACAAGTTTGGGTATTTGACGTTAATTCTTACCTTTAGATCCTTTCTATACTGAAGCCTCAACAACCTTTATAGAGAGCGTCTTTAAGTGGGTCATATAAGGTTTTTGGAACTTCACCGTACAATTACTTTACATTCGTATACCTTTGCAAACCTTAACTCTGTCCTTATATCTTTAGTATATCTTGAATCGATTGCCACAACTGGATTTCTGGATCTTTAGGATTGTTGTTTTCCCAATAATTTGAAAAGCTTCATACATTTACTTGCTTGATAATCTATAAATGGATTTAACCCCCCAAATCCCTGTGTTCGATACTCTGGAATTCTTGCTTAACTATATCGATCTGTACACTGCGGGTTCGCTTGCTTGATTTCTAGTTTTATAATTAAAGCTTATTTGCACGCACGCTAAGTGGCGAACAAGTTTTTGGCGCCGTTGCCGGGGATTTGGTCTAGGCCGAATTCGGTTATCGGTTGTCAAGCTTGGGAGCTTCTCCCTTGTTATTTGATATCTCTTCGAGTGTATGCGCATGTCTAGGAACACCGAAGACCTCTTACCTCTTGATCAAGAGCTTGAGAGGACTTTGAGAAGAAAGCTTAAGGGAAGAAAAATGGCTGAAGAAAGAGAACGTGATCTCCAATCGGAGTTAGCAGAAAAAGAAGCTCAACTCCAATGGAGTGAGAAGACTCGTAAGGAAGAGATGGATCGTCATCAAACAAAGGTTGATGATCTATCGGACATGATGTTCCAAATGAGGTTGGAAATAAACAACCTTAAGGAGAAAAAGAAAAGGAGGAGACCGGGAAGATCGGTTAGAGCCAACTCATCCAATGAGGATAGCGACTCCTCCATGCCACCGCTAGAGGAAATTGATCCCACGATCAATGTGAATCCATTCTTTCCACGGCCAGCTGCAAATCGCCGTGTTCCACCTAGGAATGCGAGGGTCGAACGTGTAGAAGAGGAGCCAAGAACTCTTGGCCAAAGAATGGATCCAACGCAGCAACCACGCCGTTTAGGTGTGAACTTTGATGCTGACGATGTACAAGGGTTTAGCTTCAACCCTCAAGTTATCACCAATGTTCGCCAAAACCAATTTGGTGGAACAAGTGCTGAATCTCCACACCAACATCTACAAAACTTTGAGATTATGATGGAGACAATGAAGCCTAAGAACGCAACTACCAACAGCTACAAACTTAAGCCTTTCTTCTTCTCCTTGAAGGGGAAAGCATTGTCTTGGTATCAAGCTCTTCCAAGTGGAAAGCTTGAGACATGGGAGGATCTTTCCGCGGAGTTCCTCACTAAGTTCTTTCCGTCATCCAAAACGGCGGAGCTAAGAGGTAAGATTAATGCATTTTCTATGAGATCTAACGAAAGCTTGTTTCAATCTTGGGAAAGATTTCAGGATTTGCTATTGGATTGCCGTCATCATGGCATATCCAAGCTTGCACTATTGGAGATATACTATAAGGGGCTGGATGTGGAGACACAATTCAAGCTCCAATCCCTCTCATGTGGTACATTCATGAACATGAGGGAAGATGACGCTTGGGACTTCATTGAGAAGCAAGCGCGAGTCATAGAGAAGTATTCTCACCGGAAAGTGGAGGGGAATCGTGTGAAGCAAGGAGCAAAGCTCACACATGAAGCTCAAACTCAAATCTTTTCTCTCAACAACGAGATTAAAGAGTTGAAAGAAGCTATCAAGACCAACTTTCCAAAGCAACAAGGAAAAGATGTGGGTTATTTAGGCAACAACAATAACCACAACGGTGGTGAGAATACAAACCGCAACAACAACAACAACAACCGGAACAACAACCGGAATAATTGGAACAACAACAACAACAACCGGAACAACAATTGGAACAACAATAGGGGTTCAAACAACAACAATTGGCGCTCCAATCAACAAAACTCCGGTAATTCTTATCCTTCCAATTCAAATTCACTAACTCCACCTTCCTCTTCTTCCACTCCTTTGAAAAGCCAGGGGCAAACATCTAATGGTGGAAGTACTTCGGGGAAAGAGAAGCCCGATCCCATGTTGGAAACGATTTTGGGGAAGCTTCAAGGGTTGGAGACTCGCATCATCAAGGTTGATGATCACATTTCTAAGGTTGATAAAGCCCAAAAGGTTTTAGAAAACCAAATGTTCAGCCATGCGGAGGAAGTTCCTAGGAATCAAGGGAAACTTCCAGGAAAAACGGAGGACAACCCAAAAGGAAGGGTGATGGAAATCACAACTAGGAGCGGAGTGACAACTACCGACCCGCAGCCTAAGTTTGTAGAAGTCCCGTTGAGAAAGAGAAAGAAAAGGGGAAGGAGAATGAAGATGTCTACATTCCTCCTCCAGCTTACAAACCTCCCCTACCGTTCCCACAATCTAGAGCAAGAGCGCATCTAGATAAACAATTCGGTAAGTTTATAGAACTCATGAGCAAATTGCATATTAATATACCTTTCATTGATGCTATTGTAGGTATGCCGGCTTATGGCAAGTTCTTAAAGGAGCTCCTCTCTAACAAGAGAAAGTTAGAGGATTTTGGAGAGGTGAAGATGAGTTCGGATTCTTCGGATCTCATTAAGACCATGAAAGAGAAGATGCCCCCAAAGCTAAAGGATCCGGGGTAATTTTGTATTCCCATAGGAGTGGGAGATGTCACATATGATGCATTATGTGACTTGGGAGCAAGTGTGAGCATCATCCCACTTGCATTATGTAGGAAGATCGGTTTAGGCGACCCTAAACCGGTGAAGATGACGTTGTACATGGCGGATCGATCCATAACTCATCCCGTCGGTATTGTTGAAGACGTCCCGGTCAAGCTAGGTAAATTCTATGTTCCTATAGATTTTGTTGTGCTTGACATTCCTGCAGATAGTCCGGTCCCGATCATTCTCGGGAGACCGTTTCTTGCAACATCCGGCTGCATAGTCGATTGCAAGAATGCTAGACTCGCCTTTGACATAGGATAAGAGAAGGTAGAGTTCGTTCTTTCCACTCTAGTGAAAGAACCAATCTTTGATGAGGATATATTCAATATCCAAGATGAAGAAGGGTTGTCTAGAGAGGAGGTAAGTGCTATTCTCTTCAAAGATCCTTTGCAAAAGGTTATTACTATGAGTCTAATGGATATAGGGGAAGAAGAGGAGTGCAATGAGGCAATTGAAGCCTTAGAAGCACAAGAAGAAGTGTGTGAAGAGGAGTTTGAGAAACTCCACGACGAGGCAGAAAACGTACGGATCCACGGCCATACACTATATTCCACGGCCGTGGATTTCACCAACAAAAGCGTGGCTCACTCCAGAGGGTTACACGGTCGTGGAGAGAACAGAGCAACCGTATTCCCTTTCCACGCCCAAAACCACGGCCGTGGAGGATGCAGAGAGGCCGTAATTTTGGGTTATTCCGAAGGCAATTGTGTCTCTTCCTCAACTTCTCTTGATTTTTCTCCAACACCTTCTACATCCTTACACACTTCTAAGGAACCATCGGAGACTCCTCAAGAACCATTAGAGACTCCTAAAGCTATGGAACTAAAGCCGCTTCCTACACACCTAAGGTACGCATTTCTTGGACCTAATTCTACCTATCCGGTAATTGTTAGTTCCGATTTAAGCATAGATGAACATAGTAAGCTTATGGTTGTCCTTAGGAAACATAGGAAAGCCTTAGGATATACTATAGATGATTTAGTTGGAATTAAACCTTCCCTATGCATGCACAAGATCTTAATGGAAGAGGACTTTAGAACTTCAAGACAGCCTCAAAGGCGGTTAAATCCGACCATGAAGGAGGTTGTCAAGAAGGAAATTCTTAAACTTCTTGATGCACGTATCATCTACCCTATCTCCGATAGCAAGTGGGTGAGTCCGGTACAAGTAGTTCCGAAGAAGGGAGGAATGACGGTCATCACCAACAAGAATAACGAACTCATTCCTACCCGAACCGTAACAGGATGACGGATGTGCATAGACTACCGCAAGCTAAACAACGCGACGAGGAAGGATCACTTCCCACTACCCTTCATCGATCAAATGCTTGAAAGGTTAGCGCAACATTCGCACTTTTGCTATCTTGACGGTTATAGTGGTTTCTTTCAGATTCCGATGCACTCGGATGATCAAGAGAAGACCACATTCACGTGCCCGTGGGGTACGTTTGCCTATAGGAGGATGCCGTTCGGGCTTTGCAACGCCCCAGCCACCTTTCAAAGGTGCATGATGGCCATCTTCTCCGAATATATAGAGGAAATCATGGAGGTTTTTATGGATGACTTCTCCGTTTATGGTTCCTCTTTTGACAATTGTCTTTCTAACCTTGCTCTTGTGTTACAAAGGTGTGAAGACACTAACCTAGTTCTTAATTGGGAGAAGTGTCAATTCATGGTGAAGGAAGGCATTGTATTAGGACACTTAATCTCTAGTAGAGGGATTGAGGTGGATAAAGCTAAAATAGAGACTATAGAAAAGCTTCCTCCCCCAACTTCGGTGAAAGGGATAAGAAGTTTTCTAGGACATGCTGGATTTTATAGACGCTTCATAAAGGATTTCTCTAAAATATCAAAGCCGCTAACTAATCTATTGATGAAGGATGCAGTTTTTGAGTTTTCGCAGGAATGCTTAGATGCGTTTAACATGATTCGGGAAGCTATAATTTCAGCCCCTATTATCCAACCTCCGGATTGGAATCTTCCCTTTGAGGTTATGTGTGACACAAGTGACGTAGCTATAGGAGCTGTTCTTGGACAAAGAAAGGAAGGGCGAACCCACGCTATCTACTACGCTAGCAAGACGCTAGATGAAGCGCAGCTCAACTACGCCACTACGGAAAAGGAATTTTTAGTTATTGTTTATGCAATTGACAAATTTCGCTCTTATCTTGTAGGTGCAAAGGTGATTGTGTACACGGATCATGCTGCGATCCGGTATCTCCTTGCAAAGAAGGATGCGAAGCCAAGGCTAATTAGATGGATTCTTCTCCTACAAGAATTCGATCTAGAGATCCGCGACAAGAAAGGTTCAGAAAATTCTGTTGCGGATCATTTGAGTCGTCTAACACATCTAGAGGACGACCACCTACCTATAGATGACTCCTTCCTGGACGAACATTTACATATCATAGAGGAGTGCATCGATGTGATCTCCAAAGGTAACAAACCATGGTTTGCTGATTTTGTTAACTATTTGGTTTGTCAGGAGATACCACCCGGATTATCCTACGCACAAAGAAAGAAGTTCTTTAAGGATGTCCGGGAATACTTTTGGAATGAACCTCTCCTCTTTAAGAGAGGTCCGGATGGCATCATTCGGCGATGTGTGCCGGAAGATGAGATGCAAAGTGTCATCCGCCATTGTCATTCACTACCTTGTGGAGGACACACTAGTTCGAACAAGACTAGCGCTAAGGTATTGCAATCTGGATTCTTTTGGCCTACTCTATTTAAAGATGTGCAAACCTTTGTTTCGTGCTGCGATGCTTGTCAAAGAACAGGAAATATCTCTAGGAGGAATGAGATGCCTCTCAACAACATCCAAGAGGTGGAGATCTTTGACGTTTGGGGAGTAGACTTCATGGGACCTTTCCCATCATCTTGTGGTAACCAATACATACTTTTAGCGGTTGATTATGTTTCAAGATGGGTTGAAGCGATTGCCTCTCCCACCAATGATGCCATGGTAGTGGTTAAGTTCTTTAACAAGACCATTTTCCCGCGATTTGGGACACCACGGACCATCATTAGTGATGGAGGCTCTCACTTCATTGCCCGGCGCTTTGAAGCTCTTTTAGCTAAGTATGGGGTGACTCACAAGATCGTCACCCCTTATCATCCACAAACTAGTGGACAAGTTGAGATTTCAAACCGGGAGATCAAAGGAATCCTAGAGAAGACGGTTTCAAGGACAAGGAAGGATTGGTCCTTGAAGCTAGATGATGCATTGTGGGCATACCGGACTGCATACAAGACTCCCATCGGAACCACACCATACAACCTTGTGTATGGGAAGTCTTGTCACTTACCGGTAGAGTTGGAGCACAAGGCGTTTTGGGCAATCAAGTGGTTGAATTTCTGCATGAAGGAAGCGGGAGAGAAACGTCTCTTGGACCTAAATGAGCTTGAAGAACTCTGCTTGAACGCTTACGAAAAAGCCAAGATTTACAAAGAAAGAGCAAAGCGTTGGCATGATAAGCATATCATTCCAAAGGACTTCAAAGAAGGAGATCAAGTTCTCCTCTTCAATTCAAGGCTTCGTCTCTTTCTAGGTAAGTTTAAATCTCGTTGGACCGGACCTTTTCTAATCAAACGTATTTTTCCCCATGGTGCAGTTGAAGTATGGGTGAAACGGGCGGAAGCTTTAAGGTGAACGGTCAACGACTCAAGAAGTAAACACCGGAACTCCAAGCTGAAGAGTTCGCGCCCACCGCACTCGAATAAGTGCGAATTTGGTCTAGCTACGGACCTTAAACAAAGCGCTTCTTGGGAGGCAACCCAAGGTATTGCATTTACGTTTTTGTTTTTGATTCATAGATTAGCTTAGTTTAGATGTTTTTGCTTTGTTTTGCCTTCGATAACTTCCGGTATGTTCGTGTTTTTGGATGTAGGAATAGTGGAAAAGGAAAGGGGAAGAGAAAGTTTGAAGAAAAGTGACGAAACTTGGACTTTGGAGCATTACAGAGAGTTCCACGGCCTAAACCACGGCCGTGACAGCTACAGTGACCGTAATTTTCAAAAGCCTGAGAAAAATCACCAAAACCACGGTTCCGTACATTTCCACGGCCGTGGAACCCCCCGATAGACCGTGATTTTCAAAAATTTTTACAGCCACTATATAAACCACGTTTCTTCACAAAACACATCAAAATACCCAAACCACGCCCCAAAATCGCCGAATTGCTTCCCCCACTCTCAAATCTTCATCCGTTAATCGTTTTTAACGATTATTTGACCCAAACTGAAGCAAATCCAACCACCAATGAGATCCAAGCAACAATTCAAGCGGCAAATCACCGGAGAAGCCATAATTCGGATTCCAAAATCCGAAAACCTAGGTTTTTGGCTCTCTCTCTATCTTTGTCGATTCGGTCTTGAAATTGCTAGAATTTTTAGGAATAACTGATTGGAATTGGAAGGAAATTAGTCTAGGACTGTTGATGTTGAATTTGGTGAGATTCTGTTGAAGTTTGTGAAATTACGTACAGAACCACGGTTCTTGGAGCTTCCACGGCCGTGGAATACTTAGAACAGACCGTGGTTTTTGCCAGATTATGGATTTTGTGAGGAGAGTGTCCGGTACGAATAAGGACAAGAATAAGGATAAGGATAAGAACAAGAAAAGGAAGGGCAACCTCTCTTCCTCTTCTAGAGCACCACCCCCTTCATCTCCTTCATCCCCTTCACCTCCATCATCACCATCATCACCATCACCACCTCGCCCTAAGATCCCTACCATTCATGAGGATCATCTCGATGCTTTATAGAGGATCCATAAGAGGACGGTCATAGGACCTAGATACCTATTGCTTGAGGAGTTAGAGCTTCTACATGTGGTAGGAGACATTACTTGGCTCTTGGATAGAGCCGGCTTAGTCATCTTTTCCGCTATTCGGGAAGATGCATATGAGGAGATTACGAGGGAGGTTGTGGTTTCCTTTGAGCATAGTCATGTGGACAGGACAATTTCTTTCCGGCTAATGGAAAGAAACTATGATGTCTCCATCAGGGAGTTTGGAGCCTTCTTCGGGTTCCACGAGACCTTCAATGGTCGTTTCCCCAGTGGCGTATACACCAAGGATTTCTGGGAAGAGATCGCTATGATCTACGCCAACGAGGACCGCTGGCAGCCAGCTGATACCAAGGCTAAGTTGATGTATCACTTAGCCTTGAAGATTGCTCACAGGGTACTTTCTGAGTGTCTCTTCCCTAAGACGTAGACACCTCAGAAGATCAAGATAGATGAGCTCTTTCTTCTCTACTGTATGCTATACGGTAGACCTGCTGACTGCGCCACCCTCTTAGCTGCTACCATGAGCAAGCTAAAGATTAAGAGGGCTGGCAACATTGGATGTGGTGGGATAGTCACCCACCTTGCTCGACAGTTAGGGGTAGATTTTTCTGCTTGCACACGTATTGCTGCTACACCCCTAGGACTACATAGCCTCATGACTAGAGGCATCATCTTCCCCACCCATAGAGGTCCACCATACGCTGCTATGCCATGGGAGAGTAGGACCGGGAGAGGTATAGAGTGGCTCCCCGAGTATTCCATTATGGCTGGACGCCATAACTGGAAGGCGACGTTCGCTGCCATGCATGCGAACAGATTGGTAGCCCCTCCTTACGTTCCACCACCACCAGTTGTAGAGGAGGAGATGGGAGGTGGAGATGATTATGAGGGAGGAGGAGGAGTTGAGTAGGACTTTGGTACATTCCCGGATCAGCCGGATGCAGTTCCTGACATGCCTAGGCATTCTCCCCGCCCCACTAGAGCTTCAGGATCATCCTCTCGCCGTGCTAGTGTGAGCGAGAGGCCGACTTGGATGGCAGATCCTCCTACCTGGTATGGCACTCAGCCGGAGTGGATGAGAGCTCCACCGCCTTGGCACGCACAACCACCACCTGCACCAGCACCTTCAGATGCACCGGCGTGGTACAGCCAGCCGCCTGGCTGGTACGAGCAGTTGCCAGAGTAGGCTACCGACCTTTCCAGCAGGGTTGGAGTTTTGGAGATCCGTGCTGATGCTAGGGATGCACGTGTGGACGATCTAGACCACATGATGAGAGACGTTTACCGCCAGCAGTTCGGGCGGTACTATGATCCCAGCTTCTCTCCGTTTCCGCCTCCACCGCAGTGACGACCTTGATGATCGACAGTTTTAGCCGCTTCACCACCATTTTGTGAGTTCTTTTTTCTTTCTTTCTTTTCTTCTTTTTCTTTTCTTTGAACATTAGGGACAATGTTTGTTCCAAGTATGGGGTGGGGTGTGACTAATAGTTTGTAATAACTCTTACTCACTTTGTATGCTTTATCGAGACTATCTTGTATGTTTCATTATTGCATTGCATGAAAAAGAATTTGAAAAACCCATAATAATTGAAAAATTTTGAAAATTTTGTGCTTCTAAGGATAGAGATGATTTCCATGATAATCACCACTTGTGAATTGAGTATTGATGACAATCGCATGCTTAAACAAATAGTAAGTTGAAAAGAAATTGAACGAGTTGATTATCCCTCTTTTGCAAATTTCATAATGTGATGAATGTTACTTAAATCATGTTGAGAAATTAAGGTTGAAATCACATAATAAGTTCTTATGCTTCCTTTTGAGATGATTAAGGCAATTCGATTTTCCTTCTTCTTTCTTTGATCATTTAGCCCCTCATTGAAATAATGACCTCCTTTACCTATCCGGGAATTTGGAAGGGTTGAATGAAAAAGGCATGTTTGATGTGGGAGGGCCATGAAAGCAATATTTTGCATTCAAAAGAATAGAAAGAAATTATAGGTTTGGGGAAGTCAATTATGATGATGAGTAACTCGGCACCATTCACATAGCCGGGTGTTTGTGTCTTGCCAAAGTCGGATTGAGCGATATTCCTAGCGGATTATGGTATGTGTGCTAAGGGTTTGAGGCATCTCGTAAAAATGAGAAACGCCAATCTCCTTGGCTTCGGTTTTTGTGCACCTCTACCCATAACTCCAAAAGTAAAGTCGAAAAATGAAAAGAAGAGAGCGAAGCTCTAAGTTGAAAGTGCTGCGGAAACCACAAGAGAAGAAGAAAAGAGTAGTTATCCACTTTCCCAGATTCATGCACCACATTCCTTAAAGTTTTCCCTCCCTTTCCACATTCTAGACCTTGTTTGAAAGTCCTTAAGATCAAAAGAATGTTATATGACTTGGTGATCTAAATTGAAGTTTCTTATGATTGATTTTGATAATGTTTAAAGGTTGTGATGTTTACATGGAAGTTTGATTGATTGATGAGCTTTCTTTGCTCTTTACTCTTTGATTATGCATATGAAAGTCTTATAAGCAAATGAAGCAAGATTTGAGAATGATCTATTGATTAGAAGGCACATTCATCTAAAAGAAGTTTTGCTTTGAGAAGGTACACATATTTCATCCTAACTTGTGTTTTAAAAGCTTTTTGAAAGACCTTGCTTAGGGACAAGCAAGTGGCAAGTATGGGGTTATTTGTTAGCATGAAATATTGTGATAATTTAGGAACGTTTTCTAAGTATATTTCATCTACTTTGGTATTCATTGATAAAGCATTGAAGCATTTGTGAGTTAGTTTACCTATTTTGTCGATATAGAGGTCTACATAAGCTTTGTGTTGATTGTAGGAAATTAAGAGCTAATTCCGAACGGATTGTGAGAGAATGGAGTTAGATTGAGCATGTCCAAGGATTGAGGACATCTCTAGGAGCTAAGGAAGGTGCTAACTTGAAGAATAGCACGAGACTAAGGAGAATTACGAACTACCTCTAAACCACGCTCTAAAATACGGCCGTACTAGATTCCACGTTCTAGTCCACGGCCGTGGAACTTGGCAAGACAAGCGTGGATCATTCCAGCAACTTACACGGCCTTGGAGGGTTGTGACAAACCGTGACCCAATTCCACGCTCTAAATTACGGGCGTGGAACCCTTCTACGACCGTGATCTTGACGATCTTTTACGCAATATTTTAAACCACGATCTTCTACGCAATGGGCCGGGATCATATTTTATCTTACACTATAAAAGGACGGAAGAAGAGAGATTCCGTCACCTTCGCTTACACTTCGGCTTACCCTAGTTTTACGCCTTCGTTGAGATCGTCGTTGAGAGATTTGCGCTTTGTCCTATTGAGATCTCCGGATTGACGGAAAGAGTGAAGATTTGGAAGACTTGTTCGTAAGGAGATTACGCTTCAATTTTAGGTTTGATTAGAAGATGGATTGACATCCCGCTCTTCGTTCTTATCTAAGTTTTGTGATTGTTTATGTTATTCCAAATCTATCGACATTATTGTTCTTGATTTGTGGATTGAGATTGACTTGAGATTTATTCAAGGTTTTCGGAAGTTTTCATCTTTCATTCTTTTAAATCTTGAATTTGATATCATAATGACTGTTGTTGGCTAAAACCCTTTAGCAATTCTAAGGTGAAGGGTTGATAGTTGTGGCTTAGATGATAATAGATCGATCGTAAACAGATTGGATCCTGAGAGTTAGAGAGAATCGCCGACGAACCTAATCCACGGTCTGTTCTTGAGCTTCCACGGCCGTGGAACTCAAGAACTACCCGTAATTTTGTGTCAGTTTACGAACCTTGCTTTTACTTTAATCCAATGTTAAAGATTTGCTTTAACTTAGTCTTGGCTTGCCTTTTCTAGGTGGTAGTGAAGCCTCAACAACCTCTACCTCGATTCTGAGTGTCACAACCTTAATCGGTTTAGTTAGTCTTGATCCTTGGATTACAAGTTTGGGTATTTGACGTTAATTCTTACCTTTTAGATCCTTTATATACTGAAGCCTCAACAACCTTTATATAGAGCGTCTTTAAGTGGGTCATATAAGGTTTTTGGAACTTCACCGTACAATTACATTACATTCGTATACCTTTGCAAACCTCAACTCTGTCCTTATATCTTTAGTATATCTTGAATCGATTGCCACAACTGGATTCTTGGATCTTTAGGATTGTTGTTTTCCCAATAATTTGAAAAGCTTCATACATTTACATGCAGTACAGACTCAGAAGCTCACCCTGTCTGATCTTCTGGGGCGTCTCAGTACGCGCCAAAAGTGTCTCGCTGAAGATCCGATGAGCAAGTCTAAATGCCAGATGGAATATAATCTTCTCCCTAGAATCTCCAGGTCGCCACCTGTCAGCGTGCTCAACCACATGAGCAATCTGTCCCCAAAACTCTCGAGCTACAGCTCGAGAGATAAAATCAGCAACAGTAGGGGCCGGGAAGCAAAAGATATCCCGCCAGTGGTCCATGGGAACTATATAATTCCGGTTCATCAACCGGTACTTGATGGCGTGCTCGGTGGGCAAGTAGGTGACGGAGCTGACAAACTCCAAGGTGGACTCAAGGTAGGCCGGAGCTCTAATCTCAGTGAACTGCTCCAGCCCCACCATAGAAATCATCCGTCTCAGATCATCATCAACATAGAGGCAGTCGAAAGCAGAAATGTCCAGGAAACGTGGTGCAACCACTGGACGGGCCGCTATGCGGTCATAGTCGACTTGGTGACGCTCATGGATCACCGGTCTAGAACGGCGTGAAGAAGAAGAAGGAGAAGGAGAATATCTGTCTCTCAACACTAATTGCCTGTCAGAACTCATTTTCTGCAATCTGTCAGACCACCTCGGTCTCTTTGACAACTCTCTAGAACACCTCGGCCGAGGCGCAGGCCGACTGGACCGAGGCGAAGCGCTGTTCGATCGCAACTCTCAAAAATCCAGTTCTTTTCCCCCAATATCACTGCCAAAGGTTCCTATGGGGTACTTAATCCTTTTTCAGCAAAATGCAGGGGCAACCAAAGCCCAAATCGAAAGAAATAAGTGGGGAAAAGGAGGTTAGGGTTTTCTCGAATTTTACCCAGATTTGGCCGATTTCGTGCTTTTTTTCTGCAGATTGGTGCTTGCAATTTGATCCTCTACCCTTTGCTTGCAGTTTGGAAGCGAGAATCGTCGAAAACGAGCGAGAAACGAAGAAACAAGGTGAATTTGCCGTTTCGGTCGAGAAGGAGGTAGAGGGAGGAGAGAGAAATCTCAGCCCCCTTTTATACCCTTTTCTGGAACTGCTATCACCTCGGTCGAGATGGTCTCGACTGGACCGAGGTGGATCTTCGGAAACCCTAGTCGCCTAGGTTGCTCAAGAATCATCTCGGTCGAGGTGTTGTGACAGCAACCGAGATGTGTCTCAGTCAAACTCCGTCTTCTCAAATTCTCGAACTTCTGTCCTTCCAGTTTTTGCTCCTGGGTTGTATTCCTTCCTTAGATGTCACCTGTTGTCTGTCTAGGACGCCAAAAACAAAACGAAGCAAAGCAAAAGCAAACTATCTAAATCTAGACTAGAAAAAGAGAAAAGAAAGCAATACCTTGGGTTGCGTCCCAAGAAGCGCTTGATTTAAGGTCGCTAGCTGGACCGTACGGCATTTCTCAAACAAGGTATAGCGGTGCAACCTCCTAAACTGGAACTTCCGGTTTGTATTTCTTAAGTCTATGACCATTAACCTTGAAGCTTCCACTCGTTTCTCCCCAAATCTCAACTGCACCATAAGGGAAAACATGTTTCAGAACATAAGGTCCGGTCCATCTAGATTTCAACTTACCTGGAAAGAGGCGGAGGCGGGAGTTGAAGAGTAGAACTAAGTCTCCTTCTTTAAGCTCCTTAGGAATGATACGCTTGTCATGCCATTTCTTCGTCCTTTCTTTATAGATCTTTGCATTCTCATAAGCGTTCAAACGCATCTCCTACAGCTCATTGATATCCAATAGCCGCTTCTCACCGGCTTCCTTGATGTCGAAGTTCAACTATTTGATCGCCCAATACGCCTTGTGTTCTAACTCAACGGGCAAATGACAAGACTTCCCATATACCAAATTATAAGGGGTGGTACCAATGGGAATCTTGAATGCGGTCCTGTAAGCCCAAAGAGCGTCGTCCAACTTCATGGACCAATCTTTCCTAGTCCTAGAGACGGTCTTCTCCAAGATTGCTTTAATTTCTCTATTTGAGATCTCGACCTGTCCACTAGTTTGAGGGTGATAAGGAGTTCCTACCTTGTGGGTTACCCCATACTTTGATAAAAGTGCCTTAAACTTCCGGTTGATGAAATGCGTCCCATCGCTGATGATGATGCGTGGAGTCCCAAAACGTGGAAAGATAGTCCTATTAAAGAACTTCACAACCACCATGGCGTTATTAGTGGGAGAGGTAATGGCTTCAACCCATCTAGAGACGTAGACAGCTAGGAGAATGTAGAGGTTTCCTCCGGATGATGGGAAAGGTCCCATGAAATCTACTCCCCATACATCAAAGATCTCAACCTCCTCTATGTTATTGAGCGGCATCTCATTCCTTCTAGATAAGTTCCCTGTTCTTTGGCATGCATCACAAGAGACAACAAACGTTTGCATATCCTTAAATAATGTGGGCCAAAAGAAACCGGAACGTAATATCTTAGCGCATGTCTTGTTGGCGCTAGCATGCCCTCCACAAGGGAGCGAGTGACAATGCCGTATGACGCTATTAACTTCATCTTCCGGAATGCATCTTCGAAGCATCCCATCCGGCCCTCGCTTGAATAGCAGCGGTTCATCCCAGTAGTAATGGCATACATCCTTGAAGAATTTCTTCCTTTGAGCGTACGCCAATCCGGGTGGTATTTCTTGGCAAACAAGATAATTAACAATATCAGCATACCAAGGTCCTTTATTATCAGAAATTTGGTGGAGAGAATGTTCCACCAAATGAGGATGAATGTTAGAAAAGGGAGTAAGAAGTTTGTTATTTTCAGTAGTCTCAGTTGACATCATCTCGCTTTCGACCTCGGTCGAGGTCCAGAGAGGTTGACTGAGATGTTCTTCAGTCACCTCGCTTGGTCCAAGAAGTGCCTCGGTCGAGGTACTGTAACTGGAACCGAAACTGGAGATCTTCTTCTCCTGGATTAGTCTTTCAGTTTTAGCTCCTAGATCGTCTTCCAGCGCCTTTAAGCTCCGTATATCTGCATCACAAGAAGCATCTATACCTTCCTCCATTAAGCTAAAGCTAATAACTTTTTCAAGTGGATCTTTAATAAGGATAGAGCTCACCAATTCTCTTGATTCTTCTTCATCATAGATGTTGAAGATATCATCTCCTAGCTGCTCTCCCTTCATAGCCGCAAGTAATGCAAACTCCACTTCATCTCCGCCAATGTTGAATTTTAAGTTGGCGTTTTTACAAACCACATTACAACCCGAAGTTGCTAGAAATGGTCTCCCAGGAATGATAGGAACGGGATAATCTGCGGGAATGTCAAGCACAACAAAGTATATAGGTAAATAGAAGTTACCTAACTTGACCGGAACGTCTTCCAAAATGCCCACGGGATGGGTAATGGAGCGGTCCGCCATGTATAACCGTATCTTCACCGGCTTGGGCTCTCCAAGTCCGATCTTAACACATAGCTCCAGCGGGATGATGCTCACGCTGGCTCCTAGATCATATAAGGCTTCACAAGTGACATCCCCAACTTGAATGGGAATGCAAAATGAGCCGGGATCTCTCAACTTGGGCGGCATCTTCTCCTTCATGATTTGAATAAGCTCCGAGGATTTAGATGTCATCCTTACTTCACCAAAGTCTTCCAACTTCCTCTTCCTTGATAGAATCTCTTTCAAGAACTTCCCATAGGCGGGCATCCCTAGAATAGCATCAAGGAAAGGGATATTAATGTGTAGTTTATTCATCAAGTCAAGGAACTTACCAAAATGCTTGTCTAGATGTGCTCTAGCCCTTTACTGGGGGAATGGAAGTGGTGGTTTATATGCAGGAGGTGGAATATAAACTTCAGTTTTCTCCTCCGCTTTCTGTGGCTCCACCTCGGTTGGCATCTCGGCCGAAGTGTTCTTCGATTGTACCTGGACCGAGGTGGTCTTCGTCTGTACTGGCATCGACCGAGGCATTGGATCTGCAGTTTTCAGTCCACTTCTCGTCGTTATTGCCATGATCTGTCCTTTAGGGTTGCTTTCCGTCCTTGCTGGAAGCTTCCTTGGATCTCTTGGTGCTTCATTCGCCTTGTTAAAGAATTGTTGTTCTAAGGCTTTTTGTGCCTTCGAAAATGAAGTCATGGACGTCTCCATAGAGTTGAGCTTGATCAAGATGGCCTCCAGCACCGCATCTTTCTTTTCCGGCTGGGACGAACTCGATCCTTGCTCCTGGCTCTTCAATGGAGTAGAAGAAGAAGAAGAAGAAGAAGAGAGGAAAGGATTAGAGGAGTCATTCGAATTGGAGTTAGAGTAAGGGTTACCCGAATTTTGGTTGTTTGCCCTCCAATTATTGCTGTTGGATCCTCTATTGTTATTGTAGTTGTTGTTCTGGAAACCGTTGTTGTTGTTCCGGTAACTATTGTTGTTCCTTGATCCTTGATCTTCCTTCTTGGTTTGAGAAACTAAAAGTTCCTTCAATTGTTTCACATCATTCTTCAAAGAAGTGAGTTTATCATTGTTAGGTGGAGCATCTTGAAAGTTGACTCTTTTAACTCCACCTTCAGCTCCTTGGTGGGAGTATTTCTCCATGTGCAAAGCTTGCTTCTCTATGAACTCCCAAGCTTCTTCAATCGGCATGTCCATGAACGTGCCGACGGATAGTAGTTGAAGGTTGAACTGGGTGTTTCCGTCCAGTCCCTTGAAGTATATCTCCAACAACTCTATCTTTGGAATCCCATGATGGGGGCAATCCAAAAGAATGTCTTTAAATCTCTCCCATGACTTGGACAAGCTCTCCTTGTCCTTCATGATGAATGCATTAATCTTCCCTCTCATTTCAGCAGTTTTAGAGGGGGGAAAGAATTTAGTTAAGAACTCCGTCGTCATCTCTTCCCAAGTAATGATTTTTCCTAGAGGAAGAGATTGATACCAAGTAAGTGCTCTATCTTTCAAAGAGAAGTAGAAAGGCCTTAGCTTGTAGTTGTTGTTTTCTATTCTTGAAGGTCTCAAGGTCTCCATCAAGATCTCATAGTTTTGTAGATGTTGATGTGGAGGTTCCCTCTCTAGCCCTCCAAACTGGCATTGGCGAATCATGGAAAGAACTTGTGGTCGAAGCTCATAATCATGGTCCGCTGGATCACCTAGGTCTACTCCTGGACGCCTCAGTTGCTGATTGGGGTCCATCCTTTGCCCTAGGGTCTGTGGAATACATGCAAAAAGAGCATCTCGGACTGGCATTCGAGGTGGAAGTATCTCGGCCGGGGCAGCAGGTACTGGATTCTGCCTTGGTCGAGAATCTGGAACAGGGTCTTGCCTCGGTCGAGGATCTGGGTTTGGTCGAGGTAGATACTGGTCTCGTAAAGCCGCCATATCTGCTTTGCCCGCCTCAGTCCTTGTGCGAGTTTCTTCCCTTTCCAATCTCAGCTCTTCCTTGCTGAGGCGTAGTTGTTCTAACGCCTCCTTCAATTCGGCTTCAAGATCTCGATTATCCTGATTGGCCATCTTCGCTTCTCTCAAGCGTCTTTTGTATGTCTTTTCTGGTTCGGGATCGTAAGGAACGATTTCCTTCCCAGCGTGGGTTCTTCGCATAAACCTAAGAAAATGAACCTGCGAAAGTCACTCAAGTAGAGTGGTTAGTAGAAACAGGGGCAAGCGCCCCGAAAGCCAACCGCAACCGGCTCGGTCTAGACCAAGTTCCCGGCAACGGCACCAAAAACTTGTTCGCTCCAAACGGTGTGTGCAAGCTTTAAATTTATAACCCTAGATGTAAGCTTAAAACAAGGATGCGAACCCGCAGTGTACGGGTCAATCGTAGTAAAAAGCAAGAAATTCCAGGGGTCGATCACAGGGACTTAGTGAAACAAAGCAGGTGTAGGTAGTCTATGTAATTACTAAACCCTTCACAAAAGCTATAAAAGCTAAGAGAATCTTACAAAACCCTTCACAAAAGCTATAAAAGCTATCAACTTCCTTCCTTCAATCTTCCTTCAACCTTCCAAAAAGGTTCTTCAAATCTCCCCGCTGTAGTGGACGTTTTCCAGCTGTAAGCGGATGCCGAATTTGTGGAAAATCCGACCCTTTTTATAGGAAAATTGCCTCCCAAAGATAAAAGATCTTAGAAAGATATTTTCCCATAAAATAGGTAAAATATATGAGCTGAATAATCTTCTGCCTTCCAGGAATCCAGCCTAAAAATATAAGATCCTCTTGCCAAAAATAAAAGATCTCAGCCAAGAATAAAATATATCTCGCCGCGTCCAAGGTGTTCGCCTCGGTCGAGCAGCTCCTCTAGATCACCTCGGTCGAGATGATACTGTAGCTGACCGAGGTGACTCTAAACTGAATGTGAAATCTCTCAAATCTGGTCCAAAGTGAATCTTTAATCCATTTCCATGATTCCTGGATTCTTCCTTAAGCTCCTGAATGTAGCTCCAATGACTCCTTAGCTCCTTTAGCTCTTTTTTTTATGCAAAACGCGCCATTTTACCTACGATTACAATGATACTTGGTGTAGACCTCGATTCCCGCAAAGGTAGATGAAACGACAATATAATCACATAATGTACATCCAAACATGTAGATTATTGAAGATAAAATGTCTAAACATGTCCCAAAATATAGATAATAATTCATGCTATCAGGGTCTAAAAGGCTCTAGCTTGGGTGCGGGAAGGGAAATCAGTAGCAGTCGGAGGGGAGAAACCAAATATACCTCCAAAGACTTCTATAGTGAATTTGTAGGTTCTGTTCATCAGGTGGAATTTGACATAATTTTCATCCGGAACATAAATGACGGAGCTTAGGAATTCGTAAGTCGGCTCTACATAAGCCGATGCTCGGATCGAGACAAACATATCCAGCCCCACATGAGAGATTGATAGCTCCACCTTGATTATGAGTTGTCTACGTGGATGATGGAAGACTTAACATTTATGAGCGATTTTATAAACTAATAAATATCAATCATATTTCTAGATTGCTTGGTGTTTGTTAAATCTATGCATGCCTTGAAAAGCATTTCAAAGGAAGAACGCAGGCCTTGAAGCAGATTACAAAGGGCAAGCGGATTTGAAACAGATATCAAAGGACAAACATGAAGCCTTGAAAAGTGATGCAAAGGAAGATTCGGCTGAATGCTTTCTTAAACAAGATTCAAATCTCAACAATCAAATTTAGGATCTCTACCAAGGATAACAAGAAGATCTTCGAACAAGATTTTAAGAGAAGATTTTGGCCAGCCAATAAAAAGATATTCAAGGGATAAAAAAGAAGATCTTCCAACAAGATTTTAAGAGAAGATCTTGGCCAGCAAACTAGAAGATATTCAACAGATTTGATTAGAAGATCTTGGCCCCAACCACAAGATCTCATAAAGATCTTAACAACCGAAGATAACAAGAATCTAGAGTCTTCAACAAACAAAGATCTTCAATGGAAAAATCCAAGAGAGAAGATCTAGGATCTTCAACAAACAAAGATCTTCAACAGCTCATTTCCAAAGAGAAGATTACGGTGATCTTCAACGAATGTCAAAGAGAAGAAGCAGAAGAGAGAGGATAAAAGATCTTACAGCGGCTACTTTACCTCAACCAAGTAGCGTGATCTATGGAGAAAGAAGAACGTTGCAAACAGCAATTTTACAACGGCTAAGAAGAGTACTCCATAGAAGACTATAAATGAAGATGACGATTGAAGAGAACAACATGAAGCTTACACGGAAATATCTAAAGTCTTCAAGCGATCCAAAACATCTTCATTCGATCCAAGAAGTTTTTCTTCCTCTTAGTTTAGAAAAGCTTTATTCCTTAGAGAGAGAGAAAAACATGAGAGCTTCATTGGAATATCTAGAGAGTGTTATACTCGAGTGTGTGTTACTCTGCGAATTAACTAGGCTATTATAGCTAGGTTAAGAGTTGAAACTAGATCGTAGCATTGACTACTGTGAGAGAAGAAGGGGATTTCTTCTAGGTTGTATCTAGGACTCTTTGAAGCTGATAATAGATAGTTAGATCCTACGGGTAAACCCTAGGATGGAGAGTAGGTTGTTAGAGCCGAACTTCGTAAACATATCACCATGTCGATCTTTTCATTTCTGCACCATATCTTGCTTTATTGTAACTAACATTGCTTTGCAGATTTACAAATTCAAGGCCCTTGAAATCTCAAAGCCCTTGAAAACAAGTTGTGTCACAAAGAGCTCATATTGACATCAAGGCCTTAGAAATCAATTTCAAAGCCTTGAGATAGGTTTATGCAAAAAGTTCTCATACTCTATTCAACCCCTCTTCTAGAGTATTTATATCCTTTATATTCACCTTACAGTTCTTCAAAGATCATCCTCCTCGGTTCATCAACTATGTGGAAGCAAGCAAGATCGTCGATCTCGATGTAACGAGGGGCTATGACCGGACAGGAGCTAATGCGGTCATATTTTTCTTTGAGGTTAGGGATAATTATTGGTATTTGCGGAGGTATAGGGGGTGGGGTGAAGGTTGTCGAGCCTCAGCACGGTCACGGAGCATAGTTTGTCGATTTGATCGACTTAAACTGTCCATTTCAGCAAGGTATCTCGGATTGTTCTTGAGTTCACCTTGGCTGAGATGACTCGGCCTGACCGAGACGGAACTGGTTTTGATCGAATTCTTAAATCCGTAATTTTCTTCCCCCAAATTCACTACCAATTGCTTCCTAGGGGTTCTTCATTCGATTTCAACACAAGAAACAAACCACACTCTACAAAATTGAACGAAATCAACCAAAATTGAGAAAGGGGTTTTCGAACGAAATTACCCGATTTCTACAGAATGTGATGGATTGAAGTGACGATTGGTGTTGGAGAAGTTGATGTCACGGATTTCCCATCAATTTAGATCCAAGAATCGTCAAAAAAGAGCTAGAAACGGAGATTTGAGAGATTAGGGCTCGTTTCGGTCGAGACGGCGTCGGGAGAGAGGGAAAAGTGAGGAGAGAGAGTGTTCTTCTCCTTTTATACCTGTCAGAAAATTCAACTACATCTCGGTCGAGGTAGTTGTCAGTATTCGAGATGGTCGACCGAGGTGACTCCCTGTTGTTTTCATCTTGGTTGGCCCAGATGGATCTCGGTCGAGACGCATGCGAACATCCGAGATGGCTCTCATTTTCGTTCTTTAGGTGGTTCTTCTTGGAATGTACTAATTCCTGTCATCATGGACACAAAAACGCAAAAACTACACTAAACTAATCAATAAAGCAAAAAAGAAAGTCATACCTTGGGTTGCTTCCCAAGAAGCGCTTGATTTAAGGTCGCTAGCTGGACCTAACTTCTTATGTTCTTGTGAGATGCACGGGCACGATCTCCTTAACCGGAACTTCCGGTATGTGTTTCTTCTAAGTATGTCCACGGGTCACGGGTCACCCGTGACCCGGCGGGTTCGGACCAAGCGGGTCCGGGTTCCCCCGGGTCGCGGGTACGGGTAAGGGTCGTTAGATCCTTACCCGTGCCCCGCCGGGTCGACCCGTAACGGTCACAAGATTTAAAAAAGAAAAAAAAAACAATATACTTTAATAAATCTAACTCAAAAACAATTCTATAAATACCCCAAACCCAATTCATTTCATCTCACACCAATTCTCATTCAATCATCTATTCACTCTCTCAATCTCTCCATAATTTCCAACTCTTACATTCAATTACTCTCCTAATCTCATATTCTCATTCTCTTATTTTTCATTTTACCACTCTTACTACTACATTCTATTATTCAAAAAAAAATGTCTAGCCGAGGAAGACGTTCCGTTAGCGGTGCCGGTCCTTCATCAGGCGAAGGTTTTACCCGAGGACGGCATTCCGTTAGCGGTCCTCCAACCGGTTCGGATTTAAGGCGAGACTTATTAAGTAGAGATCACGAGATCTTCAAGGAGGAGGATATCACGTAATCACCTACTTTACCCAACACCCAAGGATCCGAGACCGAATTCACGGAGGAGCCGGAGGAGCCGCCGTTGAACAACACTCAACTAACGGCGGCGGTCTTCCGATTTTGGTTTACAAAAGGTGCTCCCGATGCCAACGGAGTTTACTATGCCAAATGCAATTTTTGTGCGGCACAATACAAGCACAAAAAGGGAGACGGGTACGGGAACTACAAGAGCCATATCCGGAACAAGCATCCCGAAAAAATGGGATTAGCACGAGGGCAAACACAACTTACCGGGTACGTATCTACTTCTAACTAACCTCCTTCTCTATTAACATATAATCATTCTTCTTCTATGGATGCATTTTCGGAAATGTTGGCCGTAGATTCTTTAGCATTTAGTTTTGCACAAAATGTTGGTTTTAATGATTGGATGCAAAATTATGCTCAACCCGCATATAAACCGATTTCTCGCCAAACCGCTAAAAAAAATGATGCATAAATATAAAATTCGTAAAGAAGAATTGATTAAATATTTTATGGACAACGATGATATTCAAGTTTCTATTTGTAGTGATATTTGGACCGACGGTTTTCAAAAAAATTCATATATGGGTATTACTTGTCATTTTGTTGATAAATTTTGGATTTTAAACAAAAGAGTTTTAGCATTACGAGTTTTCAACGAACAACACACCGCCCAAAACATTGCCCGTTTGATTGCAAATGTTTTGGAAGAATATAGATTAGTTTCACGAGTTTTTTCAATCGGTTTTGACAACCTCTCCGCTAACACGGCTTCCATTAGAGATTTAACCAAATATTGCAAGCCGACGATTGGAGGTAAATTTTTTCACATTAGGTGTACCGCTCATATTTTAAACTTGTGTGTTCAAGACGGTTTAGCATACGTTGGAAATTTAGTACAACCTATTCGAAATATTCTTAATGAACTTTGGTCTAAAAAAGTGTACGTACTAAATGGTATGCATATTGTAAACAAAATGGCGTTTATCCTAAAAAATTTCCAAAAGATGTTTGTACAAGATGGAGCTCTACTTACAAAATGATTTACGAATCATATGAATATCGAGAACTTTTAAGTGGTTTTGCCGCACAACATATTGACGGTAATTTTGTTTTCGGTGAATCTTGGATTTTAGCAAAACATGTAATGGAGGTTTTTAAATATTTTTATGATGCTACTAACACTTTTAGTTATGTTTATAAACCAACTTCAAACATATTTTGTTATGTAGCAATTAATATTGCATTTGCAATTCAACAACGTCTTTTAATTGAAAATATTTCACAAGCTATTTTTTCAATGCGAACTAAATGGTTAGATTATTATACAACCATTCCCGATGTTTTTCTTGTTGCATTTGTGTTAGACCCTAGACGTAAAATGGATGGTTTAAAACAATTTTTAGAAAGTTATTATGAATTTTTAGGTTTAGAACAACATCTCGATTGTCATGTTTCTACCATAATTAATAAAGTTAGAAAATTATTTGATGAATTATTGTTTCAATATCGTGTTTCCGATCGAGGTCAATCTTCTCAACCCCTCATCGTCCTTCATCTTCAAGTTCATCTAAATTTAAATCAATTGCTAGAGATTTGTTTGGCCCGAAAAGGGCAAAAACCACGTCGAGTTTCAACTCGGAACTCGACGAATATCTAACCATTTCTTTTGAGTTAGGCAATGATGAAGAAGAAGAGAATTTCAACATATTAGAATGGTGGAGCCGACCGGAGAGAATGAGGTTCCCTACCCTCTCAAGGATCGCGGCACAAATTCTCGCCGTTCCCGCCTCAACGGTAGCGGTTGAGCAAACCTTTAGCCGGAGTGGAAAGGTGCTCGATCCGACGAGATCAAACATGTTGCCCGAGACGTTGGAGGCACAAGTCCTCCTAGCCGCTTGGAGGAAAGCGGAAATGCAAACACAAAAAAACAACCTCTCGGCGGAGGAAGGTGACGAAGATGACGACGAGCGACAACAAACGTCATCGGATGTATCGGCGGGAGAGTCCGACTAAGGTAAGGGCCAATCGAGGATATAAACAAAGGTAAGAGAACTACGTGGGCTTTGATTCCTCCTCCCCGAGAGGATACGTAGGCAACCGGGATTCCGGTTCAAGCCCAATTCTTCCCGTTTTTTTTTTTTTTTTTTAAGTTTAAGACTTAAACTGAAAAAAGAACAAAATAAACTAATAAAAAGAGGACTTAAAATTAAAAAAATTGGACTTAAACTTAAGTCCAATTTTTTTTAAGTTTAAGTCCTCTTTTTATTAGTTTATTTTCTTTTTTTTTAAGTTTAAGTCCAATTTTTTATTAGTTTAATTTCTTCTTTTTTTAAAGTTTAAGTCCAATTTTTCTCTTCTATTTATTTTCTTATTTTTTTAAGTTTATTTCTTTTATTTTATTTTATTTTTTTTGAGGTGAGGTGGCCGACCCGTCGACCCGCCGGGTCTGACCCGTGACCCGGCGGGTCGGCCATATATACGGGTTCGGGTTCGGGTCCGGGTCACCCTCCCCGGACCCCTGACCCGGCAGGTCCTACCCGTTGACATGCTTAGTTTCTTCAATCTACGTATGTCAACCTTAAAGTTGCCGCATTTTTCACTTCATACTTCAACTGCACTATGGGGATAAACATGTTTCACAATATATGGTCCTGGCCTTCTAGATTTTGACTTACGTAGAGGAGGGCGAAGGTGAGAATCAAAAAGAACAAGATCTCCTTCTTTGAGCCCATTTTGAGTAATATGCTTGTCTTGCCACTTCTTCGTTCTTTTTTTGTAGATCTTCGTAACTTTTTCGATCATCCTGTGAAGCGGTGGTGTCGCACTCTTAACATCATCTTGTGGAGCTTTGGAAATTTCGGAAGGGGTAAAGCTAGTATTTGCAGTGCTTGGAATCATTGAATGAGGAGATTTCGATGAATCAGAGATCTCGTTTGCCTCAGAAGTGTCTCGACCGAGGTCTAATCCGAGGTGACTCCCTGTTGCTCTCACCTCGGTTGGCCTAGAAGTGTCTCGGTCGAGATTCGATTCGAGGTGACTCCCTATTGCTTTCACCTCGGTTACACCAAAAGTCGACTCGGTCGAGATGGTTTGTCCGGGGTCGAGACAATTTGTCTTCTCCACTTCAAATTCATCAAAAACAGCCCTTGGATCTTCTTTCAAGGTTTCCAAGCTTTGTATATCTGCATCAAAAGAAACATCTACACCCTTCTCCATCATACTTGAAAACTCAACCTTGATTATATATTTGTATAGGTGATGATGGAAGACTTAACACAAATAAAGTGGTTTTTATACTAACAAAATATCGATTGTATTTCTAGTTGCTTGGTTTGTTTTGTTGTTTGTCTAGAATGTATGCAGTCCTTGGAAAGTATTTCAAGGGACAGAAGGAGGCCTTGAAATCAGATACAAGGGGCAGACGGAGAATTTAAAGAAGTTCAACACGGAGGCCTTGAAAGCCATTTCAAGGGATCAGAAGCCTCTGCCTTGAAGTTAGTTTTAAAGGACGAAGAGGCTGGAATTCAAAATGTAACAACCAAGTCAATCAAGAATTAAAAGAAGATCTTCCAAGGAGAAATGATCAACAAGAAGATACGCTCAAAGAAGATCTTAACGACCAAGTAGATTCGATTCAACACAGGATCTTGCAAAGATCCTCAACAAAAAGCGCAAGATCTCTTCTCAACAGATTTCGGATACCTTCACAACAAAGTTTGAAGATCTCGAGACAAAAATATTCAACAAGTGTGAGAAGATTACGGACAAGAAGGATCAACGTGCTTTAAGGAGATGAAGATGATAGAAGATCTACAACGGCTTTCTCATCTCAACCAAGAAGCGTTTTCCATGGAGAAGAAGAAACATCTACAACGATCATCTTCCCAACGGGTAGAAGATCTCTCCATCGAAGACTATAAATGAAGATGTCGATTAAAAAAGAAGAAAGACAAGCTTACACGGAAACATTCAAAGTCTTCAAGCGATCCAAAGCATCTTTATTCGATCGAACAAGTTTTTCTTTCTCTGTTTTACAAAAAGCTTTATCCCCTAGAGAGAGATAAAACTCGAGAGCTCCATCGGTGTATCTAAAGAGTGTTATACTAGAGAGTGTATGTGTTACTTTGCGAAGTAACTAGGCTATTATAGCAAGGTGAAGAGTTGGAGCTAGATTGTAGCGTTGGCTATAGTGAGAGAAGAAGGAGATTTCTTTTAGTTTGTATCTAGGACTCCATGAAGCTGATAACAGATAGTTAGATCCTACGGATATACCCTGGGACGGAGAGTAGACTATTTAGACCCAAACTTCGTAAACATATCCTCGTGTCGATCTTTTACATTCTGCACTTTATCTGCTTTATTGTGACTAAATTTGTTTTACATATGAACAAAGTTGAGGCCCTTGAAATAAATTTCAAAGCCTTGAGATAGGTTTTTGCGAAAAGTTCTCATACTCTATTCAACCCCCCCTTCTAGAGTATATTTTATCATTTATATTCACCTAACGGTTCAATTGGTATCAGAGCTAGACTCCCGTATATTGATTTAACCATCAGTGAGACTAATCATGAATCTTGTAGGTGATGGAGGATTTTCTCAAGGAGGAATCCCCATCTCGACCACCACTCTTCTGTGGCAAAAACTTTGCCCATTGGAGACCACTAATACGCATGTTCATTATTGATCAGGACACGAAACTATGGAGCATTATTCAGAATGGCCCCAAAGTCCCAACTACCACAGTTGAAGGTGTCCAAGTCGCAAAGAAGGAAGCTAACTTCACCCAAGCCGACTTTGATAGTGTGTCAACGAACTACAAGGCCATGAACCTACTCTACTGTGGATTAGATGCAAATGAATTCAACCGCATCTCATCATGCAAAAGTGCAAAAGAAATATGGGACAAACTCGTTGTCACATATGAAGGAACAAGTCAAGTCAAGGAAACAAAAACCAGCATCTTCCTCAAACAATATGAGCTATTCAAGATGAATCCAAATGAACTAGTCAAACAAATGTTCTCAAGATTCACTGAGATTGTGAACAACCTAGACTCACTTGGAAAGGTCTTCACAAACGAAGAAAAAGTTAGAAAGGTTCTAAGGAGCTTACCTAAAGCTAAGTGGGGACCAAAGATGACTGCCATCGAAGAGGCTAAGAATCTCTCAACTCTTCCTCTTGATGTCCTCCTTGGAAAACTCATCACACACGAAATGGTTCTTGGTGAAGAAGATGGAGAGCTTCCATCCAACACAAAGAATATGGCATTACGATCGAAAAAGGATGAGTTACCATCTGAAGAGGAAGACAGTGATGACGATGATGAAGAAGATGCAATTGTCATGATCTCTAAGGTTCTCGCGAGAATTCTCAAAATAAAGAAACATTCTGCAAACAATAGAGAATATCCACGAACATCAAGACCTCAAGGTAAGTTTTCTAACTCTAACAAGAAAACTAAAGTTCTGACTTGTTTTGAATGTGGTGAAACAAATCATCTCGTTAAGGATTGTCCACAAAAGAAGAGGACCAACTTTAAGAAGAATGATCGAAAGAAGAACGCTATGGTAGCTTCATGGAGTGATTCAGATTCCTCAAAATGAATCAGTAGACGAAAAAGAACAAGCAAACCTTTGTCTTATGGCCGATCATGAAGAAAATTCAAATCTCTACGTTGATAATGTGGTAAGTACTATCATGTCCCAACATGAATCTGATCTCACATAATTCCTGAAAGACATTATCATATGTGACAAAGAACATCGGATAAGGATAAAATCCTTAAAAGAAAAGCTTCTCGAACAAGAGAAACGACTAAGTGAGATGTCTCTGGAGATTGAAAATCTTTACACAGAAAAGGTAGACCTTGATGACAATATCAAGGCCTTGGAATCGGAAAATGCGATTCTTAAGGACAATCTCTCTTCTCTGCATCGAAACTATATCGATCTAGAGATAGATAAAGTTGATCTAACTTTGACGTGTTAAGACCAGAAGACGGCACTTGTCAAGTTCAGTCGTTCGAAAGTCAATCTTGAAAGGATGATGGGCAAATAACAATCCTCACTTGACAAAAATGGTATAGGTTATCATAGGAGTTTTCCTAGAAAACCGACTACCACTTTTGTCAAGGCTAAAGGAAGTATTCATATGCCCACATGTTTCTACTATTGTAAAAAAGGTCATGTAAAATCTACATGTCCATATAGAAAAAATTATCCTTACATCATTAGAAACACTTATCCTCTATATTTAAGGAAACAGGTGAAGTAAATATGGGTTCCTAAAGGTACTAGACCACCAAACATGATCGAGCCTGAATATGGACCAAAATATGCCATTTGGTCGACCCGAAAAGGTTGATGTTTGTTGTTTTGCAGGATATCACCAAGATAAAGGAGCATAAATGGATATTAGATAGTGGTTGCTCAAGACACATGAGTGGAAAAAGTTCACTATTCTCAAATCTAAAGAAGCAATCATCTGAAACTATTACGCTTGGTGATAAAGGAAAGTGTGACATTATTGGCATTGGTAAAATATGTTATAATTCATCAAACTTTATTGATGATGTATATCTTGTTAACGGTTTGAAGTATAACTTGCTTAGCATCTCTCAAATATGTGATAAAGGCAACAAGGTAATGTTTGATTCAGAAAAATGTGAAGTTCAAGACAAGACGGCGGGTGACATTGTGCTTACTGCTCCTAGATGTAACAATGTTTATTCTATGAGTACTAACCAAGTTTCAGAAACTAAGCTAAAATGTCTAAAGGCCTTGATTGATGATCCATGGCTTTGGCATAGAAGACTTGGTCATGTAAGCATGCACATAATGCAGAAGTTGCTTTCAAAGGACTTGATCACAATTCTGATGAAGAAGACGATCCTAAGGATCAAGAAAAGAATATACAAGATAAGATTCAAGATACCGAAGAAAACTCTCAAGACCTTGAAACACATCTTCAAGACCTTAAAATAGAAAACTGCGATGTCAGAACTCCGTTTCAAGGCCTTGAAACCCAACTTCAAGGCCTTGATATAGGATCCAAGGGAAGCACTCCAGCAATACCTGAATCTAGTCAAGCATATGAGCCTCAATCGTCAGGATCTGTTCCATCTTACAAACGAAGGAAGTTTCAACATTCTTCATACCATCCACAAGAGAATGTGATCTCAGATCCAAATGCAGGAGTTCAAACTCAATCCAAAGTGAACAATATATATGCATTCTCTGCGTTCGTATCTCTTATTGAGCCCAAGAATTATATTCAAGCTCTTCAAGAATCCAATTGGATCATTGCAATGCAAAATGAGCTAAATGAGTTTGAGAGAAACAAGGTTTTGACTCTTACAACAAGACCAAAGCATCAATCATTCATTGGCACGAAATGGGTTTTTCGAAACAAGTTGGATGAAAACGGTAAAGTCATTCGAAATAAAGCGCGGCTTGTAGCTCAAGGCTGTACCAAGAGGAAGGTATTGATTATGAGGAGACTTTTGCTCCGGTTGTCAGGTTAGAAGTCATTCGTATGCCACTTGCATTTGCATCTTTTATGAGCATAAAGTTATTTCAAATGGATGTAAAATGGGCTTTTCTAAACGGCTTCTTATAAGAACAAGTCTACGTTTCTCAACCACCTGGTTTTAAAAATGATGAATTTCTAGATCATCTTTTTAAATTGGACTAAGCTCTTTACGGTCTTAAGAGAGCTCCTCGATCTTGGTATGAAAGATTGTCCATGTATGTCCTTGAATAATAATTTCAAAAAAGGTTTGATTGACACAACTTTATTTATCAAAACCAGAGGCAACGATATTCTGGTAGTACAAATCTATGTTGATGATATATTATTCGGTGCTACTAATGATTCCCTATGCAAGGAATTTTCACATATTATGTGAAGGGAATTTGAAATGAGTCGAAATGGTTAAATGAGTTCAGTCTATCATCATCTAAGCCTCAATCATCAACTATTCTCCCGGAATCACAAGGTTTTTAGCCAACCATTTTCATATTCAAATCAAAATCGTGATTTAATGAATAAAACCAAATAAAACTCGAACTTTGAATAAAAACCAAATAATCTCCGAATCTGTAATCAAATATCAAAACCTATCAAAGAATCTCTCAAAACACTCAACAATGTGTTCACAAATCCCAAGAATCAGAAGGGAAACAAAAGATCTCACAAACTTCTTGAATATTGACTTCTTGTTTCTTTTCCTTCAATCCTCTCTCCAAGAACCTTCAATCCCGCAAAATCCTGTAAATCTTTCCCGCTGCCAACTCCCGATTTTCGTTCCTAGGGTTCCAATGTATACTTTATTGCTAATGGGCCGCTTGGCATATCACTTCTCAAGCCCACAAGTGATGGGCTTTGGGTCGTAATATTTTTAGTCGAAAGGTGAAGAAAATCGTGCGATTAATTAATATAAAAACCGTTCGATTTTGGTGAAGAAAATCGTCCGATTTATAGGGCAATTGACACGATTTTCTTCAACATAAAGTGCTCGTCTATTGGCTTGTTTCCTTCCTTCCTTTTGTGACTCTTTTACACACTTTCTCTGCTCTTTATGACTCCTCTAAGACTCCTTAAGCTTCCTTATTGGCCTTAGGTGCTCTTTGCTCCACTTTTGCTTCCAATTCCACCGAATGCACCTATAATTCAACCAAAACTCGTGTAGACCACTATTTGAAATATAAATGAAATAAACCTAAAAGGTACACAAATTCTCTCCAAATACAAGGTAAATTGAGGTAAACCTCTACATAATGCATGATTATAATGACATATAATTCATGTCATCAAAATACCCCATACTTGCCTCTTGCTTGTTCCCAAGCAAGGTTCAAACCTAGAATATAAGATGTCATGGATTATATGATGCGAAAAACTTCAAAAACCTTTTGAAAAGTGCTTCTTCGTATTGGATCACCCTCAAAGTAATGTTTCAAGACATAGGAAGACAAAGTATGCATCAATAATAACCATATCATGAACAAACCATCCTTTCTTTCTCAAGGACACAAATAAAGGACATGATAAAGATGTAAAGACAATCAAAGTCAAACAAATCTAAGCCATGAAGCCTTAAACATGTGCACAAAGGTCTCAAGGTCTTCCAATCAAAGAAAAAAAAGTCAAAGAAACGTGTCAAGGGTGGGAAATCTTTTAAGGTAATGTGATGCTAATCCGGGAAAAAGGAACAACACAATAAAAACTCTTAAGAACACAACTTCACCACACATGCTTTGCATGTAAAGTTTTTGCTTTCTTTATACTTTACTTTTTGAGAGTATGGACAGCGGTGCACAATAACCGAAGCCTAGGAGATCGGCATTTCTCAATTTTCGAGATGCCTCAAACCCTTGATGCACATACCATATCCCGTTAGGACTCGTCGTTCAATCGGACTTTGGCAAGACACAAACACCCGGCTATGTGAATGGTGCCGAGTTACTCATCCTCATGTTCAACGTCCCCAAACGTATAGTTTGCTAAACTTTCACTTTACACTTTCACAATGGCCCTCCCACATCAAGCATGCCTTTTACAACTACTTATCCTAATTCCCGGATAGTCAAAAGGAGGTCAAATATTTCATCGAGGAGCTAGCATGAACAAGATATGAACAAGAAAAGAAGTGAATTGCCTTGGTCACTACTATATGATGCAAAAGAACTTATAATATAGCTTCGATCATTATTTCATTCTCCTATCAAGACATCAAGATCATATGAATTATTCATGCATTCAAGTAAGATATTCAAGTTCATTCATGTTACAATTAAAATCTCAACATAACTAAGTCATCTTTTACCTTTTCCACATCACAATTCTCATCATAGAGGTCATTTCCATCATAAGAAGCACTAAAATTTTTGAAAAACTCACAAATTTCGAATGAAAGCATGCAAATGCGAATGTCATAGTGGAAAGGAAATAGTGCAAGAGTTATTACAAACCAAATCATCAAGTGTAACACAAGGTACATAAAGTGCGAAAAAGATGAAAGAGATTATAAGTACCCCCACCCCATACTTAACCTTCACATTGTCCCCAATGTGAGAAGTCAAGCATAAGATGGAGAAAAATACTTACAATGTAAAATGCAGTGGAAACTCAATCCTCAGATGGTGGCGGTGGTGGATATGGATATCTCGGAGTGTTGGGATCATAGAAATGGCCAAACTGATGATAATACATGTCCCTCATCTGGCCATCGTAGGAAGAGTGCCTACCATCCGTCTCTTGGCGGCACTCCGTGAACTGAGTGTTCAGGGTGCGGCAGTCGGTGTGGAGGGCCTGATAATTAGTGTGAAGACCCTGATAGTCGGAATGTAGACTCTGAAAGCCAGCAATCAATGCTCCAATCTGTCGGTGGAGCCTAGATCCGCGCCCACGTCCTCTACTACTGCTGGGAGCATGTGCAAAAGAATGACGGGGTGGCTGCATCTCATCCTCAGTCTCCTCGGTGCCTCTACTCATCTTGGTAGATCACTCTCGAACTCTAGCATAGATCTCTGGTAAGCTGCAGCTCCGTCCTCAAAGTCCTCCTCATCATCATCATCTCCCTCCTAGTCATCGTTATAATAGGCAGGTGGAGGATCCATCTCATCAAACATAAGCTCAAAGGTCTCCTTCCAGTTCCTCCTATTCCGAATGGTGTATTCAAACTTCCACTCGATCTCAGCCGGTTTCTAGGTCAAACCCTTTTCCCATGGCATCGGTACATGTAATGATCCCATGTCTCGAGGAACTATAACCTGTCTTGCCACTAGACGTTGTGAATCAACAGGGCGGGCGCTCTCCGCTAAATTGCAATCAGAAAAGTCAAGCTCTAACGCCTTTGCCACATGAGTGACAAGGCCTCCAGCACAAAGATCGCCCTTCAACTTGTTGGCTATCTTCCCGAGATAGTCAACAAGCAGAGTGGCGGTGTCCGGAATGGTACCGGTGGTCATACAATGGAGAAGGTATAGCTCATCCGCCGTCAGCTTCTGTGGCGTCTCAGTCCTAGCAAACAAGGATTCACTAAAGATATTGTGGGCGATCTTGAAGGAGAGATTGTACATACTAGCTTCCTTCGAGTTTCCGGGTCGCCACTTATCTCTTCCTGCTTCTCCAACAGAAATACTCTCCCAAAAAAGCGCTAGCGCTCACACCTCGTGGAAATGTGCATGCAGAGG
Organism: Fagopyrum esculentum; assembly: GCA_033239045.1. NCBI lineage: Eukaryota > Viridiplantae > Streptophyta > Magnoliopsida > Caryophyllales > Polygonaceae > Fagopyrum > Fagopyrum esculentum. Next base: position 41,749,650 of record BSUD01000005.1, on the reverse strand, counting down.
AATCAGGAAAACCAAATAGATCTCCAAAGGCAGGTATAGACATGTTATGGTCCTCGTTCATGAGTCGGAAAGTGACACTCCTATCTCTAGGATTGTGCTCAAATATACTAAGGAACTCATGGGTGATCTCGGTGTAAGCATCTTCCCGGATAAGCACAAACTGACTCAACCCTATCCTATCCAGCATCATATCAATATCTTCCCTCACAAACAGGCGCATTCAAATCATTAAGCACTATGTAACGAGGAGGGGTGAAGGGGCGATCTATGAGACGTTCATATCTCTTCTTATGTTTGGAAAGGGGAGGAGGAAGGTTTGGCTTAGTTTGGGAAGGTGGTGGTGGTGGGGGAGGTGCCTTAGAAGAAGAACCCTTTTTCTTCTTTCCTGCATTCCTAGTGATTCTCTTCAAAGTTTTCATTCTACACACAAAAATCGACCTGTTCTTGGCAAAAATCGGACGATTTTTCTGGGTTCAGTCGATTTTTCTCACGATTTCAACACAAATTACAAATCTGTAAAGTTCTGAGCAATCCAACACCACACAAATATTCCTAGGGATGTTTCTAACCAAATCCCTCAATCAAATTCAACAATCTATCAACTTCTAAACAAGATTCAAGATCGAGCGAATTACTTAGGTTGTGGATAGAAAAACCTGAATTCCGGAAGAATGAGTAGTTTGCCAAGCTTGTTGTTGCTAGATCCTTGATCCTTGTTGAAAATGCTTCAGTTTAGGCTCAACAATCGTTCAAAACGATTACAAATTGGGGAGATGGGAGGGTAGGCGATTTTCGGCGTTTTTGGAGCAAGAGAGACGATTTTAGTTAAGTGTTGGAATGAGAGAATCGAGTGGAGAAGGCTTTATATAGGCTGGCCAAAATACGAAGGAAATCGACCGATTTTTAGGGTCGATTTATTTTTCGGCCCGATTTTTTCAACTCTTTCACAGCTCAAGTAAGAAAATCGACCGATTTTTCTCTGGAGGGATGATTTTTTAGTCGATTTAACTTTCTATTGCCAAAAATCGACTTGCTTTGTAGCCTGAATCGATCGATTGACTTATGGTAAGTCGATTTACTTTCTTCTTTTGCTTGAAAAGTGTATTTGATCCAATTTATTGCAACTTTCTCCATCAATTCCTCAAACTTTCACCTACTTCCTGCAATCTATGACACAAACAAATAAGAGAGTGTATCGAGGAACAAACAACTTAAACAAAAACAAAAAAAACAACTAACCTACACTATTCTAAGATGAAAAGAAGGGAAAAGAACTATACTACCATGGGTTACCTCCCTAGAAGCGCTTGATTTAACGTCTTTAGCTGGACGCTGCTTGTTTAGGTGTTCAATGGAGGAGGATAGGAGCTATCTCCTCAACCGGAACTTCCGGAATGTACTTCTTCAACCGTTGGCCATTGACTTTGAAACTTCCGCTTTGCTCACCCCATACTTCAACTGTACCATGGGGAAAAACACGTTTAAATACATAAGGTCCTGTTCAACGGGATTGAAACTTACCTGGAAAGAGTCGAAGCCTTGAGTTGAATAGAAGAACTTGATCTCCTTCTTTCAAGTCTTTTGGAATGATATGCTTATCATGCCACTGCTTCGTTCTTTCCTTGTAGATCCTTGCGTTCTCGTACGCATTCAGCCGGATCTCCTCTAGCTCGTTGATGTCTAATAGCCGCTTATCTCCGGCTTCTTTCATGCTGAAGTTGAGCCACTTGACGGCCCAGTATGCTTTATGCTCTAGCTATACAGGAAGGTGACAAGACTTCCCATACACAAGGTTATATGGTGTTGTACCTATGGGTGTCTTAAAAGCGGTCATGTACGCCCATAATGCATCATCTAGCTTCATTTCTCAATCCTTTCTTGTCTTAGAGACAGTCTTCTCTAGAATTCCTTTGATCTCTTTATTAGATATCTCAACTTGTCCGCTTGTTTGTGGATGATATGGTGTGGCAATCTTATGGGTTGCCCCATACTTAGCTAATAGAGCCTCAAATCGACGGGCTGTGAAGTGCGTTCCTCCATCATTAATGATGGTTCGGGGAGTCCCAAACCTTGGAAAGATCGTTCTATTGAAGAACTTCACCACTACTATTGCATCATTAGTGGGAGAAGCAATTGCTTCTACCCATCTTGAGACATAGTCTACGGCTAGAAGTATGTATTGGTTTCCACAAGATGATGGGAATGGTCCCATGAAGTCCACTCCCCATACATCGAATATCTCTAGTTCTTGTATGTGGTTGAGAAGCATCTCATTCCTCCTTGAAATATTACATGTCCTTTCACAAGCATCACAAGCAACAACATAGTTCTGCACATCTTTAAATAAGGTAGGCCAAAAGAAACTGGATTGGAGTACCTTAGCACACGTCTTGTGGGAACTAGCCTGTCCTCCACAAGGTAAAGAATGGCAATGGCGGATAACGCTTTCCACCTCATCCTCCGGAACACATCTCCTGTACATGCCATCGGGACCTCTCTTGAAGAGTAGAGGTTCATTCCAATAGAAGTGTTAGACGTCTCTAAAAAACTTCTTCCTTTGAGCATATGAAAGTTCGGGCGGAAGTTCTTGACAAACAAGGTAATTAACAATATCAGCAAACCATGGGTCGTTACCTTTTGAGATTTGTTGAAGACATTCTTCAATCTCGTGGAGCTGTTCGTCGGGGAATGAGTCGTCGATAGGGAGCTCATCCGTTACATCGGTGAGGTGTGGGAGACGACTAAGGTGATCGGCAACTGAATTTTCCGACCCCTGCTTGTCACGGATCTCTAGATCGAACTCTTGTAGGAGCAAGATCCATCTTAGAAGCCTAAGCTTTGCATCATTCTTCGTGAACAAGTAACGGATTGCTGAATGATCCGTGTAGACTATCACTTTCGCACCTACAAGATAGGAACGGAATTTCTCAAATGCATAAACTACAGCTAGAATCTCCTTCTCCGTGGTAGCATAATTCAGTTGAGCTTCGTCTAGCGTCTTGTTAGCATAGTAGATGGCGTGAGTGTGACCATCTTTCTTCTGTCCAAGGAAAGCTCCTATAGCTACGTCACTTGCGTCACACATGATCTCGAAAGGAAGAGTCCAATCGGGTGGTTGGATGATAGGAGCTGAAATCAAAGCTTCTTTAATCCTGCAAAAGGCATCTAAACATTCTTTCGAGAACTCGAAAGTTATGTCCTTCATCAAAAGATTAGTCAAAGGTTTTAAAATCTTAGAAAAATCCTTTATGAATCTCCTATAGAAACCTGCATGTCCTAAAAAGCTTCTAACTCCTTTCACCGAAGATGGAGGAGGTAGCTTCTCTATAGCTTCAATCTTAGCTCTATCAACCTCTATTCCTCTATTCGAAATCAAGTGACCTAACACAATTTCTTCGGTGACCATAAAATGACACTTCTCCCAGTTTAAGACTAGGTTAGTGTCTTCACATCCCTTCGGTGACCATATACTGAAATGTCGTCCATGAATACTTCCATGATATGCTCTACATACTCCGAAAAGATAGCCATCACACACCTTTGGAAGGTGGTTGGGGCGTTGCATAAACCAAATGGCATTCTTCTATAGGCAAAGGTACCCCAAGGGCACGTGAAAGTCGTCTTCTCTTGATCATCCGGGTGAATGGGAATTTGAAAGAAACCGCTATATCCATCTAGATAACAAAAGTAAGAGTGTTGGGCTAACCTTTCCAACATTTGATCAATGAAAGGAAGGGGGAAATGGTCCTTCCTTGTGGCAACATTCAGTTTAGGGTAGTCGATGCACATTCTCCATCCCGTAACTGTCCTTGTGGGAATAAGCTCGTTGTTCTTGTTTGCAACAACGGTGATGCCTCCTTTCTTTGGAACTACTTGTACGGGGCTCACCCATTTGCTATCGGAAATAGGAAAGATGATACCTGCATCAAGTAGCTTAAGGATTTCTTTCTTCACGACTTCTTTCATGATCGGATTTGACCGTCTTTGAGGTTAACGTGAAGGTTTGTAATCCTCTTCCATCAAGATCTTATGCATACATAGATAAGGTTTAATGCCCACTAAATCATCAATAGTATAGCCTAATGATTTCCTATGTTGTCTCAAACCATTCATAAGCTTCTCAAGTTCATCATCATTCAAATTTGCACTAACTATAACAGGATATGTAGAGTTAGGCCCAAGGAATGCATACCTTAAATGGGTAGGAAGTGGTTTCAACTCCAATGAATGTGGTGCCTTGGTTGATGATTCATGATCATCAAGTGTCATTGGAGAAGCCTCCGAAGGTGGAGGAAGTGTGCTATTACAATTAAGAACAACTGCAATTGAGTTCGTAGAAATTGGAGAAATTGCCGAAAAATCGACCTCCCCTGACATAGATCGGACGATTTTTTAGACGATTTTTCTCTCTGTTGTTAAAAATCGACTTGCATTATCAGAAATCGAGTGATTTTCTTTGTGTAGCTCGATTTTTCCAACAGATTCCGGGGCTCTTTTCAGCTCTTCAAATCTTGCCTCCGGCTCTTCCTCTGCATCTTCCAATGCTCTAATCTCATCATCACCATCATGTTCCGCCCCTTCTTCAATGATACTCATGCTAAGAACCTTTTGAAGTGAATATTTGATCAAGATTGAACTCACCACTTCTCTAGACTCTTCTTCATCAAAGATGTTAAAAACATCTTCTCTCAAAGCTGGCTCTTTGATTAAGGAGGAGAGCACAAATTCCACTTTCTCTTCCCCTATATTGAATGATAGTTGTCCATTCTTGCAATCAACCATACAACCGGAGGTTGCAAGGAATGGTCTCCCAAGTATGATGGGAACTGGATAATCAGCAGGAATGTCAAGAACGACAAAGTCTATAGGAATGTAAAACTTACCAAGTTTCACGGGAATGTCCTCTATGATTCCAACATGCCTAGTAAAGGAACGATCGGCCATGTAAAGTGTCATCTACACCGGTCTAGACTCTCCTAGACCAACCGCCTTGCACAAAGCTAGTGGTATGATGCTTACGCTTGCTCCAAGGTCACATAGTGCATCATATGTGACTTCTCCTAAGGTGATAGGTATGCAAAATGACCCTAGATCACGCAGCTTGGGTGGCATGTTCTCCGTCATAGTCTTGATAAGTTCGGATGACTCCTCATCTTGACTTCACCGATGTCTTCTAGTTTCCTCTTGTTAGAGAAGATCTCCTTTAAAAACTTCCCATAAGCCGGCATACCTAAAATTGCATCCATAAAAGGTATATTAAAGTGCAACTTACTCATAAGATCAATGAATTTACCGAAGTGTTTATCTAGACGCGCTCTTGCTCTAGATTGGGGAAAAGATAGAGGTGGTTTGTAAGCGGGAGGAGGAACATAGACATCTTCCTTCTCTTTTTCCTTCTCCTTTTCTTTTTCAACGGGGGCCTCAACTAATTTAGGTTGTAGATCGGTGGTTGTTACACCACTCCTAGTAGTAATCGCCATTACTCGCCCCTTTGGGTTATCCTCCGTCTTTCCGGGAAGCTTCCCTTGATCTCTAGGAACTTCTCCGGCCTTGCTGAACACTTGATTTTCTAAGCCTTTTTGAGCCTTATCAACCGAAGTAATGTGATTCTCTAGTCCTTGGAGTTCCCCAAGATTGTCTCTAGCATAGCATCATGTTTATCCTTCTCCGGCTTGCCCGAGCCATTCGATGTTTGACCTTGGCTTTTCAAAGGAATTGAAGAAGATGGAGGTGTTAGTGCATTTTCAGCATGCAAATAGGGATTACCGGGATTTTGTTGGTTGGATCTCCAATTGTTGTTGTTGGAGTTCCTGTTGTTATTCCACTTATTGTTCCGGTAGTTTTTCCTATTGCCTTGGTTGTTGTCCCTTCCTAGGTAGCCATCTTCTTGCTCCTTCGCCTTTGAAGACTAGTTTTTATGACTTCCTTCAACTCCTTGATCTCATTGTTGAGGGAAAATATTTGAGGTTGTGCAGCTTGAGTCAACTTTGCTCCTAGTTCTCCTGAATTCCGATTCCCAACATCCATCTTTCGGTGGGAATATTTATTAATCACTTGGGCTTGCTTCTTAATGAAGTCCCAAGCGTCATCTTCTCTCATGTCCATGAATGTACCACAAGAAAGAGATTGGAGTTTGAATTGTGTATCCACATCCAATCCCTTGTAGTAAATCTCTAATAATTCCAGCTTTGAAATGCCATGGTGTGGGCAATCCAATAGAAGATCCTGAAACATTTCCCAAGATTGAAACAAACTTTCGTTAGGTTTCATAGAAAAAGCATTTATCTTACCTCTCAATTCTGCCGTTTTGGATGGCGGAAAGAACTTAGTGAGAAACTCCAAAGTCAAGTCCTCCCATGTGTTAAGCTTTGCAGCCGGAAGAGCTTGATACCAAGCTAATGCCTTATCCTTCAAAGAGAAGAAGAACGGTCTCAACTTGTAGTTGTTGTTGTGAACCCTTTGAGGTTTCAAAGTTTCCATGAGAATCTCGAAGTTTTGTAAGTGTTGATATGGAGATCCAGCTTCCGTTCCACAAAATTGACTTTGGCGGATCATAGTGATGACCTGTGGACGCGTCCCAAAGTCATGATCATCTTGCTCTCCAAGATTCACACCTAGACGGCGTGGTTTTTGAATTGGGTTCATTCGTTGCCCAAGGGTTCGTGGTTCACCCACGACATCGGCACCTCTCACCTCTCTAAAACGAGGGTGAGGATCGACATTAGCACAAGGACGAGGATCAACAGGAGCACGAGGGTTTAGTGGTGGTATATCCTCTAGCTCCGGCATCTCATCATCGTCGGAAAATTCGGCAATAGATTCCTTAGCTTTCTTCTTCTTCTTAGCATCATTCCTCTCTAGTTTCATGTCTAGAATCATCGCTCGAAGCTCATCTATTTGAAACTGATTTCGTTCTTTTTCCTCCAACCGAGCCTTATCACTCAATTGGAGTTGAGCTCGAGTTTCATCCAACTCCTCTTGGATGTTCCACTTAGTATTTTCAGCCATCTTTTTCTCTTTTAGCTTTCTTCTCAAAGTTTTCTCTAATTCGGTATCAAAAGGAACGAGATCTTTGGTAGATCTAGTCCTTCGCATATACCTAAAGAATCTGCAAAAATCACTCAAGTAAACAAATCAAATCACAAGAGCAAAAGCTCCCAAGCCAGACAACCGAAAACCTAATTTGGTCTAGACCAAATCCCTGGCAACGGCGCTAAAAACTTGTTCGCTCAAAGTGTGTGCGTCAAAGTCTTAAATTTATATCTAGAACTTATGCAAAATCGAACCCGCAGTGTACGGATCAGCTGTAGTAAGGCAAGAAATTCCAGAGTCGAACTAAGGGATTTGGTGAGAATAAAATCAATTTCAAATTATCCGGCAAAGTATAAAAGCTTTTGTGATTAATAAGGAGACAAATGATTCCAAGGATTTAAGTATCCGACTGCGGCTTTCGATTCAAGACACTTCTAAAGATCAAAGGTCAGAGTTGGCATTGCCAAGGTTATGTGTTTCAAAGGAAGGTATCGTATGGCGAAATTCCAAAACCTATATATCTAATCCAAAGGCTCTATCTAGAAGGGTTGTTGAGGCTGCAATATAGAACGATCTAAAGATAAGAATTACACTCAAACTAACCACCCAAAACCCCAGGATATGACTCTCAAAGGTAAAGATGGAAAGCACACTCAAACCTTAATAGAGGATGTTGAGTCTCTCTATTACCTAAATCTTGTATACTTTAGCTATCAAGTGAAGAATCAATGATGAAGTCTCTTCCCACACTCATATAGGGGTTAAAAAGATTAAGCAAGGTCAGGTTTTTAGGCTAGGATTAACTTTGGTTAAAGAATAAATCAATTAAAGATTGTCAAGGGAATAAATCGTGATGTTCTTCAGTAAATCGGACGATTTCTCCAAGAAGGTCGATTTTCCTGTTGTCGCAAAGTTAAATCTCAACTCTCAGGGTCCAAATGGTTAAATGAGTTCAGTCTATCATCATCTAAGCCTCAATCATCAACTATTCTCCCCATAATCACAAGGTTTTTAGCCAACCATTTTCATATTCAAATCAAAATCAAGATTTAATGAATAAAACCAAATAAAACTCGAACTTTGAATAAAAATCAAATAATCTCCGAATCTGTAATCAAATATCAAAACCTATCAAAGAATCACTCAAAACACTCAACAATGTGTTCACAAATCACAAGAATCACAAGGGAAACAAAAAATCTCACAAACTTCTTGAATATTGACTTCTTGTTTCTTTTCCTTCAATCCTCTCTCCAAGAACCTTCAATCCCGCAAAATCCTGTAAATCTTTCCCGCTGCCACCGATTTTCGTTCCTAGGATTCCAATGTATACTTTCTTGCTAATGGGCCGCTTGGCATATCACTTCTCAAGCCCACAAGTTATGGGCTTTGGGTCGTAATATTTTTAGTCGAAAGGTGAAGAAAATCGTGCGATTAATTAATATAAAAACCGTTCAATTTTGGTGAAGAAAATCGTCCGATTTATAGGGCAATTGACACGATTTTCTTCAACAGAAAGTGCTCGTCTCTTGGCTTGTTTCCTTCCTTCCTTTTGTGACTCTTTTACACACTTCCTCTGCTCTTTATGACTCCTCTAAGACTCCTTAAGCTTCATTACTGGCCTTAGGTGCTCTTTGCTCCACTTTTGCTTCCAATTCCACCGAATTCACCTATAATTCAACCAAAACTCGTGTAGACCTCTATTTTCGGAATATAAATGAAATAAACCTAAAAGGTACACAAATTCTCTCCAAATACAAGGTAAATTGAGGTAAACCTCTACATTATGCATGATTATAATGGCATATAATTCATGTCATCACTTCCAAAGGTATGGATTGTCCAAAACGTAGTTTCTTGCTTCGGTCTTCACCTTCTTCCGCTGTGCCTTGGTGAAGTCTGGAGGGTACTCTCCTCTAACAAGAAAATGTACAATGTCAGCAAACCAAGAGCATATATACCACATATGTTGGTAAGCAAGGTGTAAGTTTACCCGCTCTTGCAGTGTCATATACTTGGCGTATATATTCTCGAACTCGAGTCCACTCATCGAGACGTAATCAAGCTTCCAACTATGGCTCTTCCGTTGGCTGGATCTTTTTCCTCCTTCACCAGCCTGCTCAAGTGATCGGCCAAAAGGTTCCCAGCCCCCTTCTTGTCCCGTATCTCCAAGTTAAACTCACTTAAAAGGAGCACTGTTCGCTCCAAACGGTGTGTGCAAGCTTTTAATTTATAACCCTAGACGTAAGCTTAAAACAAGGATGCGAACCCGCAGTGTACGGGTCAATCGTAGTAAAAGCAAGGAATTCCAGGGGTCGATCACAGGGACTTAGTGAAACAAAGTCCAATTACGGTAAGCTTTAGCAATCACTAACCACAAATAGTTAAAACAATCAAAGATGATAAAAGTCAATAAAGGAAATATGCAATTCTAGGGATTAAAGCATCTAGTTGTGGTTCCAACTCAAGATCTAAAGATAAGTGGACAAAGCTGAGGTTTTTGCGTGGGGAAGGTGTTACTAAAGTGGAATAGATCACCGGGTAAGTCTCACTACTCACTAATCCCAAACCGTAACTCCTATTACCGGGTAAGTCTCAAGGAATTAAGATAAAGAACTATAACCTCAAACTAACACACCATCTAAGGGAATAGAATCAACCTTTACCGGGTAAGTCTCAGGCTAACTCACAAAGATGGGATGAAAGCACACTCAAACCCCAATAAAGGATAAACCTTTATTACCTATACTTATGATCTTATGTAAACAAACTAAGGAATTACCGGGTAAGTCTCATCCTAGGCTTGCATTGAACCAGGAAAGGTGTAATAAGAATAGGATTTGGCAAACTCTAACACTTAACTCTCAGTTTCGGATCAGATAAGTCACCTCGGTCAGCCAAATTCTACCCAGGCCGAGATGTTCATCGACTGAGCGAGATGCTTAGGGTTAAGGTTAAAGACTCGAACTTTCAGGGTCCTACTATGATTAAGATTATTCTATCATTGTTTTTCCCACAACCTTCAGCCAATCACCCTAGAATCACACAAAGAGATTAACCACTCATCATCATGAAAGTATTAATCAAATATATGGGAAGAAAGTGAATATTTGAACAAGAAGAATTTAATGAAAAGACTTCAATAACTGAATCAAATATCACAACAAAGCGTTCCTTGGATAGAAATCCAACAAGACAAGACAACAAGGAAGGGAATCTAAGATGATCTTACATTACCCTTCAAAAGCTATAAAAGCTACAATCTTCCTTCTTCAACCTTCAAAAAGGTTCTTCAAATCTCCCAACTTGAGTATGGCTGTTGTGGTGTATAAACCCTGATCGGTGGTATAGCATGATGTGGATTTGTGGGAAATCCGACCCTTTTTATAGGAAAATCACTCTCCAAATATATGATATCTTAGAAAGATCTCTTCCCATAAAAATAGGTAAAATATATGATCTAGCATATCTTCTTCCTTCTAGGAGCCAAGCCCAAAAATATAAGATCTCTTTCCAAAGATAAAAGATCTCAGCCAAGAATAAAATATTCTCGCCGCGTCCCAGGTGTTCGCCTCGGTCGAGTCGACTTCTCTGGATCACCTCGGTCAAGGTGAATTTGTGGTCAACCGAGGTGAGTCACAACTGAAAGTGAAATCCCTCAAATCTGGTCCAAAGTGAATCTCTAATCCATGGTTAAGCTTCCTGGATGTTTCCTTATGTTTCTGAATGTAGCTCCAATGACTCCATAGCTCCTTTTGCTCCTTTTTGATGCAAAACGTGCCATTTTACCTACAATTACAACAAAACTAGGTGTAGACCTCGATTCCCGCAAAGGTAGATGAAATGGTAATACAATCTATTATTATACATACAACCATGCAGATTATTGAAGATAAAACGTCCAAACAAACCCCAAAATATAGACTATAATTCATGCTATCAAAATACCCCATACTTAGCCCTTGCTTGTCCCCAAGCAAGTTCCGCATATAAAAGGCAAGATAGAATGGATTATAAGTCAAGAAAATCGATGAAAAGTCTTTTCAAAACATTTTTATGGTGTGCTACAATCTTAGATCACTCTAAGAGAATACTTCATGGAATTTAAAATCAAAATATGATCGAAACATTTTATAAATATAAGAAAGTTGTTCATCTTTGTATAAAATCATAGAATGCATAATAAGTCATAATTATCGAAATTAATCATGCATAATCCAGTTTAAACCACTAAGTCAATCAACAAGCTCGAGGTCTCAAGGGCTTCCCAAAAGAAAGGTCAAGAAACGTGTAGGGTAGGGATGTATGTAAGGTAATGTGGTGCTAGAATCCGGGAAAAGGGATCTTCAATTCACTTCTTTTGCTTTGAACTTCACATCTTCCACAATAAGCTTTGCTTATTTACTTTTTTTTTTTACTTTTTGGGATGCATGGACAGAGGTGCACAATAACCGAAGCCTAGGAAATAAGCAATCATCAATTTCTCGAGATGCCTCAAACCCTTGATGCACATACCATGACCCGTTAGGAATATCGCTCAATCCGACTTTGGCAAGACACAAACACCCGGCTATGTGAATGGTGCCGAGTTACTCATAATCATGATTGACTTCCCCAAACCTATTATTACTTTCTAACACTTTCACTTCCAGCCAACTTCTCAACTTTAACTTCACTTGCTTTCACCACTTCGCTTGCTTCCAAATTCCCGGATAGGTAAAGGGAGGCAAAATGTATATGAGGGGCTAAGCATGATCAAGAAGAAGAAGAGAGAAGAATGAATTGCCTTGGTCTTTCCAGGAAGAAAGTGAGAGAACTCATAATGTGGTGTCAACCTTCAAATTCAACATAATTTAGATAAAAACAAAGTATTAAACATGCCAAAAATATCAAATAAAGCATTTAGCGACTTAAACATATTATAAAACCTTTTAAGCATATAAAGATTTCAAAACCAGTCAGCAAACAAGATCTTCACTGAGATCATATCCAAATAAGAAGCACAAAAATCGTTTTCGAAAACTCTCAGTTAATCCACCTCGGTCGAGGTGTTCTTAGGTCAACCGAGGTGAAACACCTCGTTTGGCCAGAACTGCCCCGGTCGAGGTCAAAAAAAATTTTTAAAACCAGTTTTTTTTCAGTTTCAACGTTTTTCTCAATCAAATAACCTGTATGTATGCATTCAGTCTCAGATAAACACATAGAAGCAAACTGAAGCATAAATATAAATAAATATCCGATCAAGTAGAGTCATACATCACATAAGTGTCAAATAATACATCAATAAACACCCCATACTTGGGATACACTGTCCCAGTGGGTCAAAATAAGTCTAAGGAATAAAATACTCACCGGACAATAAGCTGAACTGCATAAAAATAAGAAAGAAAATCCTGCAGCTCTCAATAATCCTGATCCGGTGGTGGTGGTGGTGGTGGCACATATGGATACTGGGATGGGTCAAATGGATAACCCATAGCCTGTTGGAACTGGATCTCCATCATCCTGCGCTGATAATGCTGGCTCTCTAGCATCTGATGAGTCCAGCTGTCAATTTGTCGGTGCTGGGCAGCAAATCTCTCATGCATGTCCACAATAAGAGCGGCATAAGAGTCAATCATCTGCTCCGTCAGATCATCGATCCGACGGTGAGCCTCTGGATCTCTATGTCGGCATGCCCTACGCCTAGCAGGTCTCAATGGTGATGCAGCAGGTGCAGGCTCAGTATCATCATCATCCAGATCAATAACCGGCGCACTAGTCCCGGCAGTATATGTCCCTGTATCCATCGGGACTCCACCATCCCTGTCATCAGCAGTCTCCTCATCATCTACCTCCTCCTCAGCTAGTGCAGCTGCTGCCTCTCTATAATCCTCCATCAGTGGGGCCCAAGCGGTCTGCCAGTAAGGAGGGTCATAAACTGTAAACTGTGCTGACCACCTGATCCCCTGCGGTGCAGTCAGCTCCCATGGCATATCCACGTATGGTGTAGTCAGTCCTCGGAGAACCAGAATCCGCCGAGTAATCATCTCCTGCAGGCCTAGCGGCTTGGCAGCCGCCACCATAGTGCAAGCGCTGAGGTCCATGTCCTGGTAGCTGGCGATGTGGGTCACAAGTCCTCCGCAGCAGATGTCCCCCTTCGCCTTGGCCTTGATCTTGTGCAGATCCTCAGCCAACATCAAGCCAAAGTCGGGGATCCCTCCAGTCACCATGCAATATAGGCTAAAAAGCTCCCCCTGTCGGACCTTCTGGGGCGTCTCAGTACGCGCCAGAAGCGTCTCGCTGAAAATACGGTGGGCTAACCTAAAAGCTAGTTGAAAAATAACCTTCTCCCTGGAGTCTCCAGGGCGCCACCTGTCTGCGTGCTCAACCACGTGAGCAATCTGTCCCCAAAACACCCTAGCTACAGACCGGGAAGGGAAATCAACAGCTGTCGGGGCAGGAAAACCAAAAATATCCCTCCAATACTCTAATGGCACTAAGAAGTTCCGGTTCATCAACCGGTACTTCACAGAACGCTCTGTGGGGAGGTAGGTAAAGGAGCTAACAAACTCTAAGGTGGGCTCCAAATAGGCAGGTGCACGGATCTCAGTAAACTGATCCAGTCCTACCGTCGATATCATCCGTCAAAGGTCTCCATCCACATGGAGACAGTCAAAGGCTGACACGTCCAGGAAGCGAGGTGCTATCACTGGACGGGCTGCTATACGGTCGTAATCGACCCGGTGTCGCTCGTGGATCACCGGTCGATAAGGTCGGGAAGAAGAGGAGGAAGGGGAAGGGGAGGATCTATCCCTAATGGCAAGACGTCTATCAGAACTCATTTTCAAAATTCTCTGTGTCAGGTCACCTCGGTTGGTCTGACAACACTCAAGAACACCTCGGCCAACGCACAGCACGTTTGGACCGAGGCGAAAACTGCGTAACTAATTTCCTCAAATATTCCAGTTCTTTTCCCCCAAAATCACTACAACTGGTTCCTATGGGGTACTTAATCCGTTTCTCAGCAAATGCAGGGCAATCCAAGCCCAAATTGAAGCGAAATCAGCGAGGTTAGGGTTTTGTACTCGTTTTACCTCGTTCGGCCGTTTCGGTTCGATTTCTTCGCAGATCGACGTTGCACTGGGATCCTCTACGCTTTAATCGCAGTTTGGAAGCGAAAATCTTCGAAAATGAGCGAGAATCGAAGAGGCGAGGTGAAATGGGTCGCCGCGGTCGAGGGGGTAGGTAAAGAGAATAAAAGAAATTTTCCCCCTTTTATACCCTTTTTGGAACTGTTGTCACCTCGGTCGAGGTGGTCTCGACTGGACCGAGGTGGTACGGACCGAGGTGGTTCTTCAAAAACCATAGTCGCCTCGGTTGCTCAAGAATAATCTCGGTCGAGGTGCTCTGACAACAACCGAGATGTGTCTCAGTCAAACTTCGTCTTCTCAAATTCTCGATCTTCTGTCCTTCCAGTTATGCTCCTGGTTTGTACTCCTTCCTTAGATGTCACCTGTTATCTGTCAAGGACGCCAAAAACAAAACAAAGCAAAGCAAAAACAAAACTATCTAAGCTAGAAAGGGAAAAGAAAGCAATACCTTGGGTTGCCTCCCAAGAAGCGCTTGGTTTAAGGTCGCTAGCTGGACCATAATGCGTCTCAAACGAGGTATATTGGTGCAACCTCCTCAACCGGAATTTCCGGTTTGTATTTCTTGAGTCTATGACCATTGACCTTGAAGCTTCCGCTCGTTTCGCCTCATATCTCAACTATGGGAGTCTTAAATGCGGTCCTGTAGGCCCAAAGAGCGTCGTCCAATTTCATGGACCAATCCTTCGTCGTCCTAGAGACGGTCTTCTCCAAAATTGCTTTGATTTCTCTATTCGAGATCTCGACCTGTCCACTAGTTTGAGGGTGATAAGGGGTTGATACCTTGTGGGTTACCCCATACTTCGATAGAAGTGCTTTGAACTTCCGGTTGATGAAATGCGTTCCTCCATCGCTGATGATGATGCGTGGAGTTCCAAAACGTGGAAAGATAGTTCTGTTTAAGAACTTCACAACCACCTTGGCGTCATTAGTTGGAGAAGCAATGGCTTCAACCCATCTAGAGACGTAATCAACTGCAAGAAGAATATAGAGGTTTCCTCCGGAGGAGGGGAAAGGTCCCATGAAGTCAATCCCCCATACATCAAAGATTTCCACCTCTTGAATGTTATTAAGTGGCATTTGTTCCTCCTTGATAAATTTCCTGTTGTTTGGCATGCATCACAAGAGACAACAAACGATTGCACATCCTTAAATAATGTAGGCCAAAAGAAACCAGAACGTAATACCTTAGTGCATGTTTTATCGGTGCTAGCATGTCCTCCACAAGGAAGTGAATGACAATGCCGTATGACGCTATTAACTTCATCTTCCGGAATGCATCTTCGAAGCATCCCATCCGGCCCGCGCTTGAATAGCAGCGGTTCATCCCAGTAGTAATGGCGTACTTCCTTGAAGAATCTCTTCTTTTGAGAGTACGTCAATGCGGGCGGTACTTCCTGGCAAACAAGATAATTCACAATATCAGCATACCAAGGTCCTTTATTATCAGAAAGTTGGTGGATGGAATGTTCCACCAACTGAGGATGAATGTCAGAGAAAGGAGTAAGAAGTTTGTTATTTTCAGCAGTCTCAGTTGACATCATCTCGCCATCGACCTCGGTTGAGGCGCAGAGGCGTTGACCGAGATGTTCTTCAGTCGCCTCGCTCAGTCCAGATAGTGCCTCGGTCGAGGTACTGCAACTGGAACCGAAACTGGAGATCTTCGTCTCCTGGATTAGCTTCTCAGTTTTAGCTCCTGGATCTTCTTCCAGTACTTTTAAGCTCCGTATATCTGCATCACAAGAAGCATCTATACCTTCCTCCATTAAACTGAAGCTAATAACTCTTTCGAGTGGATCGTTAATAAGGATAGAGCTCACCAATTCTCTTGATTCCACTTCATCGTAGATGTTGAAGATATCATCGCTTAGCTGCTCCCCTTTCATGGCTGCAAGTAATGCGAACTCCACCTCATCGCCACCAATGTTGAATTTCAACTTGGCGTTCTTGCAATCCACGTTGCAACCCGAAGTTGCTAGAAATGGCCTCCCGAGAATAATAGGAACAGGATAATCTGCGGGAATGTCAAGTACAACAAAATCTATTGGTAAATAGAAGTTACCTAGCTTGACCGGAACGTCCTCCAAAATTCCCACGGGATGGGTGATGGAGCGATCCGCCATGTATAGTCGAATCTTGACCGGCTTGGGCTCTCCAAGTCCGATCTTCACACATAGCTCCAGCGGAATGATGCTCACGCTAGCTCCTAGATCACAAAGGGCTTCACAAGTGACATCTCCAACTTGAATGGGAATGCAAAATGAGCCGGGATCTCTCAATTTAGGTGGCATCTTCTCCTTCATGATTTGAATAAGTTCCGAGGATTTAGATGTCATCCTTACTTCACCAAAATCTTCCAGTTTCCTCTTCCTTGATAGGATCTTCTTCAAGAACTTCCCATAGGCGGGCATTCCTAGAATAGCATCGAGGAAAGGAATGTTAATGTGCAGTTTATTCATCAAGTCAAGGAACTTACCAAAGTGCTTGTCTAGATGTCCTCTGGCCCTTGACTGGGGGAATGGAAGTGGTGGTTTGTATGCAGGAGGTGGAACATAAACTTTAGTATTCCCCTCCGCTTTATGTGGCTCCACCTCGGTTGGCATCTCGGTCGAAGTGTTCTTCGACTGTACCTGGACCGAGGTGGTCTTCGTCGGTACTGGCACCGACCGAGGCACTGGATCTGCAGTTTTCAGTCCACTCCTCGTAGTTATGGCCATGATCTGGCCCTTAGGGTTGCTTTCCGTCCTTGCTGGAAGCTTCCCTGGATCTCTTGGCGCTTCATTCGCCCTACTTGCAAGTTTTTGTTCAAAGGCTTTTTGGGCCTTCGAAAATGAAGTCATAGAAGTCTCCATAGCACTAAGCTTGATCAAGATAGCCTCCAGCACTGTGTCTTTCTTTTCCGGCTGAGACGAACTTGATCCTTGCCCCTAGCTCTTTAATGGAGTAGAAGAAGAAGAAGAAGGGGAAGAGAGGAAAGGATTAGAGGAATCGTTAGAATTGGAGTTTGAATGATTGTTACCAGAATTTTGGTTGTTCGCCCTCCAATTGTTGCTATTGGATCCTCTATTGTTGTTGTTGTAGTTGTTGTTCCGGGAGCCGTTGTTGTTGTTACGGTATCCATTTTTGTTGTTCCTTTGTCCTTGATCTTCCTTCTTGGTTTGAGCAACCAAGAGTTCCTTCAATTGCTTCACGTCATTCTTCAAAGACGTGAGTTGATTGTTGTTGGGCTGAGTTTCTTGAAAGTTAACTCTTTTAACTCCACCTTCAGCTCCTTGATGGGTGTATTTCTCCATATGCAAAGCTTGCTTCTCGATGAAGTCCCAAGCTTCGTCAATCGCCATGTCCATAAAGGTACCGGCGGAGAGTAGTTGGAGGTTGAACTGGGTGCTTCCGTCCAGTCCCTTGAAGTATATCTCCAATAACTCTATCTTTGGAATCCCATGATGTGGGCAATCCAAAAGAATGTCCTTGAACCTTTCCCATGACTTGGACAAGCTCTCCTTGTCCTTCATAATGAAAGCATTGATCTCCCCTCTCATTTCAGCGGTCTTTGAGGGGGGAAAGAATTTGGTCAAGAATTCCGTAGTCATCTCCTCCCATGTGCTAATTTTTCCTGGAGGAAGAGATTGATACCAAGTAAGAGCTCTATCTTTTAAAGAAAAGTAAAAAGGTCTTAGCTTGTAGTTGTTATTTTCAATCCTTGAGGGTCTCAAGGTCTCCATCAAGATCTCATAGTTTTGAAGATGTTGATGTGGGGATTCCTTCTCTAGCCCTCCGAATTGGCATTGGCGAATCATGGACAAAACTTGCGGTCGAAGTTCGTAGTCATGGTCCACTGGATCTCCTAGGTTAACTCCTGGACGCCTCAGTTGCTGATTGGGGTCCATCCTTTGACCTAGGGTTTGTGGGATTCCTGCAAGAAGAACGCCTCGGACTGGCATCCGAGGTGGAATCACCTCGGCCGGGGCGTCAGGTACTGGAACCTGCCTCGGTCGAGGGTCAGCAACGGGGACCTGCATCGGTCCAGCATCGGGAACTGGATCTTCCCTCGGTCGAAGTAGATATTGGTCTCTTAAGGCTGCCATATCTGCTTCGATCGCCTCAGTCCTGGTGCGAGTTTCTTCTTTCTCTTGCCTTAGCTCTTCCCTGCTGAGGCGTAGCTGCTCTAGCGCCTCTTTCAACTCGGCCTCAAGATCGCGATTGTCTTGGTTGGCCATCTTCGCTTCTCTTAAGCGTCGTTTGTATGTCTTTTCTGGTTCGGGATCGTAAGGAACGATTTCCTTCTCAGTGCGGGTTCTTCACATAAACCTAAGAAAGAACCTGCAAAAGTCACTCAAGTAGAGTGGTTAGTAGACACGGGGGCAAGTGCCCCAAAAGCAAACCGTAACCGGCTCGGTCTAGACCAAGTCCCCGGCAACGGCGCCAAAAAGTTGTTCGCTCCAAACGGTGTGTGCAAGCTTTAAATTTATAACCCTAGACGTAAGCTTAAAACAAGGATGCGAACCCGCAGTGTACGGGTCAATCGTAGTAAAAGCAAGGAATTCCAGGGGTCGATCACAGGGACTTAGTGAAACAAAGTCCAATTACGGTAAGCTTTAGCAATCACTAACCACAAATAGTTAAAACAATCAAAGATGATAAAAGTCAATAAAGGAAATATGCAATTCTAGGGATTAAAGCATCTAGTTGTGGTTCCAACTCAAGATCTAAAGATAAGCGGACAAAGCTGAGGTTTTTGCGTGGGGAAGGTGTTACTAAAGTGGAATAGATCACCGGGTAAGTCTCACTACTCACTAATCCCAAACCGTAACTCCTATTACCGGGTAAGTCTCAAGGAATTAAGATAAAGAACTATAACCTCAAACTAACACACCATCTAAGGGAATAGAATCAACCTTTACCGGGTAAGTCTCAGGCTAACTCACAAAGATGGGATGAAAGCACACTCAAACCCCAATAAAGGATAAACCTTTATTACCTATACTTATGATCTTAGGTAAACAAACTAAGGAATTACCGGGTAAGTCTCATCCTAGGCTTGCATTGAACCAGGAAAGGTGTAATAAGAATAGGATTTGGCAAACTCTAACACTTAACTCTCAGTTTCGGATCAGATAAGTCACCTCGGTCAGCCAAATTCCACCCCGGCCGAGATGTTCATCGACTGAGCGAGATGCTTAGGGTTAAGGTTAAAGACTCGAACTTTCAGGGTCCTACTATGATTAAGATTATTCTATCATTGTTTTTCCCACAACCTTCAGCCAATCACCCTAGAATCACACAAAGAGATTAGCCACTCATCATCATGAAAGTATTAATCAAATATATGGGAAGAAAGTGAATATTTGAACAAGAAGAATTTAATGAAAAGACTTCAATAACTGAATCAAATATCACAACAAAGCGTTCCTTGGATAGAAATCCAACAAGACAAGACAACAAGGAAGGGAATCTAAGATGATCTTACAAAACCCTTCAAAAGCTATAAAAGCTACAATCTTCCTTCTTCAACCTTCAAAAAGGTTCTTCAAATCTCCCAACTCGAGTATGGTTGTTGTGGTGTATAAACCCTGATCGGTGGTATAGCATGATGTGGATTTATGGGAAATCCGACCCTTTTTATAGGAAAATCACTCTCCAAAGATATGATATCTTAGAAAGATCTCTTCCCATAAAAATAGGTAAAATATATGATCTAGCATATCTTCTTCCTTCCAGGAGCCAAGCCCAAAAATATAAGATCTCTTTTCAAAGATAAAAGATCTCAGCCAAGAATAAAATATTCTCGCCGCGTCCCAGGTGTTCGCCTCGGTCGAGTCGACTTCTCTGGATCACCTCGGTCGAGGTGAATCTGTTGTCAACCGAGGTGAGTCAAAACTGAAAGTGAAATCCCTCAAATCTGGTCCAAAGTGAATCTCTAATCCATGGCTATGCTTCCTGGATGTTTCCTTATGTTTCTAAATGTAGCTCCAATGAGTCCATAGCTCCTTTTGCTCCTTTTTGATGCAAAACGTGCCATTCTACCTACGATTACAACAAAACTAGGTGTAGACCTCGATTCCCGCAAAGGTAGATGAAATGGTAATACAATCACATATTATACATACAACCATGCAGATTATTGAAGATAAAAACATCCAAACAAACCCCAAAATATAGACTATAATTTATGCTATCAAGCACCCACCGAATCAACCTTGGCTTTACTTCCTTCTTCACCATGAGATACCTAAGGGTTGCATGGTCAGTGAATACGATTACCTTTACGCCAAGGAGATATTGTCTGAACTTCTCTAGTGCAAACACCACAACAAGCATCTCCTTCTCGGTGGTGGAGTAGTTCCTTTGACCTCCATTAAGCGTCATGGATGCATAATGGATGAAATGTGATGCTCTTCCATCCTTTTTTTCCTAGGATAGCTCCGACAGCATAATCGCTGGCATCACACATAATCTCAAATGGCTTCTCCCAATCCGGAGACCAGATGATTGGTGCACTAGTGAGGCATGCTTTCAAAGTGTCAAATGCCTTCTTGCAATCTTCATCCACTATGAAAGTGGTGTCCTTCTTGAGTAGCTCACACAATGGCGCTGAGATCTTTGAAAAGTCCTTGATGAACCGTCGATAAAAACCTGCATGACCTAGGAAAGAACGAATTTCACGCACATTAGTAGGGTAAGGTAAACTTTGAATCACATCAACTTTTACCTTATCTACTTCTATCCCTTTTGAAGATATCACATGTCCTAACACAATTCCTTGTTCAACCATGAAATGGCATTTTTCAAAATTAAGAACTAAATTGGTTTCTACGCATTTTTCAAGAACAAGTTTTAAGTGTCCTAAGCATGCATCAAAACTATTTCCATGGACGGTAAAGTCATCCATAAAAACCTCAATAAAGTTCTCTATATATTCTGAAAAAATACTTATCATGCACGTTGGAAGGTGCCGGGAGCATTGCAAAGTCCAAATGGAATTCTGCGGTACGCAAAAGTGCCAAATGGACAAGTGAACGTCGTCTTTTCTTGATCTTCCGGAGCAAAGGCTATTTGGAAATAGCTCGAATATCCATCCAAAAAGCAATAGTAGGGGTGACTTGCAAGACGTTCCAACATTTGATCAATAAAGGGCAAAGGAAAGTGATCTTTACGCGTTACCGTGTTTAGTTTGCGGTAGTCAATGCAAACTCTCCAACCGGTTTGTGTCTTGCTCGGGACCATCTCTCCGTATTGGTTCTCCACCATGGTGATACCCCCTTTCTTCGGAACCACTTGGGTTGGACTAACCCACTTACTATCCGAGATGGGGTATATCATGTCCGCTTGGAGGAGCTTCAATACCTCCTTCTTGACCACTTCCATCATTGGCGGATTCAACCTTCGTTGGGGTTGCCTAGATGGTTTCGCCTCTTCTTCAAGGAGGATCCTATGCATACAAGTGGATGGACTTATTTCTATGATGTCCGTAATAGTCCACCCAAGGGCCGTCTTGTGCTCATTCAAAACCTTCACCAATTTCTCCTCTTGAACGATGGACAACTTGCTAGAGATGATCACGGGTAAGGTATTGTTTTCTCCTAGAAAAGCATACTTGAGGTGAGGTGGAAGGTCCTTCAATTCTATCTCCGGTTTTTGCACTATAGACGGAACAAGCTTCTCGCTTGGAGTTAGTAAGGTGGGCCCAATGGCCAAAGTGGATATAGGGAGCCTTTTGTGTTCATCTAATTGAGCTAGGACTTCCTGCATGTTGGATGTTAAGGCATATTTCGAAGTATGAATGTCAATATCATACTCAATTATGTTTTTCAATTCATCCATGTCAGAAATGTCAAAAACATCTTGCACAATAGGTTCAATAATATCAATTGCACAAAGAGAATGATCATCAATAGGAGTTTCATTGCATTATAAATGTCAAATTCAACTACCTTCCCATCAAATTCCATGGTTAATTTTCCACTAACATAGTCAATCTTTGTCCTAGCGGTTTTCTGAAAAGGCATTCCCAACAATATAGGTGCAGTATGTGAGTCATTTTCCATATCCATCACAAAAAAGTCAGCAGGAAAAATCAGATTATCTACCATCACTAATACATCTTCATAATCCCTTTCGGGTAAACATTAGATCTATCAGCAAGTTGGACTACAATCCGAGTTTCAATTAGCGGCCCAAGGCCAAGAGATTTATAGATGGAATAAGGAAGAACATTGATAGAAGCACCAAGATCAAGCATATCCTTATCAAAACGGGTTTCCCCTATAACGCAAGGGATGCTTAACATGCCCGGATCACTAGATTTCTTGGGCATTCGGCGTTGGAATACGGCGGATACATGCTCACTAACTAGCACCTTTTACTTGCCCTTCAGCTTCTTGTTCCTCTTGATGGTGCAAAGTTCCTTCAAGAAACGAGCATACTTAGGAATAATACTCTTCACAAGTTTAAGGAGAGGGATATTTATCTCGCATTTGGAAAAGGTCTCAAAGAGATCCCTATCGTCAATCACTCTTCGCTCCTTCAGTGTCTCAGGAAAGAGAACCGGAGGTTTCTCAACATATAGAGGGGGGAAATTAGGATGGATGTAAGAATCCTCCTCAACAGAACCCTCTTTCGTCTTTTCCGCAAGGGCGGAAGGTTGCAGGCGCAGGGGCGGCTCAAGGGCTGTCACCGCAGGGGCGGCGACATCCAACTGCAGGGGCGGTGTCTGCACAGAGGCTAGCGCAGTTGCAGCCGTAGGGGCGGCTGTGGGGGCGGCAGACTCGTTAGAGGGTTTGTTCTTCACTTTGTTGCTGGCTTTTGCTGGATTTGCTTCCCACTCCTTAATGTTAGAGCACTAACATTCTCCTTGGGGTTGACAACCGTCTGGGAGGGAAAATTTCCGGAGGATCTAGCTTCGATCCTTGTAATGGCCTCTGCCATTTGTCCAACCTGTTTTTCAAGGTTCTTGATGCTAGACTCTATTGTTTGAACATGGGTAGCAAAATGTTTAGTTAAAACCTGCAGCATATCCTCAGTGGATTGAGACTTACCTTGGCGGGGTTGTTGCTGCTGGTTTTGTTGATCCCTCCATCGAAAATTTTGTTGATCACGCCAATTTGCCATGTAATTTTGTGCATATGGATCGTTCCTTGACCTTTGTTGCTGTTGTTGCCCGTAGCCCAATGCATTCACCTCAGCATCATCATCTTGGACTTGAGGGCACATGTCCGTTGAATGGTACGGATCGGCACAAACTCCACATGCCTTTAGTTGTTGTGGAGTTCCCATCAAAGTCAACCTTTTCACCATCTCCTTTAGTTCAGCAATTTCTGTTGAAATCTCATTACAGCCAGGATTGATAGCATGAACTCCTCTTTTGGTAGAGGTCCTTCCAAAATTCCTAGTTCCTGCCGCTAGTTCCTGCATTTTCTCTAAAGCAAGGTCAGGAGTGGTGTTTAGAATATTACCTCCACAAGCAGCATCGACGATCCTCCTCTCATTGTCAAGCAAGCCATTGTACAAATACAAGACTAGATTTTGGGTAGAATACCCATGGAAAGGACAGCTGCATCAGAGTCTTGCGAAACGCTCGAAATACTCATAAAGAGTTTCGTCCGCCTCTTGCTATATGTTGCTTATAGCTTTCTTCATTCTATTTGCCTTCTTAGCTGGAAAAAAACCTTCTCCAAAAATGCCTTATGGAGGTTCTCCCATGTGTTGATGCTACCGGATGGAAGATGGTAGTACCAATCATCCGCCCCATCCTTGAGCGTGAAACCGATCGCCCTCATCTTGATTTTCTCTTCGGTAATATTGGCCAGCTTCATGCTCATACAGACGGTATGAAACTTTCCAAGATGTTGGATGGGGTCTTCACCACTCAACCCATGGAAGGATGGGAGCAAGTGGATCAGTCCCAGCTTGAGTTCAAAGTTGACTCCTCCTATTGCCGGTATGGTAACCGCAAGAGGGTGTTGAGTCAAATCTGGCTGCGTGAGTTGGCGAAGGGTTCAGTCAGCCATCTCTACACGGATTCGTTGTTGCCTAAGTTGTCGGATGTGCGTTCTCTCAATTTCTGAATCAAAAGGAACAAATCCGGAGTTAGTAGCACGGGTTTGAAACGTTCCAAACCAATAATCAATAATCAAAAGAAATCAAAACACAACTAAACTCCCCGGCAACGGCGCCAAATTTTACGAAGCTAAAATCCTAGGTCGTTGTCTTTTAGCTTACGTCAAAGTAGAAGTCCTAATGTTACACTAACAAGTTTATGTATAGTGTAAGTAAGGGTCGAACTCAAGAGAGTTAAGTTGAGGTTTTAATTAAGTTCAATTATCGAGATTGAAACCAATAAGGGGGGGTGGATTGAATTGTAACAAGACAAAAACACAATAAAGCAAGTAAAGATGTGATAAAATGATGGAGAAAAGAGCTACACTAGGTTGATTCTTAGCATGCAAGCTACTTTGGTTGGTTCTTTTTATAAGTATTTCATCAATGTTCTCGTCTTGATCATATATATGTGTTGAGCCAACCGGCATCAACACAACTTACAAGTTAATGTTCCGTAAACCTACAAGAACAAGGCACAAGTTAGCTTTCAAACAAAGACAAAGAGATATAGAGAAAAGAATAAAACCGTTAGACTTTTCTTTAGATTTTTATTCCTTTTCCTTTAAGCAATTACAACCAGCTTTTACCTAAAGGTTTTCTACTAGGTTAAGGACCCGAACCCGGAATCGATTAACCCTAGTTCTTTGCATGCAATTAGACTCTTAAGGTGATCAAGCTAAGTGGTAAGAAACATGCAATTGTTAGTTAAAGCACAAGGAATATAAAACATATGACTGAATAATACTTATATTACTAAAGACTTACAACCAAAGCAATAATGCAACTTCAAAACAACCCAATGTAGCAAGGAGATTAGAAACACATTACACAAAGGAAGAAAGAGAAATAGAGAGAAAATAGGAAAAGGTGGATGATTCTAGCAATCAGTCATGGACCTATTTATACTAGAACTGGCAGTAAAAGGGAGTAAACGGACGTTCTAAACAGCCACCTTTAATGCCATAAAGGTGGTGCAAACAGCCAGAGTAAAGTCCTCTGGCGCTAAACCGCGGAGGCGTGCTTCAGGGCCGCAGGGGCGGCTTAGGCCAAAACGCTTGGTAATCTTCATGGCCGTAGGGGCGGCCTGGCAATCCCACAGGGGCGGATCTTTAATGCTCTTCAAACGTCCGAATCTTCATCTTTTTGTCGCTTCTGATTTTGAGCCGCAGGGGCGGCCCAATGTCACCGCAGGGGCAGTGACACTGCTCTTCGGCTTTACAGCTCCGCAGGTTGGTCCGTAGGTAGAGGCGCAGGGGCGCCGGATTCGTTTCTTCAAGTGAGTCACCGTAGGGGCGTCCAGAGGTGGCCGCAGGGGCGGTGACATGCTTCGTTCCGGGCGCTGGCGAAGGCGATGGCTGCGTTCCGGAGTACAGTGCCACCCGCAGGGGCGGTGACACTGCTCCGCGGGGGCGGTGTGGAAACAGAGACTTGTCTTCGTGAATGATCTTCAACTCCCAAGTGCTTCTAACATCTCTTTTGCTTCTTTTAGACTTCTTCTTCTGGATTAAGATGTTAGCAACACAAACCGACTCTAATACAATGAAAAGACTCTACAAACTATCCTAATTGATAGTGATTCCATCACCTATCAGCTACCATAGCTTTCTTCTTTCGATCATTCTTCTTGAAGTTGGTCCTCTTCTTTTTTGGACACTCTTTGACAAGATGATATGTTTCACCACATTCAAAACAAGTCAGCACTCTAGTTTTCTTGTTAGAGTTAGAAAACTTACTTCGGGGTTTTGATGTTCGTGGATATTCTCTATTGTTTGTAGATTATTTCTTTATATTGAGAATTCTCGCGAGACCCTTAGAGATCATGGCTATTGCATCTTCTTCATCATCATCATCACTATCTTCCTCTTTTGATGGTAATTCATCCTTTCTTGATTTTAATGCCAGATTCTTAGTGTTGGATGGGAGCTCTCCATCTTCTTCACCAAGAACCATTTCGTGAGTGATGAGTTTTCCAAGGAGGTCATCAAGAGGAAGAGTTGAGAGATTCTGAGCTTCTTCGATGACAGTCATCTTTGATCCCCACTTGGCTTTAGGTAAGCTCCTTAGAACCTTCCTACTTTTTTCTTCATTTGTGAAGACCTTTCCTAGTGAGTCCAAGTTGTTCACGATCTTAGTGAATCTTGTGAACATTTCTTTGACTGGTTCATTTGGATTCATCTTGAATAGCTCGTATTGTCTGAGAAAGATGCTAATCTTTGTTTCCTTAACTTGACTCGTTCCTTCGTATGTGACAACTAGTTTGTCCCATATTTCCTTTGCACTCTTGCATGATGAAATGCGGTTGAATTCGTTGGCATCTAATCCGCAGTAGAGTAAGTTTATAGCTTTGTAGAGACACATTGTCCAAGTCAGCTTGTGCGAAGTCAGCTTCCTTCTTTGGGACTTGGACACCTTCAACTGTCGTAGTTTGGACTTTGGGTCCATTCTGAATGATGCTTCATAGTTCCATGTCCTTATCAATAATGAACATACGTATGAGTGCTCTCCAATGGGCAAAGTTGTTGCCACGGAAGAGTGGTGGTCGAGATGAGGATCTTCCTTGAGCAAATCCTCCATCACCTACAGGATTCATGATTAGTCTCACTGATGGTTAAATCAATATACGTGAGTCTAGCTCTGATACCAACTGAAGAACCGTTAGGTGAATAAAAAGGATAAAAAAATACTCTAGAAGGGGGTTGAATAGAGATGGGAACTTTTCTCAAAAATCAATCTCAAGGCTTTGAAACCAATTTCAAGGGCCTTGATGTCGATCTGAGCTCTTTGTGACACACTTTGATTTCAAGGGCTTTGAAACAACTTTCAAGGGCCTTGACTTTGTAATCCTACGAAACAAAGTTAGTCACAATAAAGCAAGATAAAGTGTGGAATGTAAAAGATCGACACGAGGATATGTTTACGAAGTTCGGCTCAAATATCCTACTCTCCGTCCCAGGGTATAGCCTTAGGATCTAACTATCTATTATCAGCTTCAAAGAGTTTAGATACAAACTAGTAGAAATCCCCTTTTTCTCTCACTATAGTCAATGTTACGATCTAGCTCCAACTCTTCACCTTGCTATAACAACCTAGTTACTTCGCAAAGTAACACACACTCGAGTATAACACTTTTTAGATTTACCAATGGAGCTCTCGAGTTTTATCTCTCTCTAGGGGATAACGCTTTTAGTGAAAGAGAGAAAGAAAAACTATTTTGATCGAATGAAGATGTTTTGGATCGCTTGAAGACTATTGATGTTTCCGTGTGAGCTTATATGTTTGTTCTTCAATCGTCATCTTCATTTATAGCCTTTTATGGAGAGGTCTTCTAGCCGTTGGAAAGATGACCGTTTGAAGATGATACTTCTTTTCCATGAAGATCGCTTCTTGGTTGAGATAAGATAGACGTTGTGGATCTTCATCTCCTGAAAACGCGTTGATCTCTCTGCCCCTTAATCTTCTCGTATTTATTGTGCCAATAACAAATTCCTTGAGAGAGGATCTTCGTGCTTTTCGGTTGTGGATCGTTGCAAGATCCTTCATTGGTCGGCTGAGATCTTCGTTCAATCATATCTTCTTGTTGAGCAAATCTTTCCTAGAAGATCTTCTTTGGCGCTTTGTTGGATAAGTGATTTGAATTCCTTTAGCGTGCAACGTTGACGTCTTTTGTTCCCTTGAAGTGAATTTCAAGGCCTCTGTCTTTTAATCACTCTAAACTCCTTGTCTTTCCTTGCATCCGATTTCAAGGTCTTCCAAGGCCCTTTGAAGTGTCTTTTAAAGCCTACACTCATTCAATACAAACCACCAAACCCAAACCAAGCAACTCGATATATAATTAATAAATTGTTAGTGTATAAAACTACTTTATTTGTGTTTAAGTCTTCCATCATCATCACCTATACAATTATATAATCAAAGTGGAGTTTCACACTTGATAATAGGTGCCTGCAATCCTCCCTAAACCTACACAAGAAGCAAGCAAGAGAGGATCCATCAAACATTTAGATTTCTCAGTTTCAAAACCGACAAACACCCCAACTTTGGAGTCAGATTTGGGTATGAATGACTCCTCCCTTTTGGCTGAATTTTAATATTTCGTAGTTTGGATACTATAGTAAATCATATTAAAATTTGAGAAAGATCCAATGAATAGTTTGGAAGTTATGAGTTAGCAAAGTTGGGACCAAAATTTGTTTTCTAGAAAACTTCTGAAAAATATTTCTAAGTATAGAAAACTGTTTGTGGATGCATCTTTAGATCCAAATATGATTGGGTTAGACTATTATGATGGACTTGAAATTTTGATATGTTATAGTTTAGACATTGTAATATAGAGTGTTTGAATTTAGGAGAAATCCAACATTTAGATCATAAATTATGATTTTATGAAGTTAGACCAAAAGTAAGTTGAGCGAATTTTGAACCTAGAATTTTTCCAAGTGTTGGAATTCACTTGTGGAGGTAACTTTGTGATTTTGCATAGAATGGGTAGAATGGAGTTTAGGAGTTTTGCTGCTTTTATATGAGAGTATATATGGCATAGTGTTGCTAGATATTTTTCTTAGAATTTTTAGAAGTTGTTTAGAGGTTATAATCTTAGACCAAAGTGGACCCTAAGCTAGTTTTGGGTTGTAAGGTTGAGATTCCTTAGTGAGTTGCAAAGTTGAGAAAAACTTTCAAACTCGTTAGAATTTGGTTTAACGTCTGTTAACATGCATAGGAGTGTTAATAAGAAGATGTTGAACCTTCCAAGACCCGTTGGGGTTTTCAAAAAAGTCGGGGGTAAAACCTTCTTTGTGCCGGATCCATACGTTGCCCTAACGTTTGTGGCTCTTCCATAGCAATGGGCGCAACCCGAATATTAACCGCCGGCTGCGGTTGTGGTGGAGGTGGAGGAGGTTGTTGACGGTTAAGCTCTCTTTGCACAAGAGCTTGTCTAATCTCCTCAATCTCCCTCCTAGTTGCCTCTTACCTCTCATTGGCAAGTCTCCTTTCATTCTCTAAAGCTTCATCCCTTATCCTAATTTGCTCTAAAGCCTCATCCAATTCAGCTTGGAGATCTCTTCCGGCCATCTCTTTTCCTTTTCGAATGCTCTTGGATCTAGATCTAAGGGTTTTCTCCGGTTCGGGATCGAATGGAGCTAAATCCTTGCCACGAGATCTTCGCATACACCTAAAGAGTAAGAGATGTCCTGAAAAGCAAATACACAAACCAAAAAGAGGTCAAAAGCAACAAGAAAGACCTACACTATAAATAATCACAATAACGACTCAATCTAGACCTAGTCCCCGGCAACGGCGCCAAAAACTTGTTACGCTAAGAACGTGTGCACGCAATAAGTCTTAAATTTATACTCGTTATATTTCTCCTAACTCCTAGCGAACCCGCAGTGTACGGGACGTTTTGTAGTAGGGATAGTATTCCGAGGTCGAACACAAAGACTGAGGTGAGATTGATTCGATTAATGATTAAGTTTAGTGAAGATCTAGGCCTAAGAAAAGAGAAAGAAATAAAGAAATGAAAATCTCAATGTTTTTGGTAGGTTTTTAGGTGATCAATCAAGGATCACAAATCATGCGAAATAAACAATCGACTAAGCTAACAAATCAACACAAACAAACAAGCTAAATGCGAGATACGAGATCAAAGAGAGAAAAGCGGATTCTAGGGGTTGGAAGTTCCGATTATGGCATAGGAATCAAGCTATCTAATCATTCCTTGGATTAACTACAATATGTTGGGAGTGAGTGTTTCTAGATTGGGATCAATCACCGGGTAGGTCTCATGGTCCACTAGTCCGTCCCTAAGGTCTCATCACCGGCTAAGTCTCAAAGAGCCTAAGGAATGGAATTCTACACAAACCGGATTGTCACCTAGGGATCTAACCTTTCTTCACCGGGTAAGTCTCGGAAGGGTAAGTCCTAAACAACTATCCTAGCACACTTAGTCCAATGGCGGCTTATGAGGCTCACCACTACCTAGAGTTTATCATCTTTGAAATCTAAGAGTAAGAATCACCGGGTAGGTCTCTTCTAACACTTAGTTGCTAACACTAGGTCACCCTAGGATAGATTTAACTCAACAAACACTAGGATTTCAACATTCTAACAATCTAGAACTTAGATCCATCAAATCAAACGAACCAGGCAAACCACGGGCTGATCTACCACTTCCACGGCCGTGGACTGGCAAGAACAATCCGTGGACTACAGCAGTGACTTTGTTCAAGCAAATGAATCATCCAAGGGTAAATCTAAGTCCATCCTATCTTAGTCCAAGCCATAAGCATCCTTTCCTTACCCTAGAATCGCATCTATTTAGCCTACAATATACATCATAGCAATCGAAATCATCAAACATAAAATCATGGCTTCCATTTGCAAGATAATGAAGAGAAAAAGATGAACAAGTGAAGCAAGTAAAACCAAGCTGAAAGTAAGATTAGAAGGACTCACAACCCTTCAAAAGAAGGTTTAATCGATTCTTACAACCCTAGAAAACGATTCCGATAATCTTCAATACAAAACTTATCAAAGACTAGCTATGGTGTGTTCTTCTCTTCTTCTCCAATGGTAGCTCTTCTCCTCCTCCAATGGTAGCTCTCCTCTTGAGAGAATCTTCTTGTTGAGAGTGTGGTGAAGAGTGTGGTAGTGGATGGTGGATGCCTTCTCTCAGCCTTGCAGGACCACTTTTATACTACAACCTTGCTAGAGAAGGCCATGAGATCGTGGCACAGCTGTCACAACCGTCTGGCAAAAACCACGGTTGGTTTCCACGGCCGTGGAAGTGCCAGTAACCGTGGTTTGGTGCTTCAGCTTTGCCTTGGATCATTAAGCTTTGATTTGGTGCATGGCTTGTGTTGACAAGGTTTCATGAGTCCTCCTTAGCCCCTAGCTTGCATTCCAATGAGTCCGAAAGTGTGTTCTCTCGAGGAACGACCCTTGAATTCATCGATTAAGCTCCTAAATCTCCCAAAGTACCTATAAAGCAAGCAAAAGTCCGCGTAGACGTCTATCTCGACAAAATACATGATTTGAGTGCAAACGTCGTGAACTAATGCTAGACCATGCATGAATGAGCGGAAAATCTATCTAAATGAGTGTCTAAACCTAAGTCATAAATCGTGTTATCAAAAATACCCCATACTTAAGGTTTTCTCGTCCCCGAGCAAATTCCCAACTATAGACTAAGAGATGACATGATTTATGTATGCAGAAAAATGGCAAAATCTTTTTGGAGTTGTGCTTCTAATATTGGATCACCTTCAAGGTCTTGTTTCATAGCAACGGGCAAGCAATCATGCATTGAATAAATGAAGGCATGGAAAGACAATTATACTTAACTCGAAAGCATGCATGAAATGCGAAAATGAAGAAGTCAAGATGATTATGAGCATATTCATTCTAGATCACTAAGTCTTACACACATGCAAGTAGGTCACAAGGACTTGTGAAATAGAAGGCCAAGAAATGTTGTGATTAGGTGGGAATTTTTTCTAGGCTATGTGATGCTAATCCGGGAATAGAACTAACTCCATAATTTTACATTTTTATCAACTTCCCCCAAGTGTATGTTTTCTCCATCTTTTCTTTTCTTTTTCACTTATTTTTGAGACAATTGCATTGGTGTACAAAAGCCGAAACCTTGGTGATTAGCCGTCCTCGGGCTTTTTCTATTTTTCGAGGTGCATCCACACCGGGCACACATACCAAAGCTCGTTAGGACTATTGGTTTATTTGACTTTGGCAAGGCACAAACACCCGATTATGTGAATGGTGCCGAGTTACTCGTCATTTAAACCAACGTCCCCAAACCTATATTTTGTCTACACTTTCACAACAAATTCAACTCTTTATTTATAACATTCATCCATCAACAACTTCACCTCACACTTGCTTTTCACACACATCAACACACTAGCATGCTCCTATTCCCGGATGGGTCAAAAGAGGTCAAATTTATATCAATTGAGGTGCTCAAACAACATGATCAAGATGAGAAGTAGAGAAGGATGAATTGCCTTAATCACTCCTAGATGGTGTGCAAGAACTAGCATGTAATTTCGACTTTCAATACTCAATCCATTCTAGGCAAACATCATGATCACAAATCATTCATGGGATTCAAGATAAGTACTTCAAGTCCACATATGCGATTCATCAATTCAACACATAAGGCCATCCATAGCCAATCCACAAGACAAGACTCATCATTAGGGTCATATCCAAGCTTAGAAAGCACAAAAATTTTCAAATTTTCTGATTTTTTGGAATTTTTCGTAATATTTATGTACAATGAAAGACATAATAGAACATGTGACTAAAAAGAAACTACCCTAGATGCTAGTTATGCAAAAGATCATGCAAACCCCACCCCATACTTAGAAACACATTGTCCCCAATGTGTAATGAAGTAAAGAAGAGTGAAAGAGGGTTCTCACAATGTAAAAATGGTTTGCTATGGTATTTGGAATTTCTCAAGTGGATTGATGGTGAATGATCCTATCAACAATGGTAGAGAGCTCCAAGTGTTCATCAAAGCGTCGGGACCCGCGCTAGGCACCGCTAGCCGTCCAAGTTCCGCGTCCGCTCCACCCATAATTGATGAGGGGTTCATCATCATCATTCACATGCTATGCTAGGCTTCCAATGCTACCAAGACTCTAGCACACACACAAAGCACACCAAACACACAAAAACAGAAAAATCAAAAACAAAAACAAAAACGAAAAGGGAAAACGTTACCAATGGGTTGCCTCCCATCAAGCGCTTCTTTAAGGTCATTAGCTTGACCAAACTCGGGGGCGTCTCACTCTAGGTGAAGTGGGGCAATCATATCCACCGGAGATCCCGGGATATACTTCTTCAAACGGTGCCCATTCACCTTGAAATCTCCACAATGCTCCCCTCCTATCTCAATAGCTCCATGGGGGAAGATATTCTTCACCACATATGGCCCGGTCCATCTTGATTTTAGCTTTCCGGGGAAGAGCCGCAGCCTTGAGTTGAAGAGAAGGACAAGGTCGCCTTCACTCAACTCCTTTGGGATGAGGCGCTTGTCATGCCACCGTTTGGTCCTCTCCTTGTAGATCCGGGCATTCTCATAGGCATCCAACCGGATCTCCTCAAGAGCGTTCATATCAAGCAACCTCTTATCTCCGGCCTCCTTGAGGTCAAAATTTAGCCACTTAATGGCCCAATAAGCTCTATGCTCCATCTCTACCGGAAGGTGGCAAGACTTGCCATAGACTAACTTGTAAGGAGTGGTGCCAATTGGTGTCTTGAAAGCGGTTCTATATGCCCACAAGGCATCATCGAGCTTCATAGCCCAATCCTTTCTCGTCCTAGAGACCGTCTTCTCAAGGATTCCCTTTATCTCCCGGTTGGAGATCTCCACTTGGCCACTAGTTTGGGGATGGTAAGGTGTTGCCACCTTATGAGTCACCCCATACTTAGCCAAAAGTGCCCCAAAGTTCCTATTAGTGAAGTGCTTCCCTCCATCACTTATGATCACCCTTGGTGTTCCAAACCTAGGGAAGATCACTCGGTTGAAGAACCGCACCACAACCTTGGCATCATTTGTAGGAGAGGCGATTGCCTCCACCCATCTCGAAACATAGTCTACCGCCAATAGGATGTAGAGGTTGCCACATGAAGAAGGGAATGGTCCCATGAAGTCCACACCCCACACATCAAATATCTCTACCTCTTGTATGTTGTTCAAGGGCATCTCATTCCTTCTTGAGATGTTGCCCGTCCTTTGACAAGCATCACAAGCTACCACAAAGCCAAGCACATCCTTGAACAAACTTGGCCAAAAGAAGCCCGATTGCAACACCTTTGCACATGTCTTGTGTGAGCTAGCGTGCCCTCCACATGGCAAGGAATGACAATGGCGGATCACACTCTCCACCTCATCCTCCGGTATACATCTTCTAAACACTCCATCCGGCCCTCTCTTGAACAAAAGTGGTTCACTCCAATAGTAGTGCCTCACATCTTTGAAGAATTTCTTCCTTTGGGCGTATGACAATCCGGGAGGCACTTCCTCACACACAAGATAGTTCACAATGTCGGCATACCATGGTTCACTTCCTCTAGACACTTGGAACAAGCATTCCTCCACCATTTGCAATTGCTCATCCCGGAATGAGTCATCAATCGGGATGTCATCTCTTTCAAGCTCCAATGGTGGGAGTCTACTAAGGTGATCCGCCACAGAGTTTTCGGACCCCTTCTTGTCCCGGATTTCCAAATCAAATTCTTGAAGAAGAAGGATCCACCGGATCAACCTTGGTTTGGCATCCTTCTTTGTAAGGAAATAACGGATCGCAGCATGATCTGTATACACTATGACCTTCGCTCCAACAAGATATGAGCGGAACTTCTCAAATGCGTACACAACCGCTAGTAACTCCTTCTCGGTAGTAGCATAATTGAGTTGGGCATCATCTAGCGTCTTGCTAGCATAATAAATGGCATGTGTGCGCCCATCTTTCCTTTGCCCCAAAACAGCCCCAACGGCCACATCACTTGCATCACACATGATCTCAAACGGTAAACTCCAATCCGGAGGTTGCATGATAGGTGTGGAGATCAAAGCGTTCTTCAACCTACAAAAAGCCTCAAGGCAATCCTTGGAGAAAACAAACTCAACATCTTTCATTAGTAGGTTAGTAAGAGGCTTAGAAATTTTAGAGAAGTCTTTAATAAACCTCCGGTAAAAACCGGCATGCCCTAAGAAACTCCTTACCCCCTTCACCGAGGTAGGTGGTGGCAACTTCTCTATCGTTTCAATCTTGGCCCTATCAACCTCAATGCCACGGTTGGACACCAAGTGTCCCAACACAATACCTTCACTTACCATGAAGTGGCATTTTTCCCAATTCAAGACAAGATTTGTCTCCTCACATCTTTTAAGTACTAAGGACAAGTTAGCTAGGCAATTATCAAAGGAAGATCCATAAACAGAAAAATCATCCATAAACACTTCCATGATATTTTCAATGTACTCAGAAAATATAGCCATCATACACCTTTGGAAGGTGGCGGGTGCATTACACAACCCAAATGGCATTCTCCTATATGCAAAAGTTCCCCATGGACATGAAAATGTGGTTTTCTCTTGGTCATCGGGGTGGATAGGGATTTGGAAGAATCCACTATAGCCATCTAAATAGCAAAAATGAGAATGTTGAGCTAACCTCTCTAGCATTTGGTCAATAAAAGGAAGAGGGAAGTGATCTTTCCTAGAGGTCATGTTCAATTTCCTATAGTCAATACACATCCTCCATCCCGTAACTGTCCTAGTTGGGATTAGTTCATTGTTCTCATTAGTCACTACGGTCATCCCACCCTTCTTAGGAACTACATGAACGGGACTAACCCACTTACTATCCGAAATAGGGTAGATGATTCCCGCATCTAGCAACTTAATGATCTCTTTCTTGACTACCTCTTTCATTATAGGATTCAATCTTCTTTGATGTTCAATAGAGGGTTTGTGGTTATCTTCCATCAATATTTTATGCATGCACAAAGAAGGTTTTATGCCAACTAAATCATCAATAGTATAGCCAATGGCTTTCCTATGCAATCTTAGCTCATGCAACAACTTAGAAAGTTCATCATCATTCAAGCATGCATTCACAATCACCGGATATGTAGAATTATCACCAAGAAAAGCATACTTCAAATGAGAGGGGGGGGGTTTGAGCTCAAGTTTAGGAGGACCTTTATCGAGTGGAGGTGATCCGAATAACGTTGGTTGAGATGAATCCAAAGCAAATGAAGGCTCTCCAAGGCTCCTTGAAGTTTGATCAACAACAAGGGCTGCTTTTGGGGAAACCACGGGCAACTCCACGGATCCTGGCACATCCATGGTCGTGGACCTTGCTAAGCTTGCTCTTCGGAGCTCTCCATAGAGTTCTACGGCCGTGGAACTCCTTCCACGACCGTGGTTCCTACAGGTACTTAGCATGCTCTCGTGAACTTCAAATTCAGCTCTTGTCTCCTTTTCTAATGCTTCCAAGGCCTTGATTTCTTCATTGCAAGCCTCCTCAACACCTTCCTCCATCAAACTTAAGCTAAGAACCTTTTCCAAGGGGTCCTTGATCAAGATCGAGCTCACAACTTCTCTAGACTCCTCTTGCTCGACAATGTTGAATACATCTTCATCAAGGGTTGGCCCTTTCATCATTGTGGATAATTTGAACTTGATATTCTCCTCTCCAATGTTGAAGGAGAGAATTCCGTTTTTACAATCCACTAAGCATCCGGAAGTGGCTAGGAAAGGTCTCCCTAAGATGATGGGAACCGGATAGTCCGCCGGAATGTCCAAGACAACAAAATCAATCGGCACATAGAACTTCCCGAGTTGCACCGGTATGTCTTCCAATATTCCAACCGGGTGAGTAATAGATCGGTCCGCCATGTAGAGGGTCATCTTGACCGGTTTTGGCTCTCCTAGCCCAACCTTGTTGCAAAGTGCAAGCGGTATGATGCTTACACTTGCCCCAAGATCACAAAGGGCTTCATACTTCACCTCTCCCACTCCGATTGGCACACAAAAGGAACCCGGATCTCTTAGCTTAGGAGGCATTTCCTCCTTCATGGTTTGAATCAACTCCGGGGACCTCTTAGTCATCTTTACTTCCCCATACTCCTCCAACTTCCTTTTGTTGGAGAGTATTTCCTTCAAGAACTTGCCATATGCCGGCATACCTAAGATAGCATCCATGAACGGAATGTTAATATGCAATTTAGACATAAGTTCAAGGAATTTACCAAAGTGCTTGTCCAAGCGAGCTCTTGCTTGTGATTGTGGGAACGGTAGTGGTGGCTTGTATGGAGGTGGTGCCACATATGTTGGCTCAACATCCTTGCTCTTGCCTCCATCTTCTTGCAATATCTCTTCTTCTACCACTACTTGCTTTCCCTTAGCATTTTCCTTGGGCAAGGGATCCTTCATGCTCAACCCACTCCTTGTAGTGATGGCTAACACTTGGCCTCTTGGGTTGTCTTCGGTCCTTCCGGGAAGCTTTCCCGGATCTCTATGAGTTTCACCCGCCTTTTGGAACACTTGTTCTTCCAACACTTTTTTAGCCTTAGAAATGGAAGTCACCGTGCTCTCAAGACCACTCAACCTTCCAAGCAATTGCGCAAACATCATCTCGGTTCTATCCTTTGGAGGTTGAGTAAATCCGGGTGGAGGTTCTTGTGAAGCCTTTGGTGGTGGAGCTGCGCTTGTGGAAGCGGGAGGGTTCAAGGCACCATCCGGGTTAGAATAGGAAAACCCGGGATGGTTGTGGTTGGGCCGGTAATTGTTGAATTGCCGGTTGTTGTTGAAGTTCCTTGGGCCTTGATAGTTGTTATAATTGCCCCTTCCCATGTAGTTCACATCTTCCTCCTTGGAAGACAAGTTTGCTTGCACTTGCACTTGAGGAGTTGCTTGTTTCTTCAAAGTTGTAGCACACAACTCCCTCAAAGACTTTAGCTCGTTGTTGATGGCGTCAAGCTTGAAATTGCTCATGGTGACTTCACTTACCTCATATGCTCCCGCCTTTCTCCCATCACTCTTCCTATGGGAGTATTTCTCAATCACTAAAGCTTGTTTCTCTACAAACTCCCAAGCTTCATCCATATGCTTTTCCATGAAAGTCCCACCGGAAAGAGATTGGAGCTTGAATTGGCTATCTTCATCAAGTCCTTTGAAGTAGATCTCCAATAGCTCAATTTTCGGTATACCATGGTGTGGACAATCTAGGAGAAGGTCTTTAAACCTCTCCCAAGACTTGAACAAGCTCTCTCTATCCTTCATTACAAAGGCATTGATCTTCCCTCTTAACTCGGTAGTCTTGGAAGGTGGGAAGAACTTAGTCAAAAACTCGGTTGTCATCTCCTCCCAAGTACTCACTCGCCCTTGTGGAATAGATTGATACCAAGCCAAGGCCTTATCCTTAAGAGAGAAGGAAAAATCCCTAAGCTTATGGTTGTTGTTCTCCAATCTAGGCGGTCTAAGAGTCTTCATCAAGATCTCATAGTTCATCAAGTGTTGATAAGGAGACTCTCCTTCCATCCCTCCAAATTGATTATGCCGGATCATTTGTAGAACTTGAGGGCGGAGCTCGTAATCATGGGCTGCGGGATCTCCTAAGTTCACACCCGGACGGTGTGCTCTTTGTGCCGGATCCATACGTTGCCCTAACGTTTGTGGCTCTTCCATAGCAATGGGCACAACCCGAATATTAACCGCCGGCTGCGGTTGTGGTGGAGGTGGAGGAGGTTGTTGACGGTTAAGCTCTCTTTGCACAAGAGCTTGTCTAATCTCCTCAATCTCCCTCCTAGTTGCCTCTTACCTCTCATTGGCAAGTCTCCTTTCATTCTCTAAAGCTTCATCCCTTATCCTAATTTGCTCTAAAGCCTCATCCAATTCAGCTTGGAGATCTCTTCCGGCCATCTCTTTTCCTTTTCGAATGCTCTTGGATCTAGATCTAAGGGTTTTCTCCGGTTCGGGATCGAATGGAGCTAAATCCTTGCCACGAGATCTTCGCATACACCTAAAGAGTAAGAGATGTCCTGAAAAGCAAATACACAAACCAAAAAGAGATCAAAAGCAACAAGAAAGACCTACACTATAAATAATCACAAATAACGACTCAATCTAGACCTAGTCCCCGGCAACGGCGCCAAAAACTTGTTACGCTAAGAACGTGTGCACGCAATAAGTCTTAAATTTATACTCGTTATATTTCTCCTAACTCCTAGCGAACCCGCAGTGTACGGGACGTTTTGTAGTAGGGATAGTATTCCGAGGTCGAACACAAAGACTGAGGTGAGATTGATTCGATTAATGATTAAGTTTAGTGAAGATCTAGGCCTAAGAAAAGAGAAAGAAATAAAGAAATGAAAATCTCAATGTTTTTGGTAGGTTTTTAGGTGATCAATCAAGGATCACAAATCATGCGAAATAAACAATCGACTAAGCTAACAAATCAACACAAACAAACAAGCTAAATGCGAGATACGAGATCAAAGAGAGAAAAGCGGATTCTAGGGGTTGGAAGTTCCGATTATGGCATAGGACTCAAGCTATCTAATCATTCCTTGGATTAACTACAATATGTTGGGAGTGAGTGTTTCTAGATTGGGATCAATCACCGGGTAGGTCTCATGGTCCACTAGTCCGTCCCTAAGGTCTCATCACCGGCTAAGTCTCAAAGAGCCTAAGGAATGGAATTCTACACAAACCGGATTGTCACCTAGGGATCTAACCTTTCTTCACCGGGTAAGTCTCGGAAGGGTAAGTCCTAAACAACTATCCTAGCACACTTAGTCCAATGGCGGCTTATGAGGCTCACCACTACCTAGAGTTTATCATCTTTGAAATCTAAGAGTAAGAATCACCGGGTAGGTCTCTTCTAACAATTAGTTGCTAACACTAGGTCACCCTAGGATAGATTTAACTCAACAAACACTAGGATTTCAACATTCTAACAATCTAGAACTTAGATCCATCAAATCAAACGAACCAGGCAAACCACGGGCTGATCTACCACTTCCACGGCCGTGGACTGGCAAGAACAATCCGTGGACTACAGCAGTGACTTTGTTCAAGCAAATGAATCATCCAAGGGTAAATCTAAGTCCATCCTATCTTAGTCCAAGCCATAAGCATCCTTTCCTTACCCTAGAATCGCATCTATTTAGCCTACAACATACATCATAGCAATCGAAATCATCAAACATAAAATCATGGCTTCCATTTGCAAGATAATGAAGAGAAAAAGATGAACAAGTGAAGCAAGTAAAACCAAGCTGAAAGTAAGATTAGAAGGACTCACAACCCTTCAAAAGAAGGTTTAATCGATTCTTACAACCCTAGAAAACGATTCCGTTAATCTTCACTACAAAACTTATCAAAGACTAGCTATGGTGTGTTCTTCTCTTCTTCTCCAATGGTAGCTCTTCTCCTCCTCCAATGGTAGCTCTCCTCTTGAGAGAATCTTCTTGTTGAGAGTGTGGTGAAGAGTGTGGTAGTGGATGGTGGATGCCTTCTCTCAGCCTTGCAGGACCACTTTTATACTACAACCTTGCTAGAGAAGGCCATGAGATCGTGGCACAGCTGTCACAACCGTCTGGCAAAAACCACGGTTGGTTTCCACGGCCGTGG
Source organism: Fagopyrum esculentum (assembly GCA_033239045.1). Lineage (NCBI taxonomy): Eukaryota > Viridiplantae > Streptophyta > Magnoliopsida > Caryophyllales > Polygonaceae > Fagopyrum > Fagopyrum esculentum. The sequence goes on along the minus strand of BSUD01000005.1, from coordinate 41,709,222 downwards.
AAGTGCCAGTAATCGTGGTTTGGTGCTTCAGCTTTGCCTTGGATCATTAAGCTTCGATTTGGTGCATGGCTTGTGTTGACAAGGTTCCATGAGTCCTCCTTAGCCCCTAGCTTGCATTCCAATGAGTCCGAAAGTGTGTCATCTCGAGGAACGACCCTCGAATGCATCGATTAAGCTCCTAAATCTCCCAAAGTACCTATAAAGCAAGCAAAAGTCCGCGTAGACGTCTATCTCGACAAAATACATGATTTGAGTGCAAACGTCGTGAACTAATGCTAGACCATGCATGAATGAGCGGAAAATCTATCTAAATGAGTGTCTAAACCTAAGTCATAAATCGTGTTATTAATCATACACATATTGGATCGAGTGTTAGCGTTAACTGAACTTTGACTCAATATAGGTAAGTCATTTGGGCTTACTTAGCTAACTTTCTTTGTATTGGTGTGGAATATGATAGTGGTGTGTGGATTATGTGTGTTTCATAATTATAACTTGGATAGGATGACATCATTATTAACTGTAAGACCCAAGTGTATGTATAACGGGTTGTGGCATCAATGCCCAACTTTGACATGAAACTGGGAGGTTCTCCGCGAAGGTTCTCCGCGACTAGCTCAGACATGGTATACGGCGAGATGCATCGAACCACTCTTGTTGGTATACGGGGACGGAGGTGAGGGTCAAGGGGATCCTCGTGCACAAGCATATGTTGAACTTGAAGTGCACCACTTAATAAAAGATAATAACTGGATTATGTGCAAGCATGGTGTGTGTTTACTTTCCGTATGGATATGTGTGTTATTCTAGTGCTTCCGAAATCTTAGCTTGTTAGCTAACGGTTATACCATATGTTGTTAGATACATTGCAGGATAAGGTAGTTGCAGAGTGATCCAGACGGGAGTGGTCAGCGGGGTTTCCCGTACATAGTAGGACGGGAAATGGGGTTAATTATTTTGTTATCAGACTATTTTCCGCAGTTGTTGTCTTTGGATATTTTATCGTATGTAGTTCTTGGCTTACGGTGTTTTCATTATAAGTTTCATGCCATTAATGCATTTTATATCTTATTCGGTTTTCCTTTATTTGTGTCATGTTAAGATCCGATGAAATTGTTGTCAAGCTAGGGTCGGGACCCATTGTGAGGCCTTAACCCATAGCGCCCCGAGTTCCAAAATGGGGTGTTACAAGATGCTTGATCACACCAAACAAACTTGGTGTATCGAGAGGCCGAAAACCGATAAACGGACAAATCGTCGTGCAAATATTGAAAACAAAAATAACACAACAAAACCATAAGTAAAAGACCAAAAAGGTCAACAAAATCCAAAAAATCGTAACAAACAAACCACGGAAGAAGGCGAGGAACACCCGAGGTTGAAAAAACATGAAAAGGACACGAGATAGAGGAATTAGTGTGGTGTCTCGCCGCCGAGAAGCGGGATATTAAAAGCCCTTTTCAAGGGGAAGTCATACCTACTGCAGGAATGAGGATCCCACGACGTACCCCCACCTAAATGGAGGATCTTCAAGACCTCAAACATCATCACGACCCGTTCATATGATGTCTCTGGTTTGATAGTTCTTCATTTGTTGTTTTAGCGACCTCTCGGGGTACTAGGCGTGTCTATTATCCTAAAACTTTTTCGAATTCCTATTTAAAAAAAAAAACATGTCTTATAAAATCTGTTTTAATTTTTATTTAATTTATTTATTGACGAGAAGCTCCCGATATTTTGATTGTGAATGCTTTTAATAAAGAAAACGTGAAATAGTGAGGGTGATAACATGCAGATAATTGAATCCATATATGCATTTGTAGTAAAATTCATATCACCAACCAAGTACAAAGCATCAATTATCTCTTATTTATGTCAAATCAACGTGGCATGCATCAACTGATTGATGCATTTATGAATTAATTACTCAAAGCCACCCCTTTTACATATATATACACGGCCCACACCCTCACTCACACTACTATTCCATGAATCTACTACTCCCATCCCTTTTACTTATCTCTCCACATTTATGCATTAATTACTCAAAACCACCCCCTTTAATATGCAGTTTTACATAATATCACCACTGAAACTGAACGTGTGGAAAACTACCCCTTATATATGGGATTTTGCTTAAAGCTCGTCAAATAAAACTTGTATGGAACGACGTACCCCTGGAGACACTTTTTGTTACCATAATACCACATATTTCTTAAAATTTTAAATGAATTTCCGTAAAACATGTTCTTACTTATTTATATATATAATTTTGACAAACTCATAACCGCGTACCACTGCACTTTTATATATATATATATATATCATGCCTTTTTATCCCCTTTAACTCCTCTACACCAAACAATCCAATAATAAGAAATTTGGAGGCCACTAAGGATTTTATATTTTTTTAATTTCCAAGATGTTCTAGGTTAAATGGACCTCTAAAAATAATCATGTCTAATCTTTTTTTATTTTGTTAAAAAATAAATTAATTAAAAGTAGTAAGAAATTTGGCATGATAAGATGTAGGCAATGTTCAGTGAAGTAAGATTTTTGGTTAGTTTAAAAGTTTTTTTAGGTTTATCTTTTAGTAAAGTTTCAAAAATTTTGTAAATTATAAAAGTTATTGAAAATTTAATAATTATTTGGTAAGGGTAGATTTGTGGATAGATTTTTATAGTAAATTATCAAAAAAACAAAATAATAATTCACCATAAAAATAGGTTAGATAGGTATTTTATCAAAACTATTGAAAACTAATGAAAATCTATATATAAACAAAACTTTTCCACAAAAACTTTGAAAATATCTTTAAAAAGCTACCAAAATACAAAATGAACTTTGAAAAAAACTCTTCAATAATCTAAAAAAACCTCAAATCACCATACTGTTATGACAACTCTGGGAGATTCCATATAACCTCATCAACATTACAAATCCTCCGGTCAAATAATATTGAATTGCCGTCTTTTCTGATTGGCCGGCGCTCCATTCTCTTCATTTATACGTTACTATTAGGATTTTGCATGTATCTATTAGTATTTTATTGAGTAATTGGTTTTATTAATTAATTAATCGATTATTCCCAGATGCATCGTGCATCCATCCATGTATGAGAGTAGCCGGCTGGCCCTTCATTTATCAATTTAATACACTTTAATATTTAATCATGCACTATGCCATAACACAATTACAAAATTCCAATAAATGAATATACTGTGTATCATTTCTTATATATATAATATATTCATTGTCTCCATCACATACTACGGACTTAACTCAATCTTTTAAACTTATTATTTTTATATTTTTATACAATATTTTCCAATAAGAAACCGTATTTATATCTATCTTCGATATATTATATTAAATCAAAAGTCCTTGAAACCACGTGTCATTCAGACATATGAACGGTGTTATTTTCACGTATACTTTATTTTTATTACTATTATTTATTTATTTTATTATATTTTCTATTAACTAAAATATAAACTATTTTCCTCATATAAACTACAAAAATAAAATAATTAATTTAAAAAAAATTAACTAATTGATATCTTTATCTTCTAAATACATTTTAATTTTAATAAAAAAAAAATATTATCCGTGTACTAATATCCAAATATACTCGATTGGGGAGATTTTCTTTTAAAATTTAAATTTAAATTGCCAAAAATTGTATTTATAATAAACCAAAGTAAAATATACTTTTAGTTATAATAGTTAGAAAATATAATTAAAATTTCAATTTTTTTATAAAATAAGAAAATTAGACTATTTTAGAAATGATGTGGCCAGTCGAGGAGAAATTTAAGGCAAGTCTCCATTGAAGTCCATATCAAAAGATCTTGAATAAAAATTTGGTGTTATTATTTTGCTTCTTTAAATATCAAAATAAAAATTGTTGAATGATACCGACCAAATGAGAAGATATGAAAATATTTACTTGGACATAGACGTATTTGTACCATAACTATTTCACTTTATAATACTCGTATTTTTTTTCTCTACATTAATTGGTTGTTAAGTAGATGAAATTTAAGACACTAAAAAACAATCAGTAGTTGTGGTTTTTTTTGGCAAAGAAAGTAGGTAGCTCCTTACAATCAGTCCCTACGACATATGAATCATTGTATACAAAGCAATCACTAGTTATATATGAATCACTGTGCTTTGAAATATTGATTTTTATAAACACGTGTTACATCTTATTAAACCTAATCTTAGTAATGAATCATAGAGAATACGAGCCAACGAGGTATAAACTCTGATTTTTCTGTTATCCTCATAATATTTATATAATATGATGTACGGTCACGAACATGGAAATAAGATTCACCCTTTGATAACCTTAACTGGCTCAAGTGTCTATAACCGGGCGGTGACCACTTGTCTAGTTCTACAGGGGACTAGAATGTGCTCTTGCAACCCAGGCCCATGGGTAACGGATAGTACTGATCTATTCCTATTGGTAGACGGAAGCGGAGGCGAGCTTCGGGAGATTCTCGTGTGACAAAAGAAGTTGAATTAGTAATGGATAACCTTAATGAAAGATAATAACCGGTTGATGTGTGAGCATGCTATGTGTTTTCTTTACCTTATGTGTGTTTGTGCCTTTACGCTTGCTAGTACCTAGAATGTTAGCTAACGGTTTATACTGTCGTTGTAGATGTTCCACATGTTCAGGATGCTGCTGAGTGATCCGGATGGTGTGGTCAGCCGGGGTTCCCGTACATTATAGGACGGGATCGGGTTTTTGTTTCTTTTGTTGTTTCCCTTTTATTTTGAACTCCGTTGCTGAGCTTTTGTGTTTTCTTTTGTTTAAAACTTTGGTTTTATATTGAGTTTTGGTTTTCATTCGTCTGTGTCTTGTTGTAAGATCCGTTTTCTGTTGCTACTCTGAGGGTCGGGACCCATTGTGCGGTCCTAGCCCGTAGCGCTTCAAGTTCCCAGAACTTGGGGTGTTACATTATCCAACCCAATTGCTTCCGAAGCTTTTTCATTTTCTTATGTGAAATATAAAAATGTACGAGAATATAACACTACTTATCTTCAACCTTCTTTTAAACCAACTTCCCGTAAAACAATTTCCAAATTAATTTCTAAATCTTATGAAGAAATGAAACAATTTTTTTTTTTACGTTTTACAATCATTTTTGCATAAAGTTTCAATTTGTAGTGATATTTGGAGTACTTATCACAAAAACATTTTGACCAAACATTTACACATGGGCATTACTTTACATTTTATTGATAATTATATGTTTTTGCATAAATTTGTTATTGCATTTTGCCGTTTTAACGAAAGACATAATGCCACAAACATGATCAGCCAAGAAAAACAGTAATAAAAATTTGTAAACTGAAAAAAGTGAAATTCAACAAAGAAAGATTACACAATAAATTAGTATTCAAAGATTCCAAGTTAATTTATGAAATCATAAGAAGAATGAAGAGAAGATTCGGCCGACAGAATAACAACATTTCAACATTAGAACCGAAGAAAAAGAAGAAGATCGGTGTCCTACTTCCGACAACCACAATCTCGCAAGTGGTCATGTTCAGCCCGGCCAGAGCTGGCAAACACTAACCCGACCCGTGAACCCGACCCGACAAACCCGAACAAGAATTTGTCCTGGCCCGAAAAATTTTAAAAAACAGACAATATCCGGAACCGAGCCGCTTGAAACGATTTAACCCGATATATTAAATAACCCGAACGGACGAACCCGAAAATGACCCGGACTCGATAAAACCCGAGTAGAATAACCCGATAACGACCCGATGGCTTGAAGTAACCTGACCCAAAATGACCCGTTAACCCGAAGTAACTCGATTCGAAATGACCCGATAACCTGAAGTAATCCAACCCAAAAAGATCCGACAACCCAAAGTAACCCGACCGGAAATGATCCGATAGTCTTAAGTAACCCAACAAAAAATGAATCGATAGCCCGAAGTAATTCGACCCTAAATTACCCGACTTGTAATAAAATTATTATAAATATTTGTTCATTTAAACAAGACCAACTTATATGAAAAGATTATTATCAACATTTGTTTATTTAAACAAACCAACTTATTTAATAAAAAATTATTATAAGCATCTGTTCATTTATACAAGACCAACTTATGTGAAAAGATTACTATGAGCATTTGTTTATTGGGCAAATTTGGTAAGTAGGCTTTATTAAAAAATAAAGATACTAAGTAGGCTTTTTGTATTTTATGGTAAAGTAAATGTACCCCTTTTGTATTTTTTACGCTACATATCGCCTCTTTTCTCTCTCTCCTCTACTTCCTTCAATCTTTAGATCTGGTATGAGAGCTACCTCCGGATTCCCACGATCTTCCTTCCAATATGCTCCATGCATCTTCCTTCCAATCTGCTCGATCCTCGCCGGAACAATAAACCTACAGTCCTCGTTGGCCAACTGCTCGATCCTACCTACAGTCTCCATGGCGTGTTAACCTTCGCCGATGTCGGAACGAAGACCACCACCACCATCCACCGTCGCTATTACTTCTCGGTTCATCTTCATCTTCTTCGTTGAGCCCTAATTTTGAGATTTTTCTGGTATGAATTATACCAGAAAGGCACTCAGCTTATCTAGTCTTCTTTGAGCCCTAATTTTGACATTTTCTCTCTATTTGTTTCAGGTTGGGATCTAGATCTGGATCTAGATCTAGATCCAGATCCAGATTTAGTTCTAGCCTGTCACGTGACAGGGTCATGAGGAAGGGCTTGGACTCCATGTAAGCGAGGAGACGAAGACAGCGGAAAGGGGCTGTCACTAACGTTAAGACTCAGGTATTTTGCAGATTTTTGATCTAATTTGTTGAAATTAGTTGAAATTGAATATGAATTTGAATCTTGTCAAGGGTGCGTGTGGATCGTGTTGGGCATTTAGCACAACAGGAGCCATAGAAGGAGCCAATTTCATAGCTACTGGGAAGCTGCTCAACCTCAGCGAGCAGCAGCTTGTTGATTGCGATCACACGGTCAGTTCTGTTCAAATGGCCAAAGAAGCCAACACCATCCTGGTAAGTCCTCAACTTGCATATATTTACTGTATAAGGTTCCTACTATGTTGCATATTAATGTGTATAGTGCTAATAAGGTTTGTTGTTGGGTGAATGATCAATTCGATTACCGGATTCCGGGAACCAAGCTGGAGCCGTGTGCAAAGGCAGCAGGCAACAAGCTGACGATGAATGGGCTGCCAATAGAAGTGTACGTCCAGGAATCCAGACCCTTCCTTGGAGCATTGGTAGGGTGCTTCGATCGAGTTGCCGTTTGTATTGGTGATGCTCTATACCTTATCAACAGTATGGTACACATGCTATAGATGTATGTTTGCATTTTTAATTTTGCTTGTGTTCTATACTCAAGGTATGGGTAGTATTGCCAACAAATCGTTTTCAGCTCTTCTTTGATGTATTTGGTTGGTCTTTGGGCCATAATTTGGCCTTATACCTACTTCAGAATAATTATGCTTATCTAAAATGCTTAGAGTGATAGATCTTTCATGTGATACAAGTTCTTCCAGTATGAAAACTATAAATAAATAAAAAGACAAGGAAAACAAAAAAAATTATGGTATGAGCTTCTGGTATGAATTTCATACCAGAAACTCATACCAGAAAATTTTGTATGATTATATAATTTTAACGATGCCTTTTGCTTCGAGTGATTCAATTCTGGTATGAGTTTAATAGGTAATTTTGTATGATTATATAATTTTATTATGTAAAAAAGGACAAAAAAATGAATTCTGGTATGAGTTTCATACCAGAAACTCATACCAGAAAATTATAAAATATAAAAAAGGATAAAAAAAAAAGCAAAAAATACTTCTGGTATGAAAACTTTAACTTCTGGTATGATAAATTCTGGTATGAAAAAAATTCTGGTATGAAAAAATTCTGGTATGAAAAAAATTCTGGTATGAAAAAATTCTGGTAAGAACTTCTGGTAATAAAACTTTCCGGTATGAGAAATAAAAAAAATAAAAAAGAAAATAAAAA
>BSUD01000005.1:41660555-41701048 GCA_033239045.1 Fagopyrum esculentum | reverse complement strand
AAAAAAAAAAAAAAAAAACAAATTCAGGAAGTAAAATTTAAAACTTACACTAATACAACAAATAAGAAACATAAGTTATTATTTTTTTAAAATAGTAGGGTTAATTATTTTTACCTACCATTAAATGAAAGTGGTAAAAAATTATGGGGTACATTTACTAAATCATATTCTCAAAAAAACCCACTATGTCAAATTCTCCCTTGTTTATTTAAACGAGATCAACTCATAATACAATGTTATTATAAACATTTGTTCATTTAAACGTGACTTACTTATAATAACAAAAGATTTTATAAACATTTTTTTCATTCATATATAGTTATATGAAAAGATTAGTATTGAAACGATACCAACTTATAATAAAAGACAATACTAATATTTGCTCATTTAAATATTTATTCTCTTTCCTAAAAAAATATCTTACAAAAAATATCGTCTTAACATGAGGATGTTAAAGTATAAAAATGTATTTGTAGTATTATCATAGATAGTTAATTTTCTAAGAAAATAAATAATGTATTTTAAACAAAATAACAAAATACAATCATATTTATGAAAATCAATATCTTAACGATGAACGATAATTATCACTTGTTTAAATAATTTCCAACTTTAATATCTAATAGACCCGTCCGAAATTACCTGACTTCTAACCCAACGTAAGTTTTGACATGAGTCCGGTTTGGGCTAAACGGTAACCTCCGGTTCGGTCAAACCGGCAAACCTAAACCGCCGGTTTAACAGACGGTTAACCGACGGTTTGGGCCAAAAAAGAGCCGTTGGGCCAAGCCAACGCCTCTTTGGCCACAACAGCTATATGCCGGTGGGCCCACACTCCCAACAGCTCTTTGATCCGTTAGAGTGTATTTTTTATTTTTTTATTATATTTTTTGTAAAATTTAATTAATGTTATTTAACTTATTTTAAAAAAAAATTCTTACCCTCAATTCCTATAAATATCTTATCATTCTTCCATTTACCTCACATCAACATTCTCATCTCTCTCTACTACTACTACTACTCTCAATCTTGATCTCGTATTCTCGATTTCTTAATCAATTCAAATGGAAAACCCGAGCGACTACTCTCCCGCTTTGTTTCCTAGCACCCAAGAAAGCGAGACTCAAATGTCCGATACAAAAATGTCACAAGGTCAAGGTGAAGGGGCTTTCCGACAAGTCCCTCAACCGAAAATGTTTACATCCGACATCTTCACAAAGCATTACAAGAAGGGTGAGGTGGTAAACGATTATTGTCGAGTCTCGTGCAACTATTATCCGAAGGTGTACAAGTGGAGAGCGAAGGGCGGATACAGGACTTTGCAAATCCACATGCAAAAGATCCATCCCGAGAAGCTCGGAATATCACAGGGACAATCTCAATTGTCCAACGGGTTTGCATCCTCTTCCTCTTAAACTTCTTTATTTATGTATAATCATAGTGATGAAAGTTTAGGATTAGCCAACCTAATTGTTTCTCAAGCTTTTCCATTTTCTTATGCGGAATATGAAAATGTACGAGAATATAATATAACAACCGGTTTTTGGCTGTCACCGGCCCCGCGGTGACAGTGGCCCGTTGCGGCAGGGTCAGCCGCCCTTGCGGCTGACTCCAGATCGCGCCCGATCTGTTTTATTCCGTTTTATTTTTTTTCCTTTCTTAGAAGATCCGATCTTCTAAGTTATGGGCCGACTTTCCTTTGATCTTCTAACCTTAAAATCGACTTTACTTTATCTTTTTCCACCGTTCTCTATATATTCCCACCGTCTTTCTCTTTTTCATCTTCTAGCTTACATCTTCTTCAACCTTGAGAAAAGTTGCGGCCTTTCCCTTGCGATCTTCTGAAGAGCGTGTAAGTCTTCACACCTTTGATCCTTCTACACGTTCATGAACCTACACTATGCTTTCTTCTTCTTCTTTACGTCTTTCTGTTTCTCGTTCTTCTTCTTCTTCACTTGAATCAAAATCGAGTCTTGATTCTTGGTTATCCTTTGTTGATGACGAGTTGTGTTTCCAGGCTCTTCGGTTGAGTGTTGACATGTGTGTGGATTGAAAGAACCAAGCTTTGGTCCCTTGCTGAGTTCCTGCTGTCAAAGGCGAAGACGCAGTTTCTGTTCAGAAACCGCCCCCACACCTGCATCTTCCAGCCCCCGTGGCTGCAACCTTCTACCGCCCCCGCGCCTTTGTCTAACCGCCTCGCGGTTCTTCTGCAGTAACTCCCGTCTTTGGTGAGCTGCTTCCTTCCTTGCTTCCTTTGTTTTTTCTTTATGCTAGATCGTGCTAGGCTGGACCTAGATGATTAGTGTGAATGCCAATTAGTGGCTTGTTGATCCCCATGAGTTGGTTACACCCTTGAGTCGTTTTGTTAATATCGTTCCTTGTGAACCTTGAGACTAGAAATCCTTATCCTAGCATGTTGGGATCAGTTAGCGATCATCGAGACTAGAAGTAGGAAACTTCTAGCACGCTGTAGTAGATCTATTAGAGATCATTGAGACTAGAAGTATGTAGACTTCTAGCATTCGTTCAGTTTCTGATTCGTGATGCCTAGTTTGAGCAGGCATTCTTCCTTTCCTTCGGGAAGTTGAGCAGTAGCGGATTTCTTAAGTTTACCTTCGAGTGAGGTAAGTCCCTTGAACTTACTTAGGTGCGTTCCATATATTGGTTTGACCGTTTTGGTGGTGTTTGTGTTGTTTATCGTTCTAACGGAAAACCGGACTAGGATGACCTTATACCGTAATTGCCCAAGTGTATTAGAACCGGGTGGTGACCACTTGTCCAGTTCCACAAGAGACTGGGGGTGCTCTTGCGACCCAGACCCACAGGTAACGAATAGTATTGATCTATTCCTGTCGGCAGATGGAAGCGGAGGCGAGTTTCGGGAGATTTTTGTGTGACAAAAGAAGTTGAATTAGTAATGGATAAATTCACGAAAGATAATAACCGGCTGAGTGTGAGCATGCTATTTGTTTATATTCTTATATGTGTTTGTGATTTTACTGTCTTTCTGATATCTAGAATGTTAGCTAACAGTTTATACCGATGTTGTAGATGCCCTGCAGGTTAGAGATGTTGTTGAGTGATCCGGATGGTGTGGTCAATTGGGGTTCCCATACATTATAGGACGGGATCGGGTTTTATATTTCAGTTGTTGTTCTTTCCCTTTTTGATTTGAACTCGGCTGTGAGTCTTGGACGCTTCCCTTTGTCGTTCCTTTGGTTTTATATAAGTTATGGTTTTCATTTATTTGTGCCTTGTTGCAAGATCTGATGTTACTGTTTTTACTCTGAGGGCCGGGACCCATTGTGAGGTCCTAACCCGTACCGCTCCAACTTCCCAGAACCTAGGGTGTTACAATATGATATCAAAGGGAGGTTCATAACAATGGCACTCGAAATCTTCTAAAGGTCGAATAGATAAATAAATAGAACCCATAAGGGGTCTACGTTTTCAAAAAGGGGGTTTTGTTTTAAACTTGTCGGTCTGGGATAGATGTACGGGAAACCACTACTACCTCCACGGATCTCAACAGTTTAGTTTCCTTTCACGTTGGCCTTTATGTGCTTTTCTTGGATTTTTGTAGTAGTTGATAGTATGACCTTATATATCTATATATATATATATATATCCCTATCACAGATGGCGCGTACTAGAGCTACATCTGCTATCAGGCAAGGAAGGGGTCGACCACCTCTTCCGCTTGCATTCCGTGGACGAGGATGTGTAGGAAGACCTCTACTAGCTAGAGGCCGGGGCAAACCCTTGTTGTTGATCCGCCTATCACTGAGGTATTCGCTGAAGAAGTTGTTAAGAGCGTCGTTCCCGAGGCTGGGAATGGGACCGCTGATAGGTTTGGAGCACAGAGATCACCATCAACCGAGTCCGGTCGAGTGTCCATCGGAGCATCTGCATACTGCGACTACGTGTAGAGATTCGAGAAGGCTATTAGGACTAGAGGACCTACACCACCACCGCTAGTACCCGCGAGATCAGCTGAGGTTTCGGAAAAAGTGACGCAGGTGGTTGTTGCACCTGCTAGAGCTGCTGATGTTGCTAGAGTTCCAGATGAGACGAGAGAGCCGAGACTTGACTGGTGGTTGAAGTCTTTCAACCAGCTAAAGGTTCCTTCTTTTAGAGGAAACACCGGATTGGAGGTAGAGCTCTGGAGAGGCCAGGTGGATTCTACTATGGAGGCGGTCTATTGTTCAGAGGGTCGTCAAATCGATACAGCGTAGACATTGCTACAGGATCAGGCTCATCACTGGTGAAGGACCATTCGCAGTAAGGTCACGAGTTATGAGCAAATGAAGACGGTGATCAAGGATCGCTATTGCTTTGCAGCCATGAGGAGAGATCTACTACAAGATTTCCTTGAGGCTAGATTTGAGAATATCCCTATTGCTGAGAATGTCAGCAAGTTTCAGGAGGAGCTATCTTTGCTAGGTCCGTCCGCACCACCCGAGGATCAACATATTTATCTTTTCTCTCGGAGGTTGAGAGAGTCGACTCGCTCTTATCTTGCTGGTTTCCGTTGTGAGTCTTTGACGGACTATTAGGATAGAGCATCTGCTTACGAGAGAGACCGACCGGGTAAGAGGAGAGCTTCTTAGGCAGGAGGTCCTGAGAAGAGGTAGAGGATTCGACTAGCTAGTGCCGGAGCTGGAGCAGCTGGATTCGGGCATAGTTAGATGCCGGGATGCTCTGGTTTCCAACAGACGATGCAGAGTTCCGACAGAGGATGACAATGTCATAATTGCGGAGGTGTCGTACATATATGAGCTGATTGCAAGAAGACTCTAGTGAATGATTTTCTTGTGGCAAGCCCGGGCACAGAGCTGCGTTTTTCCGTCAGGGCAAGGCACTATCACATCAGGGTTCTTCACTTGCCAGCGTTGTAGGAGGTGGGTAGAGACCTCAATATCAACAGCAGAGAGCTACTGGTTTTACCGCTCCTCAAGGTTCCGCTAAGAGACAGGGGAGAGGTAGAGGACGAGTTGGTGGTACTTCCGACACGAAAGATGCATCAGCCAAAGTTTATCATTTGAGGAGTGTAGTAGAGCCGACAGCTCCAACGACCACAAGTACCATTTAGATTAATGGTTTTCCTATCAGAGTTCTTTTCGATACTGATGCTACACATTCTTTTATATATGATGCATGTGTAGATAGATTGACCTTAGTTACCGTAGAGGGGAGACCCTTCTTTATAGGATTACCCGATGAGGGTAAGATCAAGGGTACTCGGGAGGTTCGCGATTGCCCGATTAGATTGGGAGGTCGCGATTGGCCAACTGACTTCTTCGTCATGTACTTAGTACATGAAATAGTCATTTTGGGCATGGATTGGATGGATCAACATTAGACAGTTCTCAACATCGGAAAGAGGACAATGACTGTAATTACAGAGTCAGGCCATGTAAAGATTTTCCGAGGATGGGATCTCGGGAAGACCAGTACATTCATCAATGCAGTCTGAGTGGCGAGACTTATCGGTCAGGGTTGGGAGGCTTTTTGGTGCTATGCCATGAAAGATAGTATGAGTCCAGCATTAGAGAAGATTCCGGTAGCGTGCGAGTTTACGGACGTTTTTGGAGAGCCATCAGGTTTGCCTCCATAGAGGAGTATAGACTTTGAATTCGAGTTAGAGCCCGGGACGAGACGATTCTCAAAATTTTCTTACCGTATGGCGCCTATCGAGATGCTTGAGCTTAAGAAGCAGCTCGAGGAGTTAGTTGAGAAGGGCTTCATCCGCCCGAGTGTATCTCCTTGGGAACACCGGTACTCTTTGTCGGGAAGAAAGACGGGTCGATGAGGTTATGTATTGACTACCGATAGCTTAACAAGGTGACAATCAAGAATAAGTACCCATTGCCCCTATCGACAATCTGTTGGACCAGTTGCACGGAGCTTCAGTGTTTTCTCGGATCGATCTGAGATCCAGATATCACCAGCTGAGGGTGAGAGAGTAGGACATAGCCAAGACGGCATTTAGGACCAGATACGGCCACTACGGGTTTGTAGTGATGCCTTTTGGGCTTAGAAATGCACTCGCCGTGTTCATGGAGTTTATGAACAACATCTTCATCGACTTCCTACACCAGTTCGTGCTAGTATTCATTGATGATATCCTGGTATACTATAGTAGCAGAGAGGAGCACGTAGGATGCGTAAGGATCGTACTCCAAGTCCTTCATGATAGAGAGCTTTACGCGAAGCTCTCTAAGTGCGAGTTTTGGATGTCTGAATTGGCCTTACTTGGTCACATTGTTTCCACCAAAAGGATCAAGGTAGATCCGACAAAGATCGAGTCTGTAGCATCATGGACGCCTCCTAGGAATTAGGAATGTCAAGGAGGTACATAGCTTCCTAGGCTTGGCTGGCTACTACCGTCATTTTGTGGAGGGATTTTCAGTGATCGCCTGACCACTCAATTCCTTGCTGAGGAAGTCTACAAGATTCGTGTGGTCCGAGCCGTGCCTATAGAGTTTTGAGGAGCAGAGGAGGTTAACCTCCACTCCTATCTTAGCTCAGCCAGAGGGCATTGAGGACTTTGTGGTTTATAGTGACGCATCCAAGCTCGACTTAGAATGTGTTCTTGTAGAGGGGTAAGTTCATATCATACGCGTCTAGACAGCTGAAGACGTATGAGGAGAATTACCCTACCACGATCTTGAGTTAGCTAATGTTGTTCACGCTTTGAATATCTGGAGGCATTATTTGTACAGAGATACATGTCAGATTTTCACAGACCATAAGAGCCTGAAGTAGATATTCACTCAGCGGGAGTTGAATAACCTTCAGAGGAGATGGTTGGAGTTGATCAAGGACTTCGATTTGGAGATATTATACCACTTGGGGAAGGCGAATGTGGTAGTTGATGCTCTCAGTAGGAAGACTACCCGGGAGATGGAAATTGCTCAACTGACAGCCCAACCTCAGTTACAACGAGACTTGGCATGGCTAGAGATGGATATCCACTTCCTGGATTCCGATAACCATTTGTCCACTTTGGAGATGTTACCTAATCTGTTGGTAGAAATCTGACAAAAGCAAGAGAGTTGCCGAACTTTGACACGGATCCGAGACAAGATTTCTTGAGGAGAGGCGTCATAGTTTGCCATCGGTGCCGATGGAGTTTTAAGACGTCAGGAGTGCGTATGTGTGCCCTCAGATCGAGAACTAAGACAACGGATTTTACAGGAGGCTCACACTCACCTTACTCAGTGCATCCCGGTGTGAGTAAGATGTATCAGGATATCACACGCTCATTCTAGTGAGGAGGTCTGAAGCCATATGTGACGAGATATGTAGCTTAGTGTGCGACCTGTCAGTAGGTCAAGATCTAGCATCATTGACCAGGAGGAGAGCTACACCCACTTCCCGTTCCTCAGTGGAAGTGGGAGGACATCTCGATGGATTTTGTTACCGGTCTAAGACCGAGTCGGAGTTTTGACGCCATCTGGGTGATAGTAGATCGATTGACGAAGACCGCACGTTTCATTCCTATCAAGGAGACGTGGACGATAAGTCAATTGATAGAGGATTTCACTAGACAGATAGTGCAACGTTATGGACTACTTAGGACTAGTCTCTGACAGAGACGGACGGTTCACCTCGAGGTTTTGGCAGCAAGTGCATGCGGCCCTAGGTACGAGTCTGCAATTCACGACTGCTTATCATCCTCAGACCAATGGTCAGTCGGAGAGGACCATCCAGACTCTGGAGGATATGCTGAGAGCCTACGTGTTAGACTGGGGACAGGTGTGGCCAAATCACATTCCCTTAGTGGAGTTTTCGTATAACTACAATTGGAACACATCGATCAGGATTGCTCCTTATGAGGCTTTATACTGACATAGATGATGTACCCCGCTATATTGGGTCGAGCCGAGTAGTGCTAGCGGTGTAGCACCTGAGCATATACAAGACAATATGACTCGAGTAGCGATGATAAAAGAGCGGTTGTTAGTAGTACAGAGTCGCCAGAAGTCTTACGCGGAAAAGAGGCGCAAACCTCTAGAGTTTAGAGTTGGAGCTCAAGTATGGTGGAGTGTATCCCCAAAACGAGGTGTTAGACATTTTAGCGTCAAGGGGAAGCCGAGTCCTAGATACGTCGGACCTTTTGAGATCCTTAAGCGAGTTGGAGAGGAAACATACAAACTTGCTCTGCCACCGAGACTAGAGGGTGTTCACTCAGTCTTCCATGTGTCTTAGTTGCGGGAGTACGTACTAGACCCGAGACACATCATCAGCCATGAGGATTTAGTGCTCAAGCCAGACCATACGTTCATAGAGCACCCGATAGGTGTCTTAGAGAGTAGTACGAGACGCTTGCGGTCGAAGCACATACCGATGATGAAGATTCAGTGGTCGATGCGAGGGGATGATGAGGCGACTTGGGAGAAAGAGTATAGAATGCAAAGGAACTATCCGGAGTTTTATGTTGAGTTGGATGTACCATTAGCATAGTAGTTAAGTTTCAGTTCCTTTTGTTGAGTTATGTACACGCTTGTGTGACGTTTTGAGTTATGTGCCCCGAGAGGGAATATATGAGTTAAGTTCGGTGTTTCTGCTTTATTACTGTGTGTTCTTGTAGGTTGTTGCAAGTTTCGGCACAAAACTTCTTTTTAGGAGGATCTGATGTAACAACCGGTTTTTGGTTGTCACCGCCCCCGCTATGACAGTGGCCGCCCCTGTGGTAGGGTCAGCCGCCCCTGTAGCTGACTCCATATCGCACCCATTCTGTTTTATTCCGTTTTTATTTCTTTCCTATCTTAAAAGATCTGATCTTCTAAGTTATGAGTCGGCTTTCCTTTGATCTTCTAACCCTAAAATCGACCTTCCTTTATCTTTTCCCACCGTTCTCTATATATTTCCACCGTGTTTCTCTTTTTCCTCTTCTTGCTTACATCTTCTTTAACCTTGAGCAAAGTTGCGGTCTTTCCCTTGTGATCTTCTGCATAACATGTAAGTGTTCACCCCTTGATCCTTCTACACGTTCATGAACCTTCTTCTTCTTCTTCTTCTTCTTCTTCTTCTTCTTCTTCTTCTTCTTCTTCTTCTTCTTCTTCTTCACTTGAATCAAGATCGAGTCTTGATTCTTGGTTATCCTTCTACACGTTCATGAACCTGCAACATGCTTTCTTCTTCTTCTTCTTCTTCTTCTTCTTCTTCTTCTTCACTTGAATCAAGATCGAGTCTTGATTCTTGGTTATCCTTCGTTGATGACGAGTTGTGTTTCCAGGCTCTTCGGTTGAGTGTTGACGTGTGTGGACTGAAAGAACCAAGCTTTGGTCCCTTGATGAGTTCCTGTTGTCAAAGGCGAAGACGCAACTTCTACGCAAAAACCGCCCCCATGACCGCATCTTCCCTCCCCGCGGCTGCAACCTTCTGCCGCCCCCACACCTCTGTCTCATTGCCCCCGCTGTTCATCTACAATAACTCCCGTATTTGGTGAGTTGCTTACTTCCTTTCTTCCTTTGCTCCTTCCTTATGTTAGATCATGCTAGGCTGGACCTAGATGATTAGTGTGAATGCCAATTAGTGGCTTGTTGATCCCCGTGAGTTGGTTACACCCTTGAGTCATGTTGTTAATATCGTTCCTTGCGAACCTTGAGACTAGGAATTCTTATCCTAGCATGTTGAGATCAGTTAGTGATCATCGAGACTAGAAGTAGGGAACTTCTAGCACGCTGCAGTAGATCTATTAGAGATCATTGAGACTAGAAGTATGTAGACTTCTAGCATTCATTTAGTTTTTGATTTGTGATGCCTTGTCTGAGCATGCATTCTTCCTTTCCTTTGGGAAGCTGAGTATTAGCCAATTTTTTTTAGTTTACCTTCGAGTGAGGTAAGTCCCTTGGACTTACTTAGTTGTATTTCGTGTATTGGTTTGACCGCTTTTGGTGGTGTTTGTGTTGTTTGTCGTTTTAACGGAAACCGGACTAGGATGACCCTATACCGTAATTGGCTCAAGTGTATTAAAACCGGGCGATGACCACTTGTCCAGTTCTACAGGAGACTGGGGGTGCTCTTGCGACCCAGACCCACAAGTAACGGATAGTACTGATCTATTCTTGTCGGCAGACGGAAGCGGAGGTGAGTTTCGGGAGATTCTCGTGTGACAAAAGAAGTTGAATTAGTAATGGATAACTTCACGAAAGATATAACCGGTTGAGTGTGAACATGCTATTTGTTTATATTCTTATATGTGTGTGCCTTTACTGTCTTTTTATGTCTAGAATGTTAGCTAACGGTTTATACCGATGTTGTAGATGCCTTGCAGGTTAGAGATGCTGCTGAGTGATCCGGATGGTGTGGTTAGCCGGGGTTCCCGTTCATTATAGGACGGGGTCGGGTTTTATATTTCAGTTGTTGTTCTTTACCTTTTTGTTTTAAACTCGGTTGCGACTCTTTGACGCTTCCCCTTTGTCATTCCTTTTGTTTTATATAAGTTTTGGTTTTCATTTATTTGTGGCTTGTTGCAAGATCCGATGTTATTGTTGTTACTTTGAGGGTCGGGACCCATTGTGAGGTCCTAACCCGTAACACTCCGAGTTCCTAGAACCTGGGGTGTTACATATAACACTACTTATCTTCAACCTTCTTTTAAACCAACTTCTCATAAAACAGTTTCCAAAATAATTTCTAAATCTTATAAATAAAAGAAACAATTTTTTTTTACGATTTGACAATCATTTTCGCATCAAGTTTCAATTTGTAGTGATATTTGGAGTACATTATCACAAAGACATTTTACATGGCATTACATTACATTTTGTTGATAACGATATGTTTTTGCATAAATTTGTTATTGTATTTTGCCATTTTAACGAAAGACATAATTTCACGAACATTGCAAATTTAATAAAAATGGTTTTACAAGAATTTAATTTACAAAATTGAGTTTTTTCATACTCTTTTGATAATGCATCTGCTAACAATGCCGCCATAAACGATTTGGTGGGGGAAGCGGGACAATTTTTACGAACTTCTTTTACTCACCAAAGATGTGCATCCCATATTTTAAACTTGTGTGTTCAAGATGGGCTTATAATCTTATGTGCTATGTGAACCCCCATCACCGACGTAATTGAACATATTTGGCATTCAACCGACTTAAGGAAAAAAAAATGGAGATCAACATGTTTAGAAAATAATGTTCATCCTATTGCTTTTTCAAAAGATATTGGAACTTGTTGGAACTCAACTTACAAACTACTTAGTCAAGCTCTTCTATACAAAGATCTTTTACAATCATTTTTCACACAATACATTTTGTGGTCTATGTTATATGATGAAACTATTTGGTAAACTTGTTATGATATTTGTAATATTTTAAAAGTTTTTAGTGATTCAACTAATATGATGAGTTATGCTTACCCTCCCACTTCTTGTAGATTTTTAGAAATAGCCGTAAATGTTGCCGAGGCTTTACAAACCGGTTTTACTTATCCATCAATTGTAAATGCTATAACCGATATGAAAATAAATGGCTTAAATATTATAAAGATATTCCCGTAGTTTATCTTATTTCCGCCGTTTTGATCCTAGACTTAAAATCGATGGTATATTAAATTGTTAAATGTCTATTAGGAATGTTTATGTTTATCTTCTATGAACATTAATGCCATTATTCTTGATATTCGTCTTGAAATTGGTAAATTGCTTGCTTTATTTGAAACAAGTGCTAATGCTTCACCCGAATTGACTCCTTCAACCTCTTCTTCTTCTTCTTCTTCTTCTTCTTCTTCTTCTTCTTCTTCTTCTTCTTCTTCTTCTTTCAAAAGCTAAACAAATTTTAGCTAAAAGAACAAAAACACCAAGACATTCATCCGCAAATGCGGAATTTCAAGATTATCTAACAACTTGTTTTAGTTTTGATAGTAAAACTTTTGAAGTTTTGGATTGGTGGAAGAAGTTAACCCTGAAGTATCCAACATTGATCAAGATTGTGCAACAAATCAAGGCTGTGTCTGCATAAACGGTGGCCGTGGAGCAAGCTTTTAGTCAAGGAGGAAACATGCTAAGTTACAAGAGAATTCAATTGAAGCCCGAGAAATTGGAGGCACAAGTATGCGTTCAAGATTGGATAAAGGTGGAGAAGCGGAAACAACGAAATGCCCCCGTTTATGACTCAAGATCGGATTCCAACTCCAATGATCCGGACACCACTTCCGAGTCCGAGGTAGAAAGGTAAGGGGGTAAGGAAAATAACTCAGAAGTCTGAAAAAAGGTAAGCAAATGTACAAGATCTACGTATGTTTTGATTCCTCTTAAACCCCAAGAGGATACGTAGACAACCGGGAAACCGGTTCAAGCCCTTTCCTATTTTTTTTAATTCAATCAGTAATTTAATAAATAAAAAATGAGAGCAAGCTCGGTTTTTTTTAAATAAATTACTAATGTAAAAAAATATTACTAATGCAAACTCGGTTTTATTTTAATAAAATTACTAATGAAAACTCGATGCAAACTCGGTAAAAATTTTATTAAAAAAAAGGTTATATACCCCTTTTTTTTGAAAAAGCAAATGTCCTAAACCAGCCGGTTTAGGTTTAGGCCAAACCTAAACCGGCGGTTCAGGTTTTGGACCCAAGTCTACGTAAGTTGACCCGACTTTCAACCCGATTAACCCGTCTCAATTGAGGTTTCTATCAAAACAATTAAATACCGAAGTAACCCAATCCGAAATGACCCGAGAACCGAATTAAACGGATCCGTTACGAATAAATAACAAAGACTATTTGAAACCCATTCCAACCCGAACAATTGGTACCCGACCCAAACCGAGCCGACCTGAGACAAACCGCTTTAAAAACAAGCCTGTTTTGAACCCGACCCGATTCAAACCCGGACATGTTATTACCCGACCCGCTCTCGACCCGTTTGCCCGTTTGACACCACCTTAAGAATCGAAGATACCCGAAAACCCGTTTCAACCCGAACAATTGGTACCCGACCCGAGACAACCCGCTTTTAACCAAGCCTGTTTTGAACCCGACCCGATTTCAACCCAGACTTGTTATGACTCGACCCGAACCCGACCTGTTAGCCCCGTTTCACACTAGTGCGGGCTATGTTTAGTTGGAGAAAAATAGGAGTGAAAAAAATATAAAGGTAACTCAATTTTTTTAAAAAAATTAATTTTCTTTTTTAACCTTAAAAAATAGGGTGGACTTTTATTGACCGGGTCTTGACCGACACAATCCGCGTCCTCGCCGTGTCCTAGACGTGTCTTGACTGTGTCCGGTCATATTTGACCGCGTCCGAGCCGTGTTCTGCCGTGTCCCATGTCCGACACGGCAAAACACAAGACACTCCACCTTCTAGAAGTGTCCGTGCATCATAGTTTATATATAAGTGAACAATAATATAAAATGATAAATATAAACTAAGATAATATCAAATCTATTAAGATAATATTAAAGCTATCTCTAACACTATTTCTTCAACATGACGCTCCTCTTTACTTGATTGCGTTGGAAGACATTGAGTTTTGAGCGAAAGTTGTTGAAACGAAGATATTGAACAAGGACTTCTTTTGGAAGAAATTGAGTCTTGAGCGAAAGTTGTTGAAGCGATGATATTGAACCGAGTTTGCATGTTAGGACATTTGTTTTTTCAAAAACAAAGGGGTATATAACTTGTTTTGTTCGCGATGAGAGCAAGCTCCCTTCTTTGGTCTTTGTCTTGTTGGCGATAATAACATGTCATTAGGTTATTGGAGCGAAAGGATGCAATGAGGACCTCCCTTCTTTACTCTTTGTTTTTTTGGTGATCATAACTAGTTGATATATTGTTGGAGCGAAGAGATGTAACGAGGACTTGCTGGACCTTCCTATGGACCTTTATCCCTTACTATGGTGTTTGTTTTGTTGGCGATAATAATACGCTGATAGGTTATTAGGGTGAAGTGATGCAACGAGGATTTGATGAGCCTCCCTTCTTGGCTTTTGTTTTGTTGGCGATAATAGCTCGCCGATAAGGAGGCGATAATAGTGTCAAAGATGGAATTAAGGTTAGGTTAAAGTTATATGTACTTTACCGTTTTATTCATACATTTATGTTATATAAAGGATATCAAGTCAATAAAGAAAACAAGATTTTATCATGTAAGTCTACAGGCGTCCTAAAGCCGACTCTATCGGCGTGTTGTTATCGCCATCCTAAAACTATTAATGCCCTAGGACACCAACTAGCGTCCTATGGGCGAACTTACCGGTGTGTTATTATTGTCAACCTAACAAAACAAAGACAAAGAAGGGAGGAGGGTCCATCAAAATCCTCATTTCATCCACTCCTATTAAATCCCCAAGACGCCAACCTACTTGTGTCTTAGAGCCCAACCTACCTTAGGACACTAATCTATCTACGACCCAAGGCTCAACCTACCGGCATCATATTGAAGCCAACAAAGCAAACACCAAAGAAGGGAGGAGGGTTTATCAAGTCATCATTTTATCCCTTCATATCAATTCCCTAGGACCTCAAACTACTTGTGTTCTAGGCCCAACCTACACTAGGACACTAATATATCTGTGTTTTAGGGCCCAACCTACCGACGTCGTATTGACGATAACAAAACAAAGATCAAAGAAGGGAGAAGGGTCCATCAAATCCTAATTTTTTGCCTTCGTATCAGCTCCCTAGGACATTAGTCTATCTGTGCCCTAGGGCTGAACTCGCCAATATAACAAAGAACAACAAAAGGGAGATTCATCAAGTCATTCTCACATCTCTTCGCTAAGCTCCAACACCCATTTTTGCAAACTTCAAGTTTCTACTACTCAAGTTTGGATTTGTTGAATCCCACATCCAGCTTGAGGGGAGGGGGAGTCATAGAGTTAAGGAGGGGAGTCTTAGAGATAAAATTAGGGTTAGTTTAAAATTATATGCACTTTACCGTTTTAACCCTATCTTTATGTTATATAAAGGATATAAAGTCAATAAAGAACACAAACTTTACAATTTCTAAATTGTACAAATAGGACACCGGTAGATTAACGATAATCACACGCTAGTAGCTTCAACCCTAGGGCGATAATAAAACTTGATGGACTTCTTGTCTTATTTGATTTTTGTTTTGTTGGAACCAATATGGCGCTAGCAGGTTGACAATAATAACAAGCCAATAGGGTCACGACAATAAGACGTCGGTAGGACGACGATAGTAGCACGCCGTTAGGTTGGTGTCTTAGGGTGTCGATTGGTTGACATCCTAAGACGCCGATAGGTTTAAAATCGTCAAGACGAACAAAGAACTCGGCGGTCATTATAGGCGCGGTGCGTTTAAGGTTCAACGGCGCTGAAAAAGCGCAACAATGACAGTAGGGCTCGTGTTTTTAGATTTTCTTTAGACATCGTATGCTCTGATACCACGTAGATAATGAGGTTTAAATCCCGATTGTTTCATTGACATGAGATCATATATATATATATATATATATATATATATATATATATATATATATATATATATATATATATATATATATATATATATATATATATATATATATATATATATTTTTTTTTTTTTATTTATTTATTTAATATATATATATATATATATTTTTTTTATTTATTTATTTATTTATTTATTTATTTATTGATTAAATTCATCTCTTACATGAATCATTATTTTTTTAATGTCTATGCACGAATGAACGAAGATATGAAATAATAAATTATTAAATATAAAGTAAGATAATATCAAATCAGATAAAGATCAAGTATACATGTAACATGAATCATAATTTTTCATTGTAATTACTGTTCTCGGATGCTTAAGAAATATGAAATCCTGTACAACTTTAGTGCAATTTTTTTCTAAAAGAAATGATTATGAATATAAATGTTCTTAAAATAGGGACGTTACGTACGTTTATATATTGAAACCTAAACTAGAAATACGTGAAAGCAGTCAACGCTAAAGGCCACAAACAACCCTATAAATACCGATATTCTTCTCCTTCCTCATCACACCCACAGAGAAGAAGAAACACGAGTTGAGGAGAGCAAAGTGAAAATCAATTTCAGAGAAACAAACAGCTCTTAAATTCAATCTAAAATGCTTTGTCGTTCCCAGAAAGGTGATCAGCAGGTCACCGTTATTACGGAAACCACCGTGCTCCCATCGGAGAAATCAACGATGGCGGATCTGAAACTGTCAGTCTCCGATTTGCCAATGTTGTCCTGCAATTACATCCAGAAAGGCTCTCTGTTTCTCTCCCCTCCTTCTCAGACCATAAATGGCCTTCTCTCTCATCTCAAATCTGGACTTTCTAAAACCCTTTCGATATTCCCTCCTCTCGCCGGCCGCTTGTTCACCGACGAATCCTCCGGCGAGATCTTCATCAGATGTAACGATGCTGGCGCTGGATTCATACACGCCACCGCCCCTTCTGTCTTTGTCCGGGATGTCCTCTCCGACAGAGTTCCGGAGGTGGTTAGGGGCTTCTTTGTCGCTGACGGTGAGGTCAGCTACTCAGGCCACCGCCTCCCGATCCTCTCCGTTCAGGTTACCGTCCTTGCGGACGGAGTCTTCATTGGATGCTCCGTCAACCACGCTGTCACCGACGGGACATCCTTCTGGAACTTCTTCAACACCTTCGCCGATCTTTGTAAGGGAGTGGGGGATACGACATCAAAATCGCCGGATTTTAGTCGGGACTCTTTTCTGGTGTCCGATTCCGCCATCTTAAGACTCCCGGCGGGTGGGCCAGTGACCACTTTCGCCGCCGACGAGCCAATAAGGGAGAGAATTTTCAGTTTTAGTAGGTGGGCCCTCCTTACTCTCAAGGCAAAAACCAACGGCTACAGTGACGTGGACGGGTCATTCGCCGAGCTGGCCTCCAAACAGGGAAACGACGTCGTCAAGCCGATGGTGAAAACGACGGAGATATCGTCGTTTATGTCGTTATGCGCGTTGCTGTGGAAGTGTATCACACGCGCCAGGTACTGATATCTGAAATACCTGAATTAGATGATCTTTTGTTTTGGGACAGCAATTATTATTAATATTTAATTCATAAAACGAAGCAAATAGCACTAGTATCGTATAATAAATAATTAGAAAAAGAAAAAGAAAATAAACAGACTGTTCTGTATTCTTATCTCTTACCAGGAAGTTGGGGCCCACAAAGAGCACGACATTTCGGATGGCGGTCAACTGTAGGCATCGAGTGAACCCAAAGCTCGACCCGCTTTACTTCGGCAACGCCATCCAGAGCGTCCCAACAATTGCGACGGTCGAGGAGGTTCTGACGAATGAGCTTGGGTGGAGTGGGGAGTTGCTCCGTCAGAGTGTGGCAGCCCACGACGATAAAATGATCAGAAAGTACGTCGGAGAGTGGGAGAAGGATCCGAGGTGCTTTCCGTTGGGGAATTTCGATGGCGCAATGCTGACAATGGGAAGCTCGCCGAGGTTTCCCATGTACGACAACGACTTCGGGTGGGGGAAGCCGGTGACCGTTAGGAGTGGCCGCGCTAATAAGTTCGACGGTAAGATGTCGGCGTTTCCTGGGCAGAGGGGCGGCGGTAGTGTCGACGTTGAGATGGTTTTGTGCCCTCAAACCATGGCTGCGCTTGAGGCTGACCCTGAGTTCTTGGAATATATTTCTTAAGTAATGGAAATAAATACTTTTCAAAAATAAAAAATTCAGTGGGATTAATCGTAGGGTATTATTATTTGTATGTGCCTATATAGGGTTTTCCTATTATATAATGTAAACTATTGCAAATATCGTCCAACTTTGTGATCATTGTGTTTTCCCCTGTTTTTGGAAATTTCAAAATTGGAATATAAATTACACCCTTTTGAAATGCTATAAAAAGAATTGGGGCCTACGTATCAAAACAAACCTATCGGGCCTACGTATCAAAACCCTATCACGAGTGAGCTAAAACAAGACCAATTCCGTTGGATTTTTATAATTGTTTATAATGTTTAAACTTTACGATTTATATAAAAAAAATATTCGTTAGTATTATACCTAAAACAAAAGATCATAATTTTTCTAATAATCCATAATAACTTATTACATAATAATCTCACAATATGAATTACTTTTATTTAAATCTCCAAAACAAAAATCCAAACAGTAACGAATAACAAATCAGTTATTTGATTATTTCTCAATTTGGACCTTCATAAATTGATTTTTAAATATATAACTAATGTTTGGGCTGAGATTCAATTTTACATATATTTTAAAATGAAATTTTATTATACACGGGACATGATAAGCCTATTTGGATGAAGATGTTTAAGGCCCGCATCCCGTCTCGAATAAATTTTGTCAAGACGGAATTGTTATTTTTGGATGCAGTCCCTCTGGAATCGGGATTTACGGAATTTTACCCCCCCCCCTAATAAATTTGACGGAGTTTATAAAATTTACCTTGGTTTTTTGAATGACATATTAAATATATAATTCTATAAAATTAATCTATATACCTTTACTAAAGTAGGTAACGCTAAAGCTGACGTAGCGGCATCACGATTTTTCTTGAAATAAATTTTTTTTATTAAACTTCTAATTAAGCCAAAAATATCTTCTTTTTTTTTTTCCTAAATCAAAATCTAAATTACCTTTGCTGACTTTTATGTTTTACGCATTTCAAATTGAAAATATAAAGATCTTTTTTGGTACATTTTTCTCACATTTTCATGTAGAAGTTATCTTTTTACATCATTAGAAAAAAGAATAAAAAAGATCAAAATCTCGGATCAATCTTCTTCAACAAGTTGTCAGTTCGGGTCACACATTAAATAATATCGGAATCTATAAGTTATATTATATAAGGTAATTTTGCTTCAAAAAATATAAGTTGTTTTGTTAAAACACAAAATCTAAACCATATCTTAAATTTGTAGTTATTATTTTGTTAGTATCTTGAAAATATTTTATTCATATTGTTGATATGCATTGAATTGAGTTTGTCGTCTGTTTGGTCTTTTACTATAGACTCATTTGAAAACTCCACCTTATTTATAATGTTTTACAGGTGTTGATGATGGAAGATTTAACACAAATGTAGTAGTTAGTTACACTAACAATGTATTGTTTATATTTTCTAGATGCTTGGTTGGTTTGAATTCAGTGCAGGTCTTATCAAATGTCAAGAACCTTGATATGGACTTCAAGGGTCTTGAAGTATAACTAGGCTATTATAGCTAGGTTAAGAGCTGGAGCTAGATCGTAGCGTTGACTACAGTGAGAGAAGAAGAGGATTTCTTCTAGTTTGTATCTAGGACTCTTTGAAGCTGATAATAGATAGTTAGATCCTAAGGCTATACCCTGGGACGGAGAGTAGGCTATTTTGAACCGAACTTCGTAAACATATCCTCGTATCAATCTTTTACATTCCGCACTATATTTTGCTATTGTGACTAACTTTGTTTTGCAGGAGCACGAAGTCAAGGTCCTTAAAAGTTGTTTCAAAGCCCTTGAAATCAAAGTTTCACAAAGAGCACTAATCGACATCAAGGCCCTTGAAAGGAGTTTCAAGGCCTTGAGATTTGGTTTGCGAAAAGTTCCCATACTTTATTCACCCCCCTTCTAGAGTATCTTTTAACTAGTTTATTTTACCTACCGGTTCTTCAATTGGTATCAGAGCTAGACTCACGTTTATTGATTTAACCATCAGTGAGACTAATCATGATTCTTGTAGGTGATGGTGAATTTGCTCAAGGAAGATCCTCATCTCGACCACCACTCTTCTGTGGCAACAATTTTGCTCATTGGAGAGCACTCATGCGTATGTTCATTATTGACCAGGACATGGAGCTTTGGAGCATCATTCAAAATGGACCTAAAGTTCCAATGACAATGGTTGAAGATGTCCAAGTCCCAAAGAAGGAAGCTGACTTCACACAGGCTGATCTGAATAGTGTGTCAAAGAATTACAAAGCAATGAACCTACTATACTGTGGATTAGATGCAAATGAGTTCAACTGCATCTCACCATGCAAGAGTGCAAAAGAAATATGGGACAAGCTTGTGGTCACATATGAAGGAACAAGTCAAGTCAGGGAAACAAAGATTAGCATCTTCCTCAAACAATATGAGCTATTCAAGATGAATCCAAATGAAACAGTCAAATAAATGTTCACCGGATTCACTGAGATCGTGAACAACTTGGACTCACTAGGAAATATCTTCACAAATGAAGAGAAAGTTAGGAAGGTTCTAAGGAGCCTACCTAAAGCTAAGTGGGGACCAAAGATGACTGCTATTGAAGAGGCTCAAAGTCTCACAACTCTTCCTCTTGATGACCTCCTTAGAAAACTCATCACACATGAAATGGTTCTTGGTGAAGAAGATGGAGAGCTCCCATCCAACTCCAAGAATTTGGCATTAAAATAAAAAAGAGATGAATTACCATCTGACGAAGAGGAGAGTGATGATGATGATGATGAAGAAGATGCGATCGCCATGATCTCTAAGGGTCTCGCAAGATTTCTCAAGATTAAGAAACAATATGCTAATAGAGAATATCCACGAGCATCAAAACCCCGAGGTAAGTTTTCTAACTCTAATAAGAAAACGAGAGTACTGACTTGTTTTGAATGTGGTGAAACCGATCATCTGGTGAAGAATTGTCCACAAAAGAAGAGGACAAATTCTAAGAAAAACGGTCGAAAGAAGAAAGCTATGGTTGCTTCTTGGAGCGATCTAGAATCATCAAATGAATCAGAAGACGAGAAAGAACAAGAAAACTTGTGTCTAGTGGCCGATCATGAAGAAGATTCAAATTTGTATGTTGACAATGTGGTAAGTACAATCATGTCTCAACCTGAATCTGACCTGAAACAATTCCTTAAAGATATTATCATACGTGGTAAAGAACAAAGAATAAGGATAAATTCTTTAAAAGAAAAGCTACTTGAACAAGAAAAACAACTAAGTGAAATGTCTCTAGAGATTGAAAATCTTAACACAGAAAAGGTAGACCTTGATGACAATATCAAGACCTTGGAATCAGAGAACCTGATTCTTAAGGACAACCTCTCCTCTCTTCATCGAAACTATATCGATCTAGAGAAAGAGAAAGTTGATCTAACTTTGACGTGTCAAGACCAGAAGGCTGTACTTGTTAAGTTTACTCGTTCAAAAGCTAATCATGAAAGAATGATGGGTGAACAACAATACTCTCTTAACAAAAATGGTATATGTTATCATAGGAGCTTTCCTAGAAAACCTACCACCATTTTTGTCAAGGCCAAAGGAAGTATTCATATGCCTACTTGCTTCTACTGTTGTAAAAAGGGTCATGTTAAATCTACATGTCCTTATAAAAGAAATTATCCTTATATCATTAGAAATACCTATCCTTTATGTTCAAGGAAACAAGTCAAACAAATCTGGGTTCCTAAAGGCACTAGACCACCAAACATGATCGAACCTGAATATGGACCAAAATATGCCATTTGGTCGACCCAAAAAGGTTGATATTTGCTGTTTTGCAGGATATCACCAAGGTAAAGGAACACAAATGGATATTAGATAGTGGTTGCTCAAGACACATGAGTGGAAAAGCTCTTTATTCTCAGATTTAAAGAAGCAATCATCTAGAACCATTACTCTTGGTGATAAAGGAAAGTGTGACATTATTGGCATTGGTAAAATTTGCTATAATTCATCTAACTTTATTGATGATGTTTATCTGGTTGATGGTTTAAAATATAATCTGCTAAGTATTTCTCAAATATGTGATAAAGGCAATAAAGTCATGTTTGATTCAGATAAATGTGAGGTTCAAGACAAAAAGACGGGTGAAGTGGTGCTTACGGCTCCTAAATGTAATAATGTTTATTCCATGAGTACTAACCAAGTTTCAGGAATAAAGCTAAAATGTCTAAAGGCCTTGACTGATGATCCAAGGCTTTGGCATATAAGACTTGGTCACGTAAGCATGCACACCATGCATAAGCTTCTTACAAAAGATTTGGTACGTGGTTTGCCATACCTAAATTTCAAGGTTAATGATCTATGTAAGACTTGCACACAAGGTAAACAAACAAGAGGTTCATTCAAACCTAAGAAAACTGTAAGTTCTTCTCAACCCATTGAACTCTTACACATGGATCTTTGTGGACCTATGCGTGTCAAATTTCCCAGAGGCAAGCAGTACATCATTCTTATAGTGGATGATTTCTCTCGTTTCACATGGATTTCTTTTCTACAAAAAAATCTGAAGCTTTATTTTTGTTTTTAAAATTGTGTAAGGAGTTACAAACTTTGAAAAACCTACCAATTGTTTCTATAAGAAGTGATCATGGTAGAGAATTTGATTAACTAAAGTTTGATTTGTTTTGTGCAAAATATGGCATTTCACATAATTTTTCAGCTCCTAGAACTCCTCAACAAAACGGAGTTGTGGAACGTAAGAACCGCACTCTTGAGGATATGTCTAGAACAATGCTTTTAGAAAATAATTTGCCAAAAAGTTTTTGGGTTGAAGTAGTAAACACTGCAAATTATATTTTGAATAGATGTTTAATTCGCCCTATCTTGAAAAAGACTCCTTATGAACTGTTTAAAGGAAGGAAACCAAACAATTCATATTTCAAACCCTTTGGATGTACTTGTTTTGTTCATAACAATGGCAAAGATAATCTTGGGAAATTTGATGCACGTAGTGATGAAGCAATATTCATTGGATATGCTTCAAATAGCAAAACTTATAGAGTATATAACAAACGTACCAAAATTGTTGAAGAAAGCATTCATAATATTTTTTGATAAAAGCAATGATGATACTTTGAGTGAAAGTTTTGCAGATCTAAATCTGAATCAACGAGAAGATCATAATTCGGATGAAGAGGAAGATCCTAAAGATCGAGAAAAGAATATGTAGGAAAAGATTCAAGATACCGTAGAAAATCCTCAAGACCTTGAAACACCTTGAAGACCTTGAAACAGAAAACTGTGATAACAAAACTCCACTTCAAGGGCTTGAAACCCAATTTCAAGGCCTTGAGATTGGATCAACAGGTAATACACCAACGGTACCTGAATCTAGTCAAACATATGAAGCTCAACCTTCTGGATCCGCTCCATCTGTTAAAAGAAGAAAAGTTCAACACTTCTCATATCATCCACAAGAGAATGTGATCTCAGATCCAAATGCTGGAGTTCAAACTAGATCTAAAGTGAACAATCTATGTGCTTTCTCCGCTTTTGTATCGCTTGTCGAGCCAAAAAACTACGTTCAAGTTCTTCAAGAACCTGATTGGATCATTGCCATGCAAAATGAATTGAATGAATTTAAGAGGAACAAGGTATGGACTCTTACTTCAAGACCAAAACATCAATCAATTATTGGCACGAAATGGGCCTTTCGAAACAAATTGGATGAAAGTGGAAAAGTCATACGAAATGAAGCACGACTTGTAGCACAAGGCTATAACCAAGAAGAAGGTATTGATTATGAGGAGACTTTTTCTCCAGTTGCCGGTTAGAAGCCATACGTATGCTACTTGCATTTGCATCTTTTATGAGAATAAAACTTTTTCAAATGGATGTAAAATGTGATTTTTTAAACGGCTTCTTAGAAGAAGAAGTCTACGTTGCTCAACCTCCTGGTTTTGAAAATGATGAATTTCCAGATCATGTTTTTAAACTAGACAAAGCCCTCTATGGTCTTAAGCAAGCTCCTCGAGCTTGGTATGAAAGATTATCTAAATATCTTCTTGAAAACAAATTCAAAAGAGATTTGATTGATAAAACATTGTTTATCAAAACTAGAGACAACGGAATTTTAGTAGTAAAAATCTATGTTGATGATATATTATTCGGTGCTACTAATGATTCCCTTTACAAGGAATTTTCAGATATTATGTGTAGGGAATTTGAAATGAGCTTAATGGGAGAGCTCAATTTCTTTCTTGGACTTCAAGTTACACAAGCAAAGAAAGGGATTTTTCTCAATCAAAGCAAGTATACTAAAGACTTGCTTAAGAAGTACAAAATGGATCAATCTAAGGTTGCAAAGACTCCTATGAGTTCAACACTTTCGCTAGATCGTGACAAGAATGGCAAAAGTGTAGTACAAAAGGAGTATCGAGGTATGATCGGTTCATTGTTGTATCTAACTGCTAGTTGTCCTGACATTATGTTTAGCGTGTGCATGTGCGCAAGATTTCAAGCTGATCCTAAAGAGTCACACTTGATAGCTGTAGAAAGAATCTTTCGGTATCTAAATGACACTAAGGATCTAGGGTTATGGTACCCACGTCAAAGCTCGTTTCATCTTGTGGGCTATTCAGATGCAGACTTTGCAGGTTATAAGGTCGATAGAAAAAGTACTTTTGGATGTTGCCAATTCTTAGGGTTATCCCTAATTATTTGGCACTCCAAGAAGCAAAACTATGTTGCCCTATCCACAACTGAAGTTGAATATATAGTTGCAGGAGCTTGTTGTGCACAAATTCTTTGGATTGCTCAACAACTTCGTGACCTTGGCTTTGACTTAAAAGGTATTCCTATAAAATGTGATAATACTAGTGCTATTTCAATAACCAAAAATCTTGTGCAGCATTCAAGGACTAAGCATATTGATGTAAGGCATCACTTCATACGTGATCATGTTGAGAAAGGTGATGTTTCGATCTCTTTTATCTCAACTAACTTGCAGCTTGTAGATATATTTACCAAGCCTCTTCCTGATGAACAATTTAATTTTATTAGATTGGAGCTTGGTATGTTGAACAAGGAAGCATTAACGTAGGGAGAGTAAACAAGTTTGATTGTTCCTACGCAAGCAACCCAATTGATGCTTTCAAGGGTCTTGAAATGAAATTCAAGGGCCTTGAAACATATTTCAAAGGGTATATTAATTTTACGGATCTTTTAAGGATTAATATCTTTTAGATATTTTAAGGATTAATATCTTTTAGATATTTTAATTCTTAAAATATTTTTATAAGTCTTGTTTGAAATTTTGAAAAAAGATTTGGTGTTATTTTATTCGTATTAAAATTGGTCGTTTAAAAGCTTGATTTCCTCAAAAGATCTTGTTATTTCCCTGTTATAAAGGACCTACTTTTTCTATCTTTTTTATTCTTTCACAAGAAACCCTATTTCAAAATTCCTTGTTTTTTCTCTCAAACTTCCCTCATGGCACCCAGAAGCAAGAAATCTGCTCCTCAACCTCCCAAAAAGAAAGTCGTTCAGAGTCCCTCAATTGCTAAAGAAGAAAAATCTTCTGAGGATTTGGATACATCTCAAACGAATGGTCTTCCCTCATCATGGTTCATTAATTTTCAAGCTTCTGGATCTTGGCTTGATGGGTTTCACAATCGACCGCTCAGTATGTGTGATCAGGTGGGCACTGATTTTCTCGACACTCTTAAGATTCCCTGCATAGACAAGCTAAAGAGTTCAATTATGTGGAAGGTTCTAAACCTTGGAGATTTTGCTTTTCCACGACTCACGAGACTATTTTATGTTAATCTCACCACAAAAAGGGACAAAGGATGTATCACTCTTGAATCTTCAGGTAAAGGTACTCCGATTTCACCCAGTTCTTCTATTTTAAGTGAGATTTGTGGAATTCCTACAAATATTATATTCAACCATCCTTCAAGATCAGAGAGTGTTCGTATTGCTAAGGAGAAACTTCTGGTTCCGAATTCAACCTCACGTCAACTTAATCATACATCGCTAACCTTAGAGGCTAAAATAGTGTTTACTATACTGGTTCGATGTGTTGTTCCTTGTGCAAACTCAAGAGAACTGTTGACTGATCAATCTCTGGAAATAATCCATTTGCTTATGTTTGATTTGGAAATATATGTGCCTAATCTGATTCTCAACCATATGATACACTCTGTCAATTCTAAGAGACCTATTCCTCCGCCTTACGGAAATTTGTTGCCTAAGGTCTTTGATTATTATAAAATTGACACATCTTCTGAGGAAAGACAGTCTATTTCTGGTAAAATTGATGAGAACTACTTAGAATGTTTGGGGATTGAGAAAACTCTTGCAGGAACATGGACTTTAAAAGGAAAAGGAACTTCTCAAAATTCAACTGAAGAAGCTAAACCTTCTCATACTCTAGAAATCAGGTTAGAAGATTGTGAAAAAAAATAGTTTGTCTCAGTCGTGAATTATCTGATTTTCAGTTTGACACCAAGAGAATGAATTCAAATTTCGAGTTGCTAGCTACCATAAATGCTAAAGTTAATGAAATCTATTTGATGAATGCTCTTACATTGACTACAATGGGAAGCATTTTGTCCGTGCCTGAAGATGTAGCTCAACATACTCAAGAGAAAGTTGAGAATGTGCTGATGAATTGTAAAAGGCATGTAAAGAATAAGTCAATTCTGTATCCAACTCATATTAAGCCAATTTTTTTGCCAACAGTTGAGTGTCAAGTAGTTAAGCAGAGAAGAGCTGAAGAAAAGAGAAGACATTTGGCAGCTGAAATGGATGACTGGCGCTATAAGAAATCTTCATCCAAAGGAAAGAGGAAGTTCTATGAGGAGATTTGAGCTGACTGGTTTTCTGAAAATCTTTTTATGTGGGTTGTGAAAATACTCTTTGGGTCTGTAATCGTGTTTAAAACTCCCGTGCTTTGACTATTTTTTCTCCCTTGTTGAAAGACAAAGGGGGAGAAATAAATGATCCGACATTCGATATACTGCATTCTGCATTTTTAGTTTTGATTTTCATATGCATTGCTAAACTAACAAATGCAGGTACGATAAAACATGTGTGTTGTCTTCCATCAAGGGGGAGATTGAAAACTCCACCTTATTTATAATGTTTTATAGGTGTTGATGATGGAAGATTTAACACAAATGTAGTAGTTGGTTACACTAACAATGTATTGATTATATTCTCTAGATGTTTGGTTGGTTTGAATTCAGTGCAGGTCTTATCAAATGTCAAGGACCTTGATATGGACTTCAAGGGCCTTGAAGTATAACTCAAGGAGACAAGGAAGAGAGTGCTACAAAGGGACGATTTCAAAGGCCTTGGAGTTATATAAATGCACGACAAGGATTCAAATGCAAAGTAGATTTTTCAGGAACGAATTGCTCAAAGATTTCAGGGAAGATCTTTTTCAACCGAAGATTAGAGAATCTTTTCAGAAGATTTTCTAAAATCGAAAAGAGTCAAAATATCTTCTCTTTCGGTTCAACAAAAAACGAGAAGATTAAGGAGCTAAGGATTCGACATGTTCTCAGGGGTTGAAGATCTGCAACGTCTACCTTATCTCGAAACAAGAAGCGATCTTCATGGAGAAGAAGATTCATCTTCAAACGGTCATCTCCCCAACGGCTAGAAGACCTTTCCATAGAAGAGTATAAATGAAGATGGTAATCGAAGATGAATGGACACACAAGCATATACGGAAAACATCTTTACGTCTTCAAGAAACCGAAACATCTTCATTTGATTCGTTGTTTTTCTTTCTCTCATTTATGCAAAAGCTTTATCCCCTTAGAGAGAGAAAACACAAGAGCTCCATTGGAAGATTTAAATAGTGTTATACTAGAGTGTGTGTTACTCTGCGAAGTAACTAGGCTATTATAGCTAGGTTGAGAGTTGGAGCTAGATCGTAGCATTGGCTACAGTGAGAGAAGAAGGAGAATTCTTCTAGTTTGTATCTAGGACTCTTTGAAGCTGATAATAGATAGTTAGATCCTAAGGCTATACCCTGGGACGGAGAGTAGGCTATTTAGAGCCGAACTTCGTAAACATATCCTCGTGTCAATCTTTTACATTCCGTACTATATTTCGCTATTATGACTAACTTTGTTTTGCAGGAGCACAGAGTCAAGGTCCTTGAAAGTTGTTTCAAAGCCCTTGAAATTAAAGTTTCACAAAGAGCACATATCGACATCAAGGCCCTTGAAAGG
Organism: Fagopyrum esculentum; assembly: GCA_033239045.1. NCBI lineage: Eukaryota > Viridiplantae > Streptophyta > Magnoliopsida > Caryophyllales > Polygonaceae > Fagopyrum > Fagopyrum esculentum. The sequence continues at coordinate 41,673,165 of BSUD01000005.1, read as the reverse complement.
AGTTTCAAGGACTTGAGATATGGTTTGCGAAAAGTTCCCATACTCTATTCACCCCCCCTTCTAGAGTATCTTTTAACTAGTTTATTTCACCTACCGGTTCTTCACCATTCTTATACTTGACGACCAAATATAATCTAGGGTTTCGATACTCTATATATTGTAGCGTTTTTTTTGTTTCCTATAATCTGGTTATCATTTGTTTATTTGTAACATGAAACTCCTCAATAAAAAAAATCTCTTTAAAAGTGAACGTAGTCATTATTGGGTGAACCACTATAAATTTGTGTGTTGTCTTTCTTGTTTTTGAATTGTGTTCTCTCATAATTTCGCATAACAAACTGGTATAAGAGCTTTGGGTTCTTTATTTTTTTTTGTAATCTAGGAGAGATATGTCTTCTTTCAACACAAAGATCGTTTAGTTCGCAAGGAGGAATATTTTCAATTTATGGCAAATCAAGATGCGAGTGTTGGTGAAACAACACGACTTATGGGGGCTTTCGTCAAGGAAGAATTCTGATAAGGAAAAGGGCGATGTTGTTGCGATGACCACTCAGGATGATAAGGCGCATTTGACCATGATGTCGTGTCAAAATGTTGTTGAAGTTGGAGAGCCTCTACATGCCAAAGTCTCTCACCAACAAGTTGCTTCTAAAGCAACGTCAATTCAACATGTGAATGCAATAAGGTACGCAAATTCGTGAACATTTAGATCACTTGAACACACACTAGTACAAAGACCCCACCTAGACCTCGCTTATGTTGGAGCGGTTTGAAAGAACCGAGATCAAGAGTATTTTCGGACCACGGTTATATGTAAAACCATGGACAATTGAATTTTTTTTTAAAAAATAACTCGGACCCCGGTTACATAAACTAACCGGAGTAGAATATTAAATTTTTCAGACAATACCACGGTTATCACCAAGAACCGTGGTGATACAACAATCTCGGACCTAGGTTCTTTAAATAACCGTGGTACATTATTTAAAAAAACCTCCATCAAAACACGTCGTTTATGACGTGATAAATTGTCTTAATTTACCAAAACTTATATTTTGTAGTACTAACCCCGATTTGAATGTGTTAGATGATGAACACCATTTTAACACTTTCTTGGAAAAATATTGGATCAATATACCCTTTTACGATGATCTATTGTTGTTGAAGGGTTCATGAAAAACCAAGTATATTTTACATGTCAATGAGTTCACCAAATGAGGGGCTTAAGTCTCCTTCCCACTATGCACAAAATTAGAGTCATCAACTTTTGAAAACGTTTATAATAGTCAATATTGGTAAGCTACACTTTTACGCACGGGTTTCTTCTAATAAAATTTCAAATAAAAATATAATTATTTGCTCAAAATCAAGTCATATTTTCTCAAACTTTTAAGAGTGTTACATTCAATCTAAATATTTATTATTGTTTTTGTTGTTGTTGTTGTTGGTCGGCTGAATTTAATCCGTACAATGACACCCTCCGTACTATATTCGCTTGGGCTCGACTGTCAGAACTGCCTATGCAACTATACGATGAAGCCGTGTTATATGGCCTAGCGTCATCACTTGGAACTCCTTTGAAAGTTGATCTTAACACATTGTATGCAACAAGAGGCAAGTTCGCACGCGTGTGTGTGGAAATTGAACTGGACAAACCTTTGATCGGTACAATTTTGATAGGAGACATTAGTGTTCACGTGGAATATGAAGGTTTGAATGGCATTTGTCACCGTTGTGGTTTATACGGGCATGGAATAGAACGATGCAAACTCCCACACCCCACTCATTCTGCGGTCCCCTCTGATCCGTCTACTAGCAATAGTGTTCATGTTGATGAAGTTCAAGTGAACAACAATGAGGAAGTAGACGTAGTTGTGCCTTAGGAGGATGGTTTTCTGGGGCCCTAGCTGACAGTATTAGAAAACCACGTAGAAAACGGAAGCAATCGTCCGACAGTTCTTCCAAGCCGGAGCAGATTTCAGGCAATAAATTTGCGGCCCTTGCGGCTGCTCATCAGGGGGAATCCTCACCGGAAATTGTGGCTACTGTTCCGGTAACCGCCACTCCACCATCCATTAATGCGCCAATCAAAAAGGTGACCGTTACTCCTGGAATCATTGCGCCATTAATGGAGAAGGTTACAAATGAGAAGGAAAATCATTCGGTTACTCCTGTAGTTCCACCTCTCACGGTTATATCTCCTAACCCTAGTGACCACCAGAAAAAGTCAAAACGGGCCAAAACAACAGGTCCAATTATTGCTGGGGGCCCAATGACATACAACTCACTATTGGCACGCAATCAAATCACTCCATCCACGTTGATACTAGGGTTCCCATCGCAACTGCTAATGCCCATTTGAACTCTCCCATACGTGAATCTGCAGGTCCTAATGGTTCACCGGATATGGATGTGGATTTGGCTAGTTCTGTGTCGGTGCCTACTTCTTCGAATTTGGACTGCCCAGATGTCAACATGGATGAGGGTCATACCGTTAGTTCCAACTCAACGTCACTAGTGCCCGTTTTGGTTTCTGGTTCCAAATGAATGCAATATTTTGGAATTGTAGGGGTGCGGGTAATCGACGGTTCCGTAAGGCCTTAAGTTATATGTTAAACCGTCATAAAGTTGAGTTACTTATTCTATTCGAAACTAAGGTTTCAGGAGACACGGCTGCAAGTGTTTGTTTGCGCACAAAGTTCACTGATTCTGCCAGAGTTGATGCGATAGGTTTTGAGGGAGGTATTTGGTTACTTTGGAATTCCAGGGTTCTTAATGTTTCAGTCATCTCTAAGGAAATCAATTTTCTGCAAGCTGTGATTGACATCAACAAGTGTAAGCTTAACTTGTTCGCTGTTTATAACCCTCCAACCGCTACTAGACGTGCATCGGGGTTGAGATCGCTTCAGACTTCCATTCTTGCTTGCTCAGGACCAATTATCGTGGGTGGTGATTTTAACTGCGTTCTCAACATTAGCGATGTCGGAGGGGCTTCTCGATCTCTTTCGTCTGATACTGTTGTTTTCCAGGAATGGGTTAATGACACCAACTTAGTTGACATGGGTTTCAGTGGCCCTATGTTCACATGGAATAAAGGGTGCCTACCTGAGTGTAGACTCTCCAGAAGGCTGGATAGGGTCTTTATGAACGACGCTGTGAGATTACAATGGACCGAGGCCACTGTCCCTCATCTCCCTTCATTGTCTTCCGACTATAATCCTCTTCTTTTGCAACTTTGTCCCTGGAGAAGGATTGATAAATCTCGTAGACCATTCCGTTTCGAAGCGGCATGGACCCTCCACCATCAATTCCCATATGTTGTGGGCTCCTCGTGGAGCTTTCCGGAAGATAATAACCTCTTTAGGGCTCTCTCGACTGTCAAACTAAGACTGCTTCGTTGGAATAGGGAGGTTTTCGGTCGAATTGAGATCCATAAAAACATGGTTTTTAAAAGGCTGGTTGTAGTACAGAAGGAGATTGAAGCCAATCTGTCCGCCGGACTTATCGAGTTGCACTCTACGCTCCAGTCCGAATTCGACGCCATTCTGGATCAAGAAGAATTGTTATGGTTACAGAAATCTCGTGAATTTTTTTTACCGAAGGTGACAGGAATACTTCCTACTTTCACTTACCGACAATGGTGAGACATCGTCATAACAGAGTAGATTGTATTATGAATGATGATGGGGACTAGATTACAGATCAAAATGTGCTTCATCTCCCTGTTGTACAATTTTATAAACATTTGTTTTCTGCTCATCTGGATTCTACGAAGCCTCATGGCACGTTCTATGCTAATTTTCCTACTATTGCTCCGGAAGATTGTACTCGACTTTGCCGGCCTTTCAGTAACTCGGATATCAAGAAGTGCTTGTTCTCTATGGGTTCGTTGAAGGCCCCAGGAAAGGACGGATTTAGTGCTATTTTCTTCAAGTCTGCATGGGATAAGGTTGGCCCAGACATCGTTAAGTTCGTATATAATTTCTTTGCTGCGGGCGAGTTTCCGGAGGGCGTCAACAGTACCATCGTTTCTTTGATCCCTAAGAACGTCTCCCTAGATCATATGTCGAAATTCCGACCTATCGGTTTGTGTAATGTCATTTATAAGTTAATTACTAAGTTAATGGTTTCTCGTCTACAGCCAATGATGGATTCTTTGGTTAGCCCCTTTCAAAGTAGCTTCATACCTGGCCGTATGATCGAAGACAATGTGATGCTTGTCCAAGAAGCAATTCACTCGTTAGTCCGGAAGAAGTCGGGAAAGATGTGGATGGAATTAAAAATTGATCTAGAAAAGGCATATGATAGGCTTGCTTGGGACTTTATCGAGGAGACGTGTGCTTGCATTGGTCTACCCAACATTTGGCGTAGGTATGTTTCTTCGTGCACTCCTTCTTCTTCTATGGAGGTTCTTTCGAATGGCGAGATCTCTGAAAGTTTTATACCGTCAAGAGGAGTGCGACAGGGAGACCCTATCTCTCCATATTTATTTGTGCTCGCCATTTAGAGACTCGGTCAGTATATTCAGTGTTTAGTTGATGAGGGCTTATGGAAACTCGTCCGCATTAAAAGGGGTTGTCACCCGTTATCGCACGTGTTTTTCGCTGATGATATCGTTCTATTTTTTGAAGCATCCGAGGAGTGCATTGAGGTGGTAAGTAATTGTCTGAATCTTTTCTGTGCCCATTCCGGACTGAAAGTTAGTCTCTAAAAGTCTGAGATTATGGTCACACCTAATACTGGGGCACCCCTACGGGATTTCATTCAACATTCTGCGGGTATTCCGATCGTGGATAGTTTTGGGAAGTATCTTGGTTTTCCTATTCTTCATTCTAGAATGAGAAATGCTGACTTTTATTTTCTTGTTGAAAAAACCAAACAACGACTTTCTACCTGGAGGGGACGATGCTTGAGTTTTGCTGGGCGTTTAATTGTTGTGAAGTCTGTGTTGTGTTCTTTTCCGACATATATTATGAGATTGGTTAAACTCCCTATGTCGGTCTGTGAAGAAATTAATAAGGTCTGCAGAGGGTTCCTTTGGAGTGGTTCGGATGGTCACAGGAAAACTCACTTGGTCGCTTGGAAGGATGTCTGTTTACCTATAGATTACGGGGGCTCGGGGTACGTGTTACTGCAGATGCAAACGCGGTAGCATTGGGTAAGCTCGCCTGGTGGTTTATTCACTCGTCTGGCACTCCCTAGGCCGATCTGATTGCCTCCAAATACTCTTTAGGTTGCGCCCAGAGTTTTTTCGATTGTAATAGGGTCTGTCATGGGTTGTACATTATCCGCGGTATGATTTGGGCTAAGAATAATGTCCTGGATAAGGGCATTAAATGGTTAACACACAATGGCCATAAAGTCCTTTTCTGGACGGATTTGTGGTGTGCTCTGTCTACTTTTATTGCTGTCGCTGATTCCCCACCTCCGGCTGCCGCGCTTGTTGACTAGGCCGCTGAGTATTGGTCTGTTGGTATTGGATGGGATTGGGCCCGTATTTCTCCCCATATTCCTTCCAGCAGTTTACTCGCTCTTGCTTCTATTTTTATTCGGGACGATGGGAATGTGGAAGATTGTGTTGCATGGGGTCTGAATGAAAATGGGGAGTACTCTGCTGCTTCCGCATTCAGAATGTTAGCCATTGGTAATCGGCCTGAAGAGTTAAATGCTAAGCTGTTTCAACTTATTTGGAAGCTGGCTGTCCCACAACGAATCAGGGCATTCCTTTAGACCGTTGTGCATGGTCGAATATTCACTAATCTTGAGAGATATAAAAGACATTTGTGCTCGGACCCTATTTGTCCAATTTGCACGAAGGATCCGGAGTCCATCCATCACCTCTTTAGGGATTGTCCATCTGTTGAGGCGCTTTGGAGCAATGGGATGTCGGTTGATGGTGACAGTGATTTCTTTGGTGCTGACTTACATACGTGGCTGTATGATAACCTATCTCGCACGGACTATTTAGATGTTCATCTGCCCTGGGCTTCTTGTTTTGCTGTGTGCCTGTGGTGGTGCTGGAAATGGAGGAACAACGCGGTATTCAGCAAGGTCGCTATTCCTCAGTATCGGGTTTCCTTCATTACTACTTATGTGAAGAGCTTTACTACTGCTTTGTCCAGAAATGGTACGTGTAGACAATTGGGGAGTAAGGCTGTTATTGAGGTTCATTGGTCTAAGCCAGATCTTTCTTGGGTTAAATTAAACACTGATGGTTCGGTTCGACATACGGAGGCTCGGGCAGCAGCTGTAGGGGCCATTAGGGATGCTGATGGTCAGTTGCGTGCTGGATTTTTGATGAATATTGGGTCCTGTTCGGTCCCAATGGCTGAACCGTGAGGCCTCGCTGCGGGATTGTACCTCGCTTGGAATGGTGAATATCGAAAGGTTGTTGTGGAGATTGATTTTGAGCTTAGTTATAACTTGGTTCGTAAGCCGATTTCTACATTACACTCGCTTTTTAGTCTGGTATCACGTTGCCAAGACTTCCTTCGTAGGGATTGGGTAATCCAACTCCGTCATGTTTATCGAGAGGCTAATGCGGTAGCTGACCACTTAGCCAATCTTGCTTTTGCGTTTCCCTTTGGTTATTTTATGCTTACGGTTCCACATAGTTCTGTAATCCCTATTTTGAAAAACGATGCCTGAGGAGTAGCGACCCAACGGCTTGTCATGTGTTAGGTTTGTTTTTGTTTTTAATAATATGGGCGAGCTGACCAGCTCCCCGTCTCAATTACCAAAAAAAAAGATAAGATATGAGGTGATAGTTGATTAGTTTTATATGAGACATTTAATGTGCCAATAAAACATAATAAGATCATTCAATGTTTCAAAGGTGAAAAGTCATTTGTTTCTCAAGATTTAAGATTACGATAATATTAATCAATTAATGCTCTTTTAAAAGATGAAAATATAGGACAGTAAAATAAGATATGAGTTGATAGTTGATTAGTTTTATATGAGTTGATAGTTGATAGTTGAAAATATAGGGTAGTCACTCGTAGGTGGATAATCTCCCGCCGCTGCTCGTCAGTCGTCAATCGCCATTCGCAGTCGTCGGCTGGTAGAGTCGAAACTCAAAGTTGAGATTTGGGAATATACGAACGTAAGGGAGAGCCGAAACATAAAGCATTCAAAATTAGAGTCATCAACTTTTGAAAACATTTTTAATATTTTACATTCATTTCCCTCATTTCTTTCTTCTTTTGAAGTTTTATGTCTAAAATTATGTGTGTATTCTTTTGTCTATTCAGCAACTTTCCCATTGAACATCAGTTTCATTATTAGTTATTTGTTGGTCATGATGGTTATGTTTAGGTGCAATGGGAGAATCTTCGTAATGTGCCTAAGAAGTATCTAGGTGGAAATTTATTGTTGAACCTAATGGTAATTTCAGGTGGTTTGAATGCTTTTTTCCTTATCCTTTCTTTTGTGGCAATGATCCATTATCCGTTATTGTGATATTGCCTGGTCTATGCAGGGATCTGTCCTTTCCGGGCAAAAAATGTGTTGCTGATGAGTTGAAGTTCAGATATGTAGTTCTTCGACATCTGGAAGATGGGGATGTGGTTCTGTTCAATAAGCAACCAAGTTTGCATTGGATGTCTATCATGTGTCACAGGGTATGTTGAAATAAACTTTTACGCATGATATGTTGTTCTACATCATTAGATGTCAGTCCCAGTTTTTTCATTAATCGCAGGCTAGGATAATATAGTGGAGAACATTAAGATTCAACGAATCAGTATGCAATCCTTACAATGTTGATTTTAATGGCGATGAGATGAACATGCATGTACCTCAGACTGAAGAAGCTCGGACTGAGGCTCTTATGCTGATGGGGGTAATTTTATATTAATTGAAAAGCTACTAATATGGTAACAATGTCTTATTAAAAAAAATGGGTGTGTTTGGTAACATGTTGTGTTCATTATATCAAACACTTCATCACCAGATCAAATACCTTATCCAATTTATCTGTCTGCTTTATACAACCACTGTATTATAAGCATGTCTTTAAAAGTCACCCATAGTGGTAGGTAAGCAAATGTTGATGTACGTCCTTAAAATTTTTAATGACAAAAGATTTATGATGTAGATTTAGTAGGAGGGCTCTAGTGTTTTGACTTTGGATGTGTTCTAGAAGGCTCACGACGCACTTAGGCGTAGTCCCGAACTAGAGCCTTGGTGCAATGCGCACTACACCTAGATGCACAACCTCTTTGAAGTTCAAACACTGGCCCCAACAATGAACAATCAGTTTATTTTGGCCTTGTTAGATTAGAGAACAAGACTACTTATGCGAGTTGCAGAATTGAGAGGGGGGATGTGAAGGATTGTAGGAAGAAAAGTATAGAAGAAACAAAAATCACAAAGGCAACAATAAAAAAGTTACTGAATATGAATCATTTTATTTCCTAAAAACAAAAGTTGTTAGACATTTTTTTTAATATTATTTCTTTAAAGGTTAATATGGTACACTTGAATTTGGAAACAAAATATCTTTTTTTTCAGAAAATATAACTTTACCCATATTCTAGAATAGTAAAAGAAGGTAAGCCTTTTTGTGCCTCACCTTTATCTATGAATCATTTTATTTCCTAAAGACAACAATTATTTTGGCAGTCATGGTAAGGACAATATATTATTCGTGAACACACAAATCCTCTTTTATATGATTAGTTTGATGAGTCCTTTATTCTTCTGTAGTAGTCCTTTGTTTGTATACTGCCCTTTGTAGCATGATTTACTCTAGCCATGTTATGTAGGCTTATACATGCATCCTTGTACTCTTGTGAAATTCTCTTTGAAGGATAGTTTTCAATAGATTGTGTTTGGTGAGTGTCATACTTGAATTTTGCTATACGTTTAAAATGAACATTTCAGGATATTCTTTTTTTTTTTTTTTTAAAGTTTGTATATTGATCAAAAGAATGTACAAAGGGGGGAGGGGCTAGCAAGATCAGTTACATGAGGATAATACGAAGGCTTTTACCCAGAAAATGGAGTTAGGGGACCTGTCTTTCCAGTGAATAGAGGAATGGTGCTTGATTTCTTGGATGATGTTGTGGGCACAAGTAGTGGGAAGGGTGTTCTTTTGGTTGAAGATGATGTCATTTCTAGCCTTCCATATATGGTAGATGAATCCAGTGATAGAGGCAATTCTGATGTAGGTGATGAAGTCATGTTTGGTTGGCTTCAGATTGGTGAGCCATTCCCAAATGTTGTTGTAGTAGGGGAAAGGAGGTGGAGTGTGGGTCCATTTTGAGATGAGATCGAGAACAAGACAACCGAAGCTGTAGTTGTGGAAGAGATGGTCTTCGTCTTCTTGGTGAGTGTTGTAGAGGAGGCAGGTGGTGTTTGTGGCATTATTCCATGTATGTATCTTAGTGAGAGTAGGGAGTTTTTTGTGACTAGCAATCCATGTGATGAAACTGGACTTAGGGACGTTGAGTGCTTTCCAGATGATGTTTAGGGTGAAATTTATAGAAGATTGGCAGTTGTTGAGGAGGTTATAGGCAGCAGTGGCTGAGAATGTACCATTTGTGTTGGTAGTAGTAGAGATGAAGGAGAGGTTGCTGGTGATGGCGAGGAAATCATTTCTGGTGTGGAGAATATAATTCCAGGAGGAGGAGTGATTGTAGTTGGGGTCGATATTCCAAATGGTTCGTCTCTTGAGGATGTTCTTTGAAGTCCAGAGAGCCCAGATATTGTCTCTCATACGTCTAGGGTCGAGTTCAAACAAGATTTTTGCAATACATGCCCAATTCCAGGACATAAGTTCTTTCAATCCGAGACCACCTTTTGAGAGGGGAGAGCAAACAGTCTTCCATGAAATCAGGGCTCTCGCGCTATTTTCCTTACCGGACCATAGATAGGAACGAAGGGCAGTGTTGATCCTCTTAATAATGGATGCTGGGATGGGGTGGATGGAGCACCAGTAGTATTGTAGAGGGATCAGGATAGATAGTATAATTTGCTTCCTACCGGCATAAGACAGGTTCCTAGCACTCCACGAGTTGATTTTCTTCGTGATCTTGTTGATGAGGGGTTGGTAATCAGATTGTTGAGTCTTTTAGATCCGATTGGGATGCCGAGATAGGAGAAGGGGAGGGATCCAATGGCCATATTCATGCTTTGGGCAAGGATGTGCTTGTGTTGGTTGGGGATTCCACCGATGTAGATGGCAGATTTGGTTCTGTTGATGTGAAGTCCGGAGTAGTTGCCAAAGTGAGTGAGAGTATTCATGAGGATGTTGATGGATCCAGTGTCACCCCTGCAAAACAATAAGATATTGTCAGCAAAACAAAGGTGGGTTAGGCGTGGTGAGGTGCATTTAGGATGGAGGTTGAAGTTGGGGTCGGTGGTGTTGGTGTGAATCATGGATGGGAGTACTTCAAGGGAGACTACAAAGAGGGCAAGAGACAGAGGGCAACCTTGCCTAAGTCCTCTAGAGCCAGTGAAATACCCAGTCAGAGTACCGTTATAGTTGATGGAGTAGGTAGGGCATGAGATGCATGCTGCGATTATTCTAATGAAATGAGGAGGAAAGCCCATTCTGGTGAGACAAGAATAAATTGATGGTTGATCGTATCAAATGCTTTGGATATATCCACTTTGATAGCGCACCTAGGAGAGATGCGTTTTTGGTTATAGCTCTTGAGCAGTTCTTAGTAGATGAGGATGTTATGCTTGATGAATCTGCCATTTACAAAAGCACCCTGGTAATTCCCCACAATAGAATGAAATGTATCGTTGATCCTTGTTGTAAGGATCTTGGCAATCACCTTGTAGGTTGTGTTACAACAAGCTATTGGTCTATAGTCGGAGGGGAGGCAAGGTTTGCCTTTTTTTTGCAATCAATGTGAGTGAAGTATGGTTGGCTTGCTTCGGGAGGGATGTAGTCTCGAAGAAGTGAAGGATGGCATTTGAAAGATCCTCTCCCATGGTATGCCAAGTTGACTTAGCGAATTGAACCCATCAGGCCCAGGGATTTTATTATCACAGATACTGTACAGAGCCTTTTTAATATCCTCCTTAGTAACCGCTGTTCTCAGATTGTCGGCCATAAAGGAGGGAAGAGTGGGAATGGTGCAGTCCGGGAAGAGGTTCCTGGGATTTGGATGGGAATTTGGGTTCAAAATGCTAGAGAAGTGATCGGTTAGGATCTTCTTGATTTTCTCTTGATCGTACGTGGGCCCTTTATCCAAGTTCATCGGATCCATGATGCAATTAATTGTGTTCTTTGCTCTTCTGACGGTTATGCTTTTGAAGAAAAAGCTATTGCATTGATCACCATACTGAATTCACGAGGCCTTTGATTGTTGTGCTAAGGAGACGTTGAGACAGTTCAACTTGTCATTGAGAGAAGCAATGGTGGTTCTCTCTTGCTCGATTAGTTGGATGTCAAAAGGGCTTGATTGGAGACTTCTTTGGATGGTGTCAAGCGTTTGGGTCTCTCGATGGAGGTATGAAGAATCTCCAGTGTGTGGTTTGGGTATCTCTTTAGGGCGGGCTTGAGGTTTTTCAATTTCTTGTATAGATTTCTCATAGCGTTTGGGCATGAATATGTGTTCGGGTGAGACCAGGAAAGGGCTACGATGGATTGGAACTCTTGATGGACAGCCTAGTTATTGTTGAATCTAAATTGCCGCCGGGGTGGGGTGTGGGTTGGATTAATGGCGAGGATGGCTGGTGAGTGATTCGAAATACCCGGGTTATCGAAGAGGGCTGTGTAGTTTGGGAAGGCAAAGGTCCACGCATTGTTGCTGATGATTCTGTCGAGTTTACACCAAACTCTAGAAGATATCTGTTTGTTATTCTAGGTGAGTTTACACCCCGAGGAAACAAGATCCGAGAGCGAGTTTGAGGTGAAACAGGCTGCAAGTTCCAAGGGTGCGTTTGGGCTGGAAGAAGCTGATGAGGAGACCTTCTCGTCGGGGTGGAGAATTGTATTGAAATCACTCATGAGAGTCCATGGGGAGTTATTGGATATCATGTGGATAGTAGAGATGGAGTTCCAAAGAGCCTTGCGGTCCTCAGGGAGGTTGTGTGCGTAGAAGAAGGAGCATTCGAAGGAGGGTGTTGTGTTTGTGATGATTTGGTTTGGGTCAGGCGAGACTTGGGAGAAGGAGCAATGTATGATTTGGTAGGTGGTAAGGATGGGGGTGATTGAGGTGGTTGTTGGGTTCCACCAAACCCAAATCCGACATTTGAGCTCGTCGGAGTAGTTTGAGGTGTTGTGCCAGTTGGGGATGACTGAGCTGAGTTTAGTCATCTTGCAAGCGCTCAGTTTGATTTCAAGAAGGGCGATGACTTGGATGTTATGGCTATTAACCAGGTTTCGAATGGCTCTTTGCTTGTTAGGGTGATTCATACCCCTAATGTTCCATGCAGCAATGTTAAGAATCATTCAGGAACTGTAGTGGTAGAATTGGTGTCCGTGACACTGTCCATGTTTATGGAGTTAATGGTAGGGTTAGTATGGTCTTGTGGGGGGGGGGGGATGATGTGGGTTTTCAAGTGCAAAATCCTAGAGATTAGGGTTTACATGGGTGTGCGAAGGGTTAGGAGTGACTTCAGGCTTACCTGGAGGAGGTAGGGAAGATGA
>BSUD01000005.1:41591270-41658834 GCA_033239045.1 Fagopyrum esculentum | reverse complement strand
GGCATGCAATTAGTCTCTTGTTGTTTGAGTGGATGAGTTCTGCAGGGATAGTTTCGAATGGACTGGGGGGCTTGTTGTGGTTGGGGGTGTTTTGTTGTTTTGCTCGATGTTTGGTAGAGTTCAGAGAGTTTGATGGATGGCTTCCGGAACCGTTTAGGGCCGGTTATGGAGACAGGGAGGGGTGGAGGGGGTGGTGGCTAGGGTGGGAGAGGGGGTGTGTGGCCGGAGAGCCACACCAAAGAGACGGGCAGGAAGCCTAACTCAGGCAAGGTAAAGGAGGGGGGGGGATATTCCAGTTATCATCTATTAAATATCCACAATTCATTACAAGTGCAAAATAACTTGTGAACTCCAAAAAATGGTGTAGTTTTAGTTGCTTCTACTCAGGACCTTTTGACTTCTTCCTTCATCATTAGAAGGAATGATACATTTTATGATAGTTCAACTTTCTCATTGATGTGTTCTTCCTTCCTCATTACAGGTAAAAATCCGAAGGACCGAAAACCCCCTCGGCGGTGAGATTGATCGATTTGTGCTATAGGCTTCAGCAGCGCTCCTCAACCTATATATGCCTGCAAATGGTAAATATTTAACACAACCTTCTTCATTTTCTTCTCTTTACTCTACTATCTTGTTAGGGCTTCCGCTTTCTACACTTGATCATCGGATGTTGACTTCGGTGATGGTTTCTCTAAGGAGGGGCCTATAATTGATGTGGAAGGACTACTCATTGTGATAAAGCCACATATGTCATTAGATTAGGGAGAATAGGGGGAGAGGTACGCACATTTTGGTCACTTGGTGAACGAATAAGTCTGACAGTCTTAAGTCATTGTTTGCAACTGACCACCAAACTCTTCCAGAGAGGCAAGACCTCTGCTAGTTACTAATTGGTTACAAACCAGTCTGAGAGTCTTAGTAGGAGTGGTACGCACATTTTATCCTAATTGATTAGTAGTTCTTGGGTGATAACTGAAAGTTGAGATCTACTAGTTGTTAAGTTAATTGACGTGAATATCAATTTTTGATAAAATTGATAGTAATCACTTATAGTCAATGTAATTAATGTAAATATAGGGGTGCCCTAATGTAGTTATGTAAACTCCGTTTATTATTAATACAAGCCGTCTGATGACGCAAACCCTAAGGGGAATTCATTCACGTTCTCACATGGTATCAGCCCACACTTTCCTCTCAAAAATCTTCCGCTCCTTCTAACCCTACGGCAGACACCGACCTCTTTTCCCATTCCTACCTCATCTTCCTCGATGGCTGCTGAACGGAAACCTTCCTTCCATTTTGCCCTCAGAATCTCCAACATCAAGAACAATATTGCACTCTTCCTTGACCATGACACTCCGTATGCTTCTTGGGTCACATTATTTCGCGTTATTGCAAAAGCACACAATGTTCTTGATTATATTGATGAGAAAGTTCCCAAGCCTACGAATATCGATGATGCTCTATGACTCCAAGTCAACGATGCAGTTCTTTAATGGATTTATAGCACAATCTCAAGGGATATCCTTCTCCAAATTCTTCAGGCATGGAATCAAGTCAAAGACATATTTCAAGATAACAAGAACACTCGCGCCGTCTATCTCGAACATGAGTTCTCGAATTGTAAGTTGTCTGGCTTAGCCTCCATTAACGTTTATTGCCTTCAACTCAAGTCTTTGGCAGATCAACTCAAAGGAGTTGGCTCTCCGGTTCCTGACACACGTCTCGTTCTTCAATTAATTTCGGGTTTACCTTCTGAGTATAACGTGGCGTCCAGTTTCATTCAACAAAGTGACCCGCTCCCGAGTTTTACAAAGGCCCGTTCTCAATTACAGCTTGAAGAAACTCGTATGGCGTCGCAGTCCGGATCCGACTCCTCCACAACAGCCTTGTTGGCCGACGCTCGTTCGCCATCTTCTAGCTCATCTTCGGGTGGTCGCAATGGGTCCAACACCCCTTCTGCATCACCGGACCAGTCAGGTGGCCGGCGTGGTCGGAGTCAGAAGGGCCACCAACGTTCCAGTGGTGGCTCAAGCACGAACGCTGGAGGCGGCAACCCTCAGCCCGTGCACTATGGTTGGCGTCCTCAGGATGGTACCCACTGCAGCAGTCCAATTCGGGAAGCTCAACCAGTTGGCAGCCGGCCCAGTTTCAGACAGGCCCAAGTCGGCCCCCTTGCCCCTTCCCTCAACAACAGCCTGTTTTCCCTCAGCCCGGACTGCTTGGGCCCGGCCTAGTTCCGCCTCAGTAACATGCCCATTTTGCTACCTCTCCAAAGCCCACAAATTTGGACCATTCCTTTGCTACCATGACACTCAATCCGGCGGGTAATTTTTGGTACATTGACACGGGCGCAACATCACATATGATGAATAATTCAGGTTCCCTCTCGTCTTTTTCACATAATAGTTCATTAAATTTGATAATTGTTGGGAATGGTATGCGTCTTCCTTCTAAAGGTGTTGGAGATATTACTATCCCTACCACCACATCCACGCTTCACATATCCAATGTCCTAATTGCCCCAAAAATTGTCAAAACTTTAGTGTCTGTTATCTACACACGGGGATCACACGTCTGAGATGTAATAGTTCCGGGGAACTCTATCATGTCACTCGTCCCTCCACCCGTCTTCACCATGCTCTTTCCGCTGAGTCGTCCAGTCTTTGGCATGCCCGTCTTGGTCATCCCGACGCTCCAGTTTTAGACTACCTTAGACGTTCTTCTTTTATCAAATGTAATAAGTCCATGGTGACATCCCTTTGTCATGCTTGTCAAGTAGGAAAACACCATAGGTTAGCTTTTGATCGCTCTATCACTCGTTCGGTTGCACTGTTCGACATTATTCATAGTGATCTTTGAACTTCTCCTATCCCGAGTCGGGAGGGTTTCAAATACTACTTACTTTTTCTTGATGATTTTTCTCATTTTTATGGATATATCCTATCAAGTTTAAGTCTCAAGTGTTTGATCTTTTCGTCCAATTTCATCGGTTTGTCAAAACTCAGTTTAACCTCCCTATCAAAAGTTTCCAATGTGACACGGGTGGTGAATTTAACAACACCAACTTCCACAAATTTTTTGTTGAACACGGCATTGTCTTCCGGTTCTCTTGCCCACTCACATCTCCTCAAAACGGTAACCGAACGAATCATTCGAACCATCAATAACATGATGCGCTCACTTTTATTCCACGCTTCCGTTCCAGTTTCCTATTGGCCCCATACCGTGGAAATTTCATGCTATCTCCTCAACATTCTTCCCTCCTCTTCTATTCAACATAACTCTCCTACGCGGGTGTTATATTCATTCCACACCGTCTCTAGCTCATCTCCGGATTTTTAGTTTCCTTTGTTATCCCAATCAAAACGCCACCATCTCCCACAAGC
Source organism: Fagopyrum esculentum (assembly GCA_033239045.1). Classification (NCBI taxonomy): domain Eukaryota; kingdom Viridiplantae; phylum Streptophyta; class Magnoliopsida; order Caryophyllales; family Polygonaceae; genus Fagopyrum; species Fagopyrum esculentum. The sequence continues at coordinate 41,655,445 of BSUD01000005.1, read as the reverse complement.
TTCAGCATCGTTCGCACCCTTGCGTGTTCCTTGGCAACCCCAATCACCATCGGGGATTTAAATGCTTGGATTTTGCCACACACAAAATTATCATTTCCTGCCGTGTCACCTTTGATGAGTCAGTTTTTCCATTCTCTACCCGTTCCCGTAGTTCCCCGGATCTTCTTACACCATCACATTCGGAGGATGATCCTTCACATTATTTCTTACGGCATTTTAATGCTCCAGAAATTTCACCTACAGCAGGTCCACCATCCCAGTCCAGCCGGCCCATTTTCAGGAGCCTAGTCCGCCTCTTTCAGCCTCCCCTTATGTCCGCTCCAGTGATGCGGGCCCAATGTCAGCCCAGCCTCCCTCCGACCTACTTTCAACCCAACTTCCCAAGCCGCTTCACAACACTGGCCCTCTTCCCTCTAATGGCACCATCCAGCCAAACGACCCGGCCCAGCCTGCTCCAGCCGTCCCACACCGTATGTCTGCGCCTGCCAGCCTACATCCCACAAATATAAATGACTCTAGCTCCGCTCCCCTTCCATTGCCTTGTCCGAACCGCCAACAAACTCGGAGTCAATCCAGAATTGTCAAACCCAAACCCGTTTTTGACCTTTCCATCACCACCACCAAAATTTCCCCCTACCCAAATCCCACAATGTAGCTCTTCAAGACCCGTATTGGACCGTTGCCATGCTCGATGAATATTGAGCCCTTATGCGAAATAAGACATGGGTCTTGGTTCCTCGTCCTATTAATGCTAACATTGTGCGATGTATGTGGATTTTTAAGCACAAGTACAAGTCAGATGGCTCCCTTGAACGATATAAAGCCCGCCTTGTCGCGAATGGATGTTCTCACCAGGTTGAAATTGATTGTGATGAGACTTTCAGCCCTGTTGTTAAGCCAACGACCATCCGTATGGATGTTCTCAGCAGGTTCACAATGCTTTCTACACGGCCATTTGAACGAAACGGTGTACATGTTTCAACCACCGGGCTTCTGCGACCCCTCTAAACCCAACCATGTTTTGCAGAAGTCTTTCTATGGCCTGAAGCAAGCTCCCCGGGCATGGTTTCAACGGTTTGCAGGCTTTCTACATCGCATTGGGTTTATTAGCAGTAAGAGTGACTCCTCCCTTTTTATTTATAATCAAGGATCTGACACTGCCTATCTGCTTCTGTATGTCGATGACATTGTCCTTACGACTTCTTCTGACGCCCTGCGCAAGCATCTGATCAAGCTTCTGAGTAAGGAATTTGCCCTGAAAGACTTAGACCCCTTGTCATATTTTTTGGGCATTTCTGTTCGTCGGACATCCTCTGGCTTATTCCTGTCCCAGGATAAATATGCTCGCAAAATTATTGACAGAGCAAAAATGTCTAACTGCAAACCTTCTGCTACCCCGGCTGAGACATCTTTCAAATTAAGTGCATCATCCATCCCTGCTATTAGTGATCCGACACTTTACCGTAGTCTAGCTGGGGCACTACAGTACCTCACCTTCACACGACCTGACATCAGCTTTGCAGTACAACAAGTGTGCCTTTTTATGCACGACCCCAGGGAATCCCATTTTGCAGCTCTCAAGCGTATTATCCGATACATTTCTGGGACGTCGTCATTAGGTATCACCATATCATCTTCTCCAAAGTCTGATCTCATTGCCTACACAGATGCTGATTGGGAAGGATGCCTTGATACACGCCGCTCAACCTCAGGTTACTGTGTATTCTTCAACGACACTCTAATCTCGTGGTCAGCCAAAAGGCAATCTGTTGTCTCTTTATCCAGCCCTGAGGTAGAATATAGAGGCGTTGCTAATGTTGTGTCAGAATGTTCCTGGTTACAGAATTTGTTGCTTGAGTTACATTGCCCCCTTGCCAAGGCATCTATTGTATACACGGACAACATCTCTGCTACTGACCTTGCCAGCAACCCTGTCCAACACCAACGGACCAAGCATATTGAGATCGACATCCACTTCGTCCGCGACAAGGTTTCCCGTGGTCACGTTTGAGTTCTTCACGTACCTTCGACTTTCAGTACGCAGACATTTTTACAAAGGGTCTTCCCCGCCAATTATTTCTGGACTTTAGATCCAGTCTCACTGTTCAGTCCCTCCAGTTTCGACTGCGGGGGTATGATAATTTATGTAATTAATGTAAATATAGGGGTGCCCTAAGGTAATTATATAAACTCCCTTTATTATTAATACACCGTCTGATGACGCAAACCCTAAGGGGGATTATTCACGTTCTCACAATCACATTATTGGTAACAACCACTTAACCGCTCAAAATGTCAAAATTTGTAGATATCCGCTAGTTACTAATTATGTTACCATTGTTTACGAATGACTCTATGCCGTATTGGTTATTTATATACCTTTTTTTTTTTAATTCCTTTACTCTTTTTTGGGTATTATAGTGGCAACAAATGGACATTGAATATACATTTCGGCAAATGTTTCACCTCTGTACCTCACCAAAAGCAGTGTAAGTTGTTTCTTACATTGACTATTGGCATACTTTAGCTCTATATTCATTAAACACTACACCTGAAGCAAAGAAATTCTATAGTACATGCTCTCAGTATTAAAAGATAAAAACCCATCATTATGAATTTCCCTCTTTGATTTAGTTTTGTAAGTTTCATGTTGTAGTGGCAATGGTTAACTTAGATTTACTTACTAAACATGGATTGTGATACTTAGTTAGCATGCATTGATTTGGCATCGTTTGTTGATTGGCACCAACAATTATATGATGGGGCAAATAGAGATTGTGATTCAATATATAGACTGACTAAATTTGTGGCATTTGTCTAGTGAAAACTGAATTCTGCCTTATTAAGACTTCTGTATTGTGAACTCTTTCCTTTGTTCACATATTAATTATTGTTCATTTGTTCTATTACTAAAATTTACAAACTTTGGGACCTATAAGGATATGGGTCAATGTTTGAATTTTGTGCACATGACTAAGTCATTATATAGAATATTTAAATGTCATAATGATTCTGAATCTCTCTTGATGAACTAATATAAATAATTCATTCTGCATGAAGTTCATACGTTTATTTGCACAAGTTCTTTCAACAAATGGTATGCATGTGTACTTAGTACAATTTATAATATCGAAATGTAACATTGTTGTTATATATTGTTGCTTACTTTCGTTGTTTTTTCTTTAATTTTTTAGTACTTTTAAGGCTCACCAAAGTCGTATGACAAAGACCATCTTCATGAACTACACAAGGAGTGACTCGAGTTTGTAGAGCCTCTCATTTAAGAATGTAACGACATTGACTGACTTGTCTAGCTTAGTTTTTCTCAGAGACCATCGGTAAAAGGTGTTATGTTATCTTTTGTTAATATATATAAGCTAGTTTCGGAATGAAGAACGATAGAAACTTCATTTATTTTTTGATGTTACTTTCGGATTATATAATTGGAATATTAATTACATAATAATTTTGCTTAAGCATTTTAGCCTAATATTATTTATTTAATGTCTGAATAATTTCGGTTACGTGTAATTTGAGAAGGTGCTAATACAAAATTATCTATTTTCATATAAAACATAATAAATTACGGTTAAAAATTACCACGGTTTTATTTCAAAACCAGGGAAGATTTTGAAATTCAAAAAATCGGTAGAAAAATACCCCGATTATTATAAAAGCTGAGTTCTGAAAAATACCCCGGTTATTTTTTATAATAACCGGGGTCCGAAATTACCCTAGGTTATTATAAAAAACCGTGGTATTTTTCGGACCACGGTTATTATAAAAAGACGGGGTTCCGAAAAATACCCCGGTTATTTTATAATAACCGACCGGGGTCCAAAAATTACCCCGGTTATTTTATAATAACCGGGGTCCGAAAATTACCCCGTTTATTTTGTAATAACCGGGGTCCAAAAATTACCCCGCTTATTTTGTAATAACCGGGGTCCAAAAATTACCTCGGTTATTTAAAAATCGGGCTCCGAAAAAAATAACCCGGTGACATTTAACGTGGTGCGAACGCCCGGACCTCGCTCCCTTAACCACGCTTCCTTAACCGGGTTCCCATGTACAAAATAACCGTGGTCTAGGGGGGTATTTGTACTAGTGACAATTCTTCTAGATTTGCGTAATATTGAGGACGATGACATTGCATTGAATTTGTTGCTATCTTTGTCGCCGTCATATGAAAACTTCGTTCAGTAATTTGTTGTTGGAAAACATAAGATTACTATGGACGAAACATCAGGTTTGCCTTTCATACAAGGGAACTATGCCATAAGGTGAGTGAAAGTGATGTAGGTAAGGATAGTCAGATATTTGTCCTGTGTGCAAGGGGAGGCAAGGGACAAGAAAAATCGGGGAAGAAGAAGGACAATAAATCGTCTTCTCAAAAGGTTTTAAGCCAAATGATGTTTGCAACTATTGTAAGGAGAAGGGGCATTGAAAGAACGAATATCCTAAGAAGAAGAAACCGTGAGATTTTGTTTTTGTAGTTGTTGTAGAAGATGATTTTAAGTTTGTTGAGGACATAACTTTAAAAGTTACACAACAACAAGTTTCCAAATGGTATTCACAAGACAAAAGACACACTTGATTACTTCCATTCGGATAATTGGGGTTCGGCTAACATTGAGTCTCTAGGAGGTTAGAGGTATTTCTTGACTACCATTGATGATTATTCAGGAATGAATTGGTTGTGTAACATAAAACACAAAGGCAAAGCTTTCAAGAAATTCAAAGAGTGGAAAATGTTAGAGGAGAATCAAACATGGAAGAAGATCAAAAGGCTGCAAACTACAATGGTCTGGAGTTTTGTTCGTATGAGTTTGATTAGTTTTACAAGGATGCTAGAATTGATTGTCATCATGCAATCATGCATATACCACAACAGAACGGTGTAGTTAAGAGGATGAATTAGACTCTACTAGAGAGCAAGGTGCATACTCTCTAATGTGAAATTGGATCAGAGGTTTTGGGCAACAAGAGTGACTACAACATGCTACTTCATAAACCGCGGACCTCACACTAGCATAAACTACAAAACACCTTATGAGGTATAATTTGGTAAATCTGTTGACTATTATGATCTTAGGGTTTTTGGTTGTATCATTTCCCAATCATGTCAATGAGGGTAAACTAGAGCCTCGAGTAAAGAAATGAGTGTTTGTAGGCTATGGAGATGGTGTCAAGGGATACAGTGATGTGGGACCATCCTCGACACCACAAATACAAGGACCAATCACAATATCGAGGGCAAAAAGGATCCAAGAGGAAACACCAATGAAGAAGATCAAGGAACGTTGGAAGTGAAGAACCTCGGCCTAGAATCTTGGCCGAGATTGTCACTCGTGGTTCCCACTGTCAAGAACAATGAAATTCGTTGAGATCTTATCTTATCATTGTTATTTTAATACCTTTTATCTCTCAAACATTCAGAATGTACTTGTTAGTTTTTAATCCTATCTTTAAGAATTATATTTTAAGTTAGATTTCTTATCTTTTGTAGGAGAATCTTTCATATAAACAGTCTTAGAGGATGAGATTATTAGATAACTTAATTATGATTATTGATTTCCACGTGATTGTGAGATACTTGTGACTTTGCTCATGAGGTTTGGATTTTATCAATTCTATTCAATCAAAAAGAGAGTTTTTGGTTGAAAAGTTGTGAGTCTTTGCTAGGTTGTTCTTGTGTGTTTTAATCTTGTTGAAGATTGGTGCTACTAGTCAAACTAGTCCCTCCTTGGGCTTGCATTATATAGAAGACTTATCTAAGGTTAAAGAAGGAATGGTGAAAGGCAATTCTTTGTATCGGGTTTTAACACATAATTGTTCAAGGTTTTTTGCAAAGCTTATTATAGTCATATCTTCTTATATTTACCATTTATCATTCCATATTATCATCTTCTTGTCTTTCCATATCATTCGTAATTCCGCATTCTGAGTTCTACAGAATCTCGGCCTATTCTTGAGAAAATCTCGCCCGAGATTTCATACAGTGACCCGAGATTTTCATTCTGTTTACAATTTGAGGACTTTCAATCTATATCGGGAACTGTGGCAGTAACCCTGCATCATACAAAGTTTGATCTCCATCCGAGAAAAGAGTTATTTTGAGTAAGGGTGTCATCTTTGATCAGAGTTTTATGCTTAACTCGATAGTGAAGCGATGAAATTAATGGAGAGTAACAATGTTGATAAACAGGTGGAAATCCAGTTTCTTATTCACGAAGAAGAGGAACATCCACGGTTAGAAGCTGAGTTACCATAATCTACAACATAAGAAAATCAACCACAATAAGTTATTCGCAAGAGCTTAGTTGAAGGTCGCTCAAGAAGAGTTTGAGTATGACATCCACAAATGATACAACTTTAAGGATATGATTGGTTATAACTTATAGGTTGTTGAAGAGGTGGATACTCATGAACCATCCACCTATAAAGAAGTTGTATCTAGGTTTAAAGTTGAATAGGGCTTTGTAGCAATGAGAGATGATATGGAGTCACTTTATAAGAATCAGACTTAAGAGTTTGTCATACCGCATAGGGAGATAAAATCAATTACTTCCAAATGAGTTTTCAAAAAGAAGGAAGGGATGTCGCATGTTGAATGGGCCAAGTATAAAGCTCGAGTTGTTGTAAGAATTTTTCATCTGAGAGAGAGTGGATTAAAATGAGATTTTCTCGCTAGTAGTCCGGCATACCTCTCCATAGTGTTACTAGAAATAGTAGGGCATCAGAATCTAGAACTCGAACAACTTGATGTAAAGAAAACTTTCTTACATGAAGAGTAAGAAAAATAAAAATACATTACTCATCCGGATGGTTTTCATGTTCCAGGGAAAGAAAATTGTTCTGCAAGTTGAAGAAGTCTTTATATGGACTTAAGAAGTCTCAAAGGCAATGGTGCAAGAGATTTGACAACTATATGGCAGAGATTGGTTACAACAAGAATGCTTATGATTGTTGTGTGTGCTACAACAAGTTAAAGGACAATTCTCTAATCTATCTAGCCCTATATGTATATGATATGCTAATAGCTACAAATAACAAGTATGCCATTCAAAAACTGAAGGGTCTCCTAAGTGCCGAGTTTGAGATGGAAGATCTAGGAGCCGCTCGAAAAATTCTAGGAATGAAGGTTCTTAAAGATAGGGGGTCATAAAAAGATTTTCTTATCACATAAAGGTCACATTAAAAAGGTTTTGTCAAGGTTTGGAATGTCATCGGTCAAGGCTCTTGATACACCTAGTGTTGCTAACATTCATCTTACCACTATGTTTTCACCTCAATTGGATGAGGAGAAAGAGTATATGTCCCAAGTCCCTTATGTTAGTGCAATAGGGAGTTTGATGTATGTTATGTTTTGCACAAGACTAGATTTGACACAAGTTGTTAGTGTCTTGAGCAGGTTCATGGGACAACCAGAAAAAGAACACTAAAAAGCTGTGAAGAGGATATTTCGGTAACTTAGAGGTACGTTTGTCATTAATTAAGCTTGTTTTTAAGAATGATACACGGTGCTTGGTCACATGGTACTCTGACTCTTATTATGCAAGAGATGTTGATACTAAAAGATCTATGACCGGTTATATTTTCACTCTTGGTGGTTCTGTTGTGAGTTGAAAGACAATCTTACAACTAACGATCACTTTGTCTACCAGAAAGGCAAAGTTCATAAAATTGCCAAAGACAACTAAAGAGGGAAAGTTGAGTTAAGGGATTGGTTAGTGATCTATATACCTCACAATCATGGTATTTTATATTGTGACATTTTGAGTGCAATCTGTTTGCCCAATAATCGGGTTTATCATGAGAGGACTAAGCATATTAATGTGAAATATCATTTCTTGAGAAGTGAGAATAAGAACAAGGTGAAGAAAGTAGGTATTGGTGATAATCTTGATGATATTTACCAAGACAATATCCCACAACAAGTTCGAATATTGGTTAAACATGCAAAATGTCAACAGTTGTTAAGTGCCCAATGGGCACATCTGGATAAAGACACGAGCTAGTGTGGGCATTGACTAATACATCTAGTATTTTTGTGAGGATTCATGTCAAGGTGAAAATTTGAAGATATGCCTTGAATTAGACTTGTCATCTGTTAGGGCATTTATTGTTTGACCTAGTCTTATACTCGAGGACCAAATATAATAAGAGTTTTGTTACTTTATATATTGTAGCTTGTCATTTGCCTCCTATAATTTGGTTATCATTTGTTTATATGTAACTTGAAACTCCTCATAAAAATATCTCTATATGTGAACGTAGCCATTATTGGGCTAACCACTATAAATTTGTGTGTTGTCTTTCTTTTTAGTTAAATTATATTCTTTCTCATAATTTCGGATACATAATATATTAACTATTTCTACATAATTTATGATTATTCTTTTATTTATGTGTTTTACATGAACATAGCTTTTTATAGATGTTGAGTGTCTTTTCTTATTTATTTGTAAACTAGAATAGATAATTTATACATAGTTTATTAAATATTTTACACATTATGCTCTTTATATTGAGTTTTCTGTATCATTTTAGAGTTCAACATATAAACTTAAATGAATCTACGGGAGTTGAGACAGTCTGCAATGAGTGTTTGATTAACTACATTGGTAATTTAAATTAAAAGTGTTTTAATAATTGTAATACCTATAAATTAATTAATAGTAATTTATACAAGGGATAAAATTTCAAACAAAATCAATATTTTAAATTATACTTTTAACTCAAAAACCCATATATTAGTTACCGATTTCACTAATACATAATATCAATATATTAATTAGCAATTAACTAACAAAAAATATTTACTTACCTCATTAACACTGAGATAAAAGAGGATGGCTTGTAGAGAAAACTTAGATCAAATTTAAAAGTCATGGATGAAGTACTGTGTAGACTTGTGAAATTTAAAAGAAAAAAAAAATCTTGTTTGATTTTTCCTTAAAGGTAGAAATGGGATGTTGTAAATACTATTATTAATTGTACCAACAGATTGTCACTAATTATATTGTTAATCATATTGTCACCAAAACATCATTACATAAACTGCTCATGTTATCTTAATTATTGTTCCTTTGAATCAATGGCTAGAAGTCCTCCCCCTATCCCGGCTTGCTCCCCCCCGCCAAGTCCGCCAGCGGCCCCACCCGATAAACCCCCCGACCCTAAATCTTACGCGGCTGTTGTCAGTAAGGTTTCTCCGACTGCTGCCCCATTGAGTTGTGATACACTTATTGAGTCAAGGAGAATGAGGATTTCATTCCCAGAGGGGGCAAGAGGTCTTGCAGTAGCCGAGATAGATGAGGATGTGGTAGTTTCCTTATCGGAGAAGTGGAAGAAGGTAGTGATAATCAAGGTACTCGGGAGAAACGTTGCTTTCCGGCTTCTAGAGAAGAGATTGTACCAACTTTGGAGACCTTCGGGTCTGATGACCATTCTGGATCTTCCTAATTGCTTTTATGCGGTCCGTTTTGATCATGAGGAGGACTTCTTGAGAGCTCTTACTGATGGCCCTTGGGAGATTTTCGGTCATTATATTACTGTCCGTCCATGGTCGGTGGATTTTAATCCATACAATGATACTCTACGTACCATTTTCGCATGGGCTAGATTATCCGAGCTCCCCATGCAGCTTTATGATGCTGAGGTTCTATATGGTCTTGCAACTGCTCTTGGCACACCGCTTAAGGTCGATTTGAATACACTATATGCCATGAGGGGAAAGTTTGCTCGTGTTTGCGTTGAAATCGAACTAGATAGGCCTTTGATCGGGACAATTCTGATTGGTGATGCTAAAGTACATGTGGAGTACGAAGGCCTGCATTCTATTTGTCATAGGTGTGGTCTCTATGGGCATGGTGTGGAGAGATGTCCTATGGTCGCTCATAATACCGAGCCTGGTGCTACCAAAGGGGATCAGCATAAAGGTCAACCTTTGGATGAAAACCCTAGAGAACCTACAACTCAATCGGAAACACCAGTTGAGACTCCCAGTGCAGACGCCTTCCTTGGTCCGTGGATGACTGTCAGCAGGAAACCTAGGAAGCCAAGGAATTCCGGTAACGTGGGGACAGCCACGACGTCTCATCACAACCAATCAAACCGCTTTCATCAGCTCATGCACGAGGGATCTGCAACCGAAGCCGACATTGTCGCCGGAGAGAGCTCCATCAATGCCAAAAAAACTGTTACGGATGCAGTGAATATCTCAATTAAGAGTCCTGTCATTATTAACTGTAATCACACCCAATCATCAAGTCCTCCCACCGTAACGCCCACCAAATCTGAAACCGCTATTACAGCTCAAAAAAACCCTAAACGAGCCAAAACCGTGGGCCCTGACATTAAAAAGCCCAGTGCCGAACCGGTTGGCCCAAACACCATTATTCCCTCTTCACACCCGCAGGTTACTCAGACGTCCCACAACAATCACTCGTCGGTGGACATTGTGCAACACATCTCCCAGTCTTTACCAGGGATGGATATTGATAACGACATTACAGTCCCGAATTCGGATGCTATCCCCCCCGGATAAGCATGATGTTCTGATGGGTGAAGCATCGACGTCACATGAACCGAGCATGACACATGGGTCCTCTAAATTTGTTGGTTCCCAATGAATACACTACTATGGAATTGTAGGGGGGCGGGTAATAGACGGTTCCGCAAAGCCCTTAACTACATGATCAACCGTCATAGAATCGATCTTTTGTTCCTTTTCGAAACTAAGATCTCTGGTGTTAGTGCTGAAGAGTTCTGTCTTCGTTCTAAGTTTTCGGATTTCGAAAGAATTGAAGCCATCGGGTTTGAGGGAGGCATCTGGATGTTATGGAATTCATCTAGTCTTACAGTGGAGGTTGTTCAGAAGGGATCTTCCTTTCTTCACGCTGCATTGCTCATATCCGACGTACGCATTGATTTCTTTGCGGTTTACAACCCGCCTTCTTCGAGGAGGCGTGCTAGTTGTTGGCCATCCCTCCTGGAAGCCGTGTCTGGTTGTCTGGGCCCAGTGTTTGTTGGCGGTGATTTTAATTGTGTATTAAAGCCTTGTGAAGTTGGAGGAATTTCAACCTCTCTTTCACCAGATACTTCTTCATTTCAAAAATGGGTTGAAGACTCTCACCTTATCGACATGGGCTTCAGTGGTCCGTGTTTTACGTGGAATAGAGGCATCACGACTAACAAAAGGATTTCAAAACGCTTGGACCGGGTCTTCCTTAATGGTTCTGCTAGGCAGTATTGGCCGGAAGCTTCAGTCCGTCATCTTCCGGCTTTGTCCTCCGATCATAATCCTTTACTCGTCCAGTTATCCCCGAAAAGAAATTTTAATAAAGCTAGGCGACCATTTCGCTTCGAAGCTGCTTGGGTCCTCCATCCGGATTACCCAACAACTGTGGCTGATGGTTGGAATTGTGATGACAATAATTTAAGCAAGGCCCTGTCTTCTCTCAAAAATATTCTTCTTAAATGGAATACTGAATCTTTTGGGAAGATAGAGGTTAAAAAAAGGGCTATATTTGATCGGCTTGTTGTTGTTCAGAGTGAGATTGAGAGCAACCTCTCTCAGGGTTTGCTCGATCTCCATTCCTCTCTTCAAATTCAATTTGATGAAATTTTGGCCCAAGAAGAGTTACTTTGGAAGCAGAAGTCCAGAGATCAATTCATTCTTGAAGGGGACAAGAATACTGCATTTTTCCACATCAGTACCTTGATTCGCAAGAGAGCCAACCGGGTTGAGTCTTTACAAAATGATGCTGGGATATGGATTTCAGAACCTAAATTACTAAGAGAAACAGCAAGGAACTATTTTCAGGAACTCTTCACTATGGAACCTGGAGTTGATTAGAACATCGGTAAGTTCTTTGTCAATTTTCCTCCATTTACTCCAGACGAGTTGTCATTCTTATGCAGGCCTTTTGTTGAGACTGAGATCAAGCACTGCCTCTTCAACATGTCCCCCCTTAAGGCGCCTGGTAAGGATGGATTTAGCTCGATCTTCTATCACAAATCTTGGGGTGTTGTTGGGCCGGCGGTTCTGAATTTTGTCGACACTTTCTTTAGAACGGGTGTTTTACCAGATGGTGTGAATGATACGTTGATTTCGTTGATCCCCAAGAGCAGTAATCCTAATCACATGTCTAAGTTTCGGCCCATTGGACTGTGTAATGTTAAGTACAAACTTATTTCTAGATTGCTCGTCTCTAGACTTCAACCGTTCATGAACAAGATTGTCAGCCCTTTCCAGAGTAGCTTCATTCCCGGCCGAATGATCGAAGATAACGTAGTTATTGTTCAAGAATTGGTTCATTCGATTGTGAGAAAGAGAAACGGTAAACGGTGGATGGCAATCAAGATTGATCTCGAAAAAGCATATGATCGACTCTCTTGGAGCTTCATTGAGGAGACTATTGAGTGTTTGGGCTTGCCGAGTTCTTGGAGAGGTTGGATTTCTGCTTGCATTAGGTCTCACTCCATGTGAATACTATGGGATGGCGAGATGACGGAAGGTTTTACTCCCACTAGAGGTGTGAGACAAGGTGATCCTATTTCACCCTATCTTCTTGTTTTATGTCTTGAGCGTCTCAGCCATGCCATACAACATCTAGTGATTAACAAGGCCTGGTTACCTATCACACTCAAAAGGGGGAGTCCTGCTATGTCGCACGTTTTATTCGCTGATGACATAGTTCTGTTTGCCGAGGCTTCGCTTGAAAGCTTGAATGTTATAACCAATTGTCTCTCGGAGTTCTGCGGGGCTTCGGGTCTTAAAGTGAGTAGTTCTAAATCTCACATCTTAGTCTCTCCTAACGTCGATGATGAATTAAAAGAGGCTCTCTCTGATCTTTCGCGATTCCCTATTGGGGTGGATTTTGGTAAATACTTGGGATTTCCGATCTTACAGACTCGCTTGAATAAGAATGACTTCAATTTTCTTGTTGACAAGACAAAGAACAGGCTTGCTTCTTGGAAAGGGAGATTTTTGAGCTTTGCTGGGAGGTTAACACTGGTTAAGTCGGTTCTTTCATCCTTTCCTTCGTATATTATGAGAGTCGTTAAACTCCCTGCTTCGACTTGTAAGGAACTTGACAGATTTAGTAGATCTTTTCTTGTGGGGTGACACCGATTCGAAGTCGAGAATTCATCTGATTGCTTGGGATGTGGTATGCCGTCCTTTGGAAAGCGGGGGGTTGGGGATTCGTAATACAGCGGATGCTAATCGTGTTGCACTTGGCAAGTTGGCATGGAGAATTACACAGAATTGGGACTCCCCTTGGGCGACTATCGTGACAAGCAAATATGGAATTACAGATGTTAGGAAGCTGCTGGATTTTAAATCTCCAAAATGGGGTTCTCACATCATGAGAGGTGTGGCTTGGGCTATCACAAATGTGCTCAGGCTGGGAATGAAATGGGTGGTGTCCAATGGGCTTTTTACCCATTTTTGGACCGATGTATGGTGCGGCGACGAGGCTCTTATTAGGGCTGGAATTGCGCTTCTTGATGGAGTTGTTATCGGCGACAACGTGAGGAGTTTCTGGCGTGAGGGGATTGGTTGGGATTGGGGCAGACTGGGCGGCTACCTTCCTTTGTAATCTCTGCGTATTGCCAGTATTTCGATCTCTGAGGATGACTCGGATGTGGATTGCATCTCCTGGCGCTATTCCAGTGACGGCGAGTACTCGATGCGGTCTGCTTTCCAGTGTCTGCCCCACCAATCGGTCCACAATGTGAGTCCCTCTCCCCTTTTCTGCTTAATCTGGAAGCTTGATGTTCCTCAACGGATTAGGGCTTTTTTCTGGATGGTTGCTCATGGTCGACTGCTGACGAATGTTGAGCGCGCCAGGAGGCATCTGTCGACTAACGAGTCTTGCCCTCTTTGCCCTGGAGTTGCCGAAACTATTCTACACATATTTAGGGATTGCCCTATTGCTGCGAACATCTGGAGTAACCTTCTGTCTGCTGATCTTGCTGCTGGATTTTTTTGTCGATGACGTCCACAAATGGTTAGTTTTTAATCTGAAGTGTACTGATTTAATCTCTGTCAATCTCCCCTGGAATGTTTGTTTTGCTGTTACCCTATGGTGGTGCTGGAAATGGCGGAATGAATCGATCTTCAGGAATGCTGCCTATCCTAAATGTAAGGTGGCCCTGATTGTTGCCTATTCGAAAAGCATTGTGTGTGCTAGGGCCAGTGCTAAATCACTCAGGGTCCCTATTTTGAAGACTGCAATTTATGTAATTTGGACGGCTCCTCACGAGGGCTGGATAAAGTTGAACACAGATGGTTCGGTAAGACATGATATTGGCAGCGCTTCGGCTGGTGGGCTCTTCAGAGACTTAAATGGTCAATGGTTATGTGGTTTTCTAATGAATATCGGGCCTTGGTCGGTTCTGATGGCGGAACTCTGGGGCCTTTATTTGGGTCTTCACACTGCCTGGGACAAGGGTTTCCGCAAACTGATGGTGGAGTTAGACTCGGAACTTGTCATTAAACTTGTTAAACGTTCGATTCCCATCCATCATCCTCTCTCCAGTCTGGTATCAATGTGCCAAGGCTTCATCCGTAGGAACTGGCTCGTTCAGATCCGTCATATTTATCGTGAGGCGAATGCTTTAGCCGACCATTTGGCTTTCATTGCTTCTAATTATCCCTTAGGCGTTTTTTATATTCAGAATCCTCCGGACAGTTTAATTTGGTTTTTGAAGAACGATGCCCGCGGTGTGGCGAACCGCAGGATCATTGCTTGTTAGCCATTTTATTTATTGAATAAGTGATCGGAGACCTTGTCGGTCCTCCGCATCCTTCACCAAAAAAAAAATCATATTGTCACCAATAACATATTGTCCCCAATTATAGTGTTATCACCAACACCAAATATACTGTATTTAGCATTGTCAATGATACTCAAAATAAAAATATACAATCTTGTGTTGTCATTAATATTCAAAATACTATGTTGATGTCATCACCAACACCAAATATATCATGTAAATCATGCGGTCAACACAAAATAAAACGGATGATATTCTCACACACTTACCAATACTACTCTCACCGACAGTTTGAACTCACATTAACTCTCTCGCACCATATGTGCAAGAGGCTGAATTTTTGTTTTTTTAATTTTGGTCTCTCGCACATAGGGTGCGAGAGCTAAATATTCGTAAAATTTGAACGATAAAATTTATTATTACGGTTGGGGTTTAAATTTAATGTTACGGTTGAGGGTAAAATTTATTGTTACGGTTGATAATTTTAGTATATATAGGCTAAAAGTTGGAAGATGGATAAGATTTTAAGAAAAGTTTGAAGAGAACTTGAGTGTTTAAAGAGATGTTTGAGGGAGTTGGGTAGTTTTTGTTCTTACCAAAACACCAGGTCTTCAAGTTCTTCGGATGAAGGAGAAGGTCAAGCAGATCAAATTCAAATACAAGGTAAAAGTATTATTTCAAAATCTATAAATTTCATTATGTTGTATTTTTTATTTTTGTAGAATCTACTTTTTTTATTTTTTTATTTTGGCTTTAAGATGGTCCTTCATTTGACCAAAATGAAATACCCGATTATTCGGGGATATTCGTAACAGACGGATGGTGGAAAGATAGAGATTACATTCTTGCTTGAGCTCAGGTCGAGGCGATGAATTAATTTATAGTACTTA
Organism: Fagopyrum esculentum; assembly: GCA_033239045.1. Lineage (NCBI taxonomy): Eukaryota > Viridiplantae > Streptophyta > Magnoliopsida > Caryophyllales > Polygonaceae > Fagopyrum > Fagopyrum esculentum. The sequence continues at coordinate 41,639,765 of BSUD01000005.1, read as the reverse complement.
CAATAAAACGGTCATGGAAAGCATTAGATTCACGGAGTTACGATATGGTTCACTTAACATGTGAACAATCCGCGATCAAGAAAGTTGGAAAAGAGAAAACTTATCGATTTAAATGATATCCCGGTGATGACTCGGTGCAACCATTTGAAGAAATACGGTTGTTCATTTTTGCTAAATGGATATGAACAAGCGAAAGATGTGTGGTGGTTGACAGTTGAGTGTGGATTTCATAACCACACGTTTCCAAAACACCTAGAATGTCACACTTTTGTTGGTCGTATGACGAGTGAACAATTTTGCGATGTGGAAAGAGTAACAATTGCCAGAACGGTGACAAAGATTATTCATGAGATGTTGAGACAAAATTATGAAGGTAGTTGGTCGGGGAACAACATGTATACAATGTCTAGACGAATATTCAAAGGTTATATGAGTAATGAGCCCGATGCAATTACTATTTGACATGTTGGTGGAAGGAAATTCATTTTCGGTTTCAAGGAGTCTGACAATGGAAGCTTGAATTACATTGCATTTTTCTCATGAGCAGTTGATCACATTATGGGAGAAATATCATTACGTCATGATCATGGACATCACCTACAACACCAACTTGTAAGGTTTAAATACGGTAAATTTCACCATTTTATTACTTTGAGTTACTTTTAGGTTCAAAATGTCATTTTGGAGATTGTCGGTCAAACATGCACCGACTTGACATTTGACTTGAGCTTTGCATTTATAACAAGGGAAGATGTAGATACATACAATTGTGTTATGCTCCAAGTCAAAGGGTGGTGTCAAGAGTCTAAGTTACTGAACAAAGGTGATATTGACCGATCAGGAGCTTTGGATATTGAGGGCTATCCCTTGGAAATTTGATAGCATGAATTATTGTTTATATTTAGGATATGGTTTTGTCGTTTTCTCATCATAATTCTACATGCATGTACATGTATTCATAGTGTTTATGTCATTATTTGGTTACTTTGCAAGGATCGAGGTCTACACCACGTTTGATGGTAATTGTAGGGAATATGACACGTTTTGGGTGGAAATGAAGCATAAGGAGCTAAGGAAGCTATGAAGCTACATTCAGGAGCATTAGGAAAGGACAAGAAGAAAGGCAAGAACTATACCGGAAGGAAGAAAGAAAGATTCGGATGAAGATATGTTCGCCACTTAGCGTGCGTGCAAATAAGCTTTAAATTTATAAAACTAGAATCAAGCAAGCGAACCCGCAGTGTACGGATCGACGTAGTTAAGCAAGAATTCCAGAGTATCGAACACAGGGATTTGGGGGGAACAAATTCAGTTGTAAAGTTGTCAAGCAAGTAAATGTATGAGCTTTGCAAATATTGGGAAAACAGCAACCCTAAAGATCCAGGTATCTAATTGTGGCAATCGATTCAAGATATACTAAAGAACTAAGGACAGAGTTAAGAGGTGCAAAGGTATGCTAAGGTAAAGCAATGTACGGTGAAGTTCCAAGGCTTTATATGACTTATCTAAAGACACTCTCTATAAAGGTTGTTGAGGCTTCAATATAGAAAGGATTTAAAGACAAGAATTAATCTCAAATACCCAAACTTGTAACCCAAGGATCAAGACTAACTAAACCGATTAAGGTTGTGACACTCGAAATCGAAGTAGAGGTTGTTGAGGCTTCACTACTACCTAGAAAAGACAAGTCAAGACTAGATTAAAGCAAATCTTTAACCTTGGATCAAAGTAAAAGCAAAGTTCGTAAACTAGGATAAATCACGGGTAGTTCTTGAATTCCACGGCCGTGGAACCTCAAGAACAGACTGTGGTTTTGGTTCGTCGGCGAATCTCTCTAACTCTCCGGGTCCAATCTGTTTACGATCGATCTATCATCATCTAAGCCACAACTATCAACCCTTCACCTTAGAATTGCTAAAGGGTTTTAGCCAATAACAATCATTATGATATAAAATTCAAGATTAAGAAGTATGAAAGATGAAAACCTTCAAAAACCTTCAATAAACTTCAAATCAATCTCAAATCCACAAACAAGAGGAATAATGTAATTCAGATTTGGAATAAACACAAACCAATAACAATCCTTGAGAAGAACGAAGAACGGGATGTCAATCCGTCTTCTAATCAAACCTAGGAATCAAAGGCGCAACTTCCGCCACAAACAATTTCCAAATCTTCAAGCCTTCGTAAATCTCCGCTGCGGAAATGCAATTCTCCGCACGTCCAATGAAACCCTAGACCCGTGCAAGTGAGCGTAAGCGAAGGTGTCGAATTCTCCCTCCTTCAGCCTTTTTATAAGGAAGAATAGTATAACCGTCCGGCCCATATGTGTAAACAATATATCCATATTTTATTCGTCAAAAGATTGCCTAAATCACGGTTTCATGGAGTTCCACGGCCGTGGTTTAGAGCGTGGAATTGGATTACGGTTCTTCACACTTTCCACGACCGTACTTTATACCGTGTAACTCTCTGGAATGTTCCACGATCATGTTGCCAAGTTCCACGGCCGTGGTTTAGAGCGTGGATTCCCTTACGACCGTATTTTAGGGCGTGGAGATGGAAAGTGCTTGTGATTTCCCTTGTTTCGTGCCATTCCTCATCCTAGCATCTTCCTTGACTTCTTTGATGTGTCCTCAATCCTTGGATCTGCTCAAATCATCTCTTTCCTCTCTCAATTGGTTCGGTTTTAGCTCTTATTTGCCTACAATCAACACAAAACTTATGTAGACCTCTATATCGACAATATAAACAAACTAGCTTACAATTGCTTCAATGCCTTATCAATGAACACTATAATGAATGAAAAACATCTAGAAAACGTGCCTAAAATATCACAATATTTCATGCTAACAAGATACGATGGCATGCACGTTGATCACTACTGATCTCGGATCAGCACAGTGATGCATCTCGGCCGAGATGGCCTAATTGGCGTGGCTCGAGGTCGACGGCTCACAGCCCAAGGAAAATAAAATATAACTTGACCTAAAATTCTTCTATAAGAATGGAAGGTGAATGTGAAGAAAGAATTTCTTAGGGTTCAAGGAACCTTATATTGTGAGAATTTTCTTGGGAATCTCTTGTGAGTTTGTTATCATATTCTTTGTGGGACACATTATTGGATACTATTGTTAGTTTGTTTGTTTGATAATTGAGGCATCTTTGTTGGTTGATTATTTCCCTTTTCTTGATATATACTTTGATTGCATGATAATAATGATTGTTGGCTAAACACCCTTGCGATTCTAGGGTGATTAGTTGAAGGTTGTGGTGTAGACAATGAAAGAATGAACCTTTATATGAGTGGACCCTGAAAGCTTGAGTTAGCCTTAAACCGAAACCCGTCTTGGATTGTTCGTTGAGCATCTCGACCGAGATCGATGTAGAACATCATGAGATCGTCCACTACAGTGCCTATCTTGAGTTTAGGTTATAGTTTGCCAAATTCTATCCTTGTTTCACCTTTCCTGGTTTACACGCAAGCCTAGGATGAGACTTCCCCGGTGATTCCTTTGCTTGTTTACCGATGATGATGAGTGTTAGGTAATAAAGGTTTATCCTTTATTAGGGTTTGAGTGTGCCTTCATCCTACCTTTGAGAGTTAATTTGAGACTTACATGGTGATGGTTAGTTCTATACCCTTAGGTGAGTGATGTTGGTTTGAGTGCTTTTACCTTTCCTTAGTTACTTGAGACTTACCCGGTGATGGGAGCTTTGCTTTGGAAAAGTGGGTAGTGAGACCTACCGGTGATCTATCCCAGAGTTGAAACACCTTCCCTCAGCAAACCTCAGCTTTGTCCATGCTACTTTAGAAATCTTGAGTCAAAACTACAATAGGATACTATGATCTTTAGAATCTGCATTTCCCCATGTTGTTATACATCTTGTCTTTTGCTTTTTAATAGTACCATTGCATCCTTCTGTAGTTAGATTACTTTTGTTGTGATTATTCTCACCGATTCCCTGAGATCGACTCCGGAATATAAGCTCTTACTATGATATATCCATACACTGCGGGTTCGCTTATCGTTAGGTTTATTACTCGGAATATAAATTTAAAGTTTTGTCTGCACACACCTGTTGGAGCGAACAAGTTTTCCAGATCCAGCTCATTCGTTGTGTTCGTGGCACGTCGACCGTGGGATAGAGGGACAAGCCATTAAGAAGACAAGGTCAACAACTATGCAACATGAATTTCAAAGTAATTATACGACTTTATTGAAATCAAAGTCAAGTGCAACATCAAAGGCCCAACATCAAGCAGTGACCGAGCATTGGGGTGACCGGTGGGGGTTGATGGATTACTTGAACAAGACGTGAATATGTTATATGGAGAAAATTGCAAGTTACTTGGTTGACAAACATTTTCACCATGGTAACTAAGCTACAAACATGTATTGTTTTGTTTTAATAATGTTATCTTTTGGATTACTAGTATTGCATCTTTTTAGTTCAAGTAAGACTAATGTCATGTTTAAAATAAACTTAATGTATAGGGTTGAATCCGCACGCTCTGCTTTGAAGCAGCAATTTGATGCATCCAACTTCCGACTCTCGACGTGTCTGGAGCATATCAATTTGATGTTGAGCGATCAATTTTGTCGATTGATGGTATCATTGGAGCAATCCTGTTTCAAGACTCCGAGTGAGGTTGCAAACTTACCGATGTTTCACCTTTAATGGGTAGGGTTTCCGATATTTGCCTACAGAATTTGTATGCGACGTACATCACAATATTCAAGGGGATTACCTTGAGAATTGTGTAAAATGCTTCGTGCGGTCGTCTACCGGATTACCATGTGCACATGAAGTGGTGAGTATATGAGATAAGGACGGGTTCTCCTCGAGACGGATGTCCATGTATTTTGGAGTGAGATCAATTAGTTTGGGGTTCAGTCGAGTGGTTCACACAAAGCAGTTAAAGATCAATGAGAATCAAGTTGTTTTCACGGACCTCCGAAAGGCAATCGAGTTGGGTTCCTTTGATGAGAACCAAGTTCGACAACGATGTAACATTTGTTTGACTTAGTAATTTATTTATTTTCGTCTTTTAAGTTTAAAATGTCATTTTGAGTTATTAATTCATTTTATTTTTGTCTTTTAAGTTATTTTTAAAATATTAATTAATTTATTTTCGTCTCTTTAGGCACCTTGTAGAGGTCGATGCAAAATCCAGAGACATTGAATATGAAAAATCTTAATGTCCAAAATCCAAAAGGATGACCGAAAAAGGACATCGGGAACAAAAAGTCGGGGTTTGAGCATGTTCGAGATGATATTAGACATGCGAGAGATGATAGGAAGAGGATAAATCAAAGGAGGGATGAGGAACCATCAATTATTGCTAGTGGTTACAACTTCAGTGTAGGGAGCTTTGAGTCATTCATGGTTTCGTATGTTAAGCACTTGCAAAACATATTAGGTGATGAAAATTGCGGATTTAGGGTTCTTGCTATGTTGTTGGGTTTTGATGAAGAGCAATGGATTAAGATGTGTGTCAACATGTGTAGGGAATTTACTACGAACCCATATCGAGACATTGCCCTCATTCCTCTCGGAGATGAAGTTGACGATGTTTCAAACCGTCTCAACTGGCTACAACGCTATCAAAAAAACATGTTCAAACAAAATAGTTCTATTACCACATTTATTTGAAATAAAATATTGAAACATTTCAATTATCAATGTACCGAAATAAATCGAGTCGCAAGAGAAGGCTCGTATCTTGAACCAACATTCATCCATGACTCTCGCAATAAATATGGGTGACAATGTTAGACATACCAGTGCATGTACCATGTCGTGTCTTGACACGCGACATACACATACAAAGTACCCTAAACCGAGATCAAACATACAGACAAGTGAAGGGTCTCCCACATATAAGTCTCGGGTGTAAAATCCAACATGTAGTTCCTCCGCGAGTCTGGTCTTCGCCTACGTACTAGTACAATGGGTTAGGTGGGGATGTCTTGGATCCGTCCAAATTATCGAGCCATCCTCTTTGGCATATAAGGCTCAAATATCGAGCTATACCTGATTGTCTCACTTTACATGGACACTTCTAGAGGTATTGTCCATGCCATAGACCAGCTAGAGTACGGGAACCAAGTAATGCCAGAGGCATTCATGTTTTCTAAGACACCACAAATCTCTGTCATTCATGTATCTAAACTCACACCCGTACGATATGTAGAACTATTAGTGCAAATGGGGTCATTTATGCTTCGTTTTCTCATGCTCATATCAACATGAAAACGCGGGAGGCACATCAAGATCCAATGTTGGCGTCAACAAGTACAAATGTTAATACAAAAAACACTTTATTTTGGAAGAAAAAAAGGCATAAATATCTCACCTTTATGAGCAAATTAAACCCAGCCATCTGTCTCGTATTAGTGTGCGAGCCCTCCCCCAACTGCATGTACACGTTAACAAGGGTGGATGTGCCCCATGCCAACTGATGAGTACGTGTATGTTCACAAACGAAGGTCAAGATTTCTAATTGACCTTGTTTCCCGTATTGTCCATAAAAGTATGTATCCAATAAACAACAATAACCACGTAGACGCAATCGCAAGCGAAGGACCATCTCCCTCTATTAATGCCTCAATCTCGGACTCTATATCTACTTTACGAATACCGCTATTCCTACAGATCTAATGTCACTCAACCTCTGTCCAATCCTCAAATAGTTGATATGTTTATTCCTGTATATCCTACCAGGAACCAAAAACTCCCAGGTTAGGTCTATCGATGGAAAGTCCGGTAATGTGAAAAAAGTATGCACTATGATGATCATCTTCCCAAATAGCATGTGAAATGTGTTCGTCTCGGGCTGCCACTACTCTACAAATGCATGGATAAGAGTATGATCCACATTGCTCATTTGAACCGTAAATAACGAACGCAACCCCGAGTTATCAACTAGCACCCGTTACTTTACATCCACAAGGGCGTCCATATACGTACGGCATTTAGCGCTGTGCTAGATGATAACTCCACCTTGTTTATATATTTGCATATATGATGATGGAAGACTTAACATTATGAGCGGTTTATAGACTAACAAATATCGATTATATTTCTAGATTGCGTGTTTTGGTTTTGTGTTCGTCAAAATGTGTTAAGACCTTGGAAAGCATTTCAAGGAGATATGGACGCCTTGAAACTAGTTACAATGGACAGACACAGATATTGAGAAGCAATCCAAAGGTTCAATGCAGAGGCCTTCAAAAACATTTCAAGAGATCAAAAACCGAAGCCTTGAAACACGATACAAAGGATACATCGGTTGGAAGGATTTCAATATTCAAGACTCAATCTCAACAACCAAATCTACCAAGGATCAAGAGAAGAACTTCAAAGAATATTTCAAGAAAGATCTCGGCTAGCTCAAGGGATATCTTCAACGGATTTAGGAGAAGATCTTTTCGGCCCAACAAATAGATCTTAGGAAGATGTTAACCGACACGAAGATTGTAGATCTCTTCCAACGGAAAGATCTCGAAAATCTTCAACCAAATATTCTCAACACACTCAAAGATCTCGGAGCGTGAAATAAGAACTTCAACGACAGATCTTCAACGGCTCTTTCAATAGAGGATCTTGAATAAGAAGAATCACAACGTGCGTCAAGGAGATGAAGAATCTTGATAAGAAGAATCTACAACGGCTATATTCATCTCAACCTACACCGTTTTCTATGGAGAAGGAAGAACATCACAACGGTCATCTTCACAACGGCTAGAAGACTTCTCCATCGAAGACTATAAATGAAGATCACGACTGAAGAGAAGAACAACAAGCTTACACGAAAACATCTAAGTCTTCAAGCGATCAAAGCATCTTCATTTCGTTCCAAAATTTTTTCTTCCTCTTAGTTTACAAAAGCTTACATTCCTAGAGAGAGAAAAATATGAGAGCTTCATTGGAATATCTAGAGAGTCTTATACTCGAGTGTGTGTTACTCTGCGAAGTAACTAGGCTATTATTGCTAGGTTAAGAGTTAGAACTAGATCGTAGCGTTTGCTACAGTGAGAGAAGAAGGAGATTTCTTCAAGGTTGTATCTAGGACTCTTTGAAGCAGATAATAGATAGTTAGATCCTACGGGCAAAGAAACCCTAGTACGGAGGCATAGGCTGTTAGAGCTGAACTTTGTAAATATATCACCGTGTCAATCTTTTCATTTCCGCACTATATCCTGCATTATTGTCACTAACGTTGCTTTGCAGGTTTATGGAGCGAAGGCCTTGAAATCACTTTCAAAGCCCTTGAAAACCAGTTGTGTCACAGAGCACAGATCGACATCAAGACCTTGAAATCAGTTTCAAAGCCTTGAGATAGGTTTTTGCGAAAAGTTCTCATACTCTATTCAACCCCCATTCTAGAGTATTTATACCCTTTATATTCACCTATACGGTTCTTCACTAGTTCTCCAGACTCTACGTAGATCCATATATTCAATAAAATAAATATTGTTATCAGCTTTGGAAGTTATGAATGCCATTTTTAAGAATAACGATAGGAACTTACATTAGTCTCCGGATCGATCCAAATAGATTTCGCTTTATGCGTCCCGTAATCGACCAATATATCAGTGGTGAGAGGTTGCTCGCTATGAGTATCAAGAATATCTTGTGGCCACATATCTGTTAGATTAGTATCGGGTTGTGAAGCACAATCAGGTGGACCAACAAATGACGGACCCACATCCATTGAAGGATCTTGAGATGAGGGATGAACGGAGGAGGGTTGCACTAATGATTCTTGATATGCAAATGGTTAAAAAGTGTCCAAAAGATATAAAGGAGACGTTTCGAATTGAAGTTGTGATAAATCGTCCATATTTTGTGATGGCTCTCCTGTATCGAGTATTTGGTTGTGACCCGACATATGAATAGTGAGTCGGTTTTGAAAGTTCCTAATATGCTGTATATTTAATAATTTAAGACAAAAATAAACAAATAAATAAATAAATTGCATGTAATTTATTAAAAGTTGTAATTGCATGTACAAAATTATAATTTACATGTAAGATATTATAAAATTGTGATTGCATGTACATACTTTTAAATTGCATTTAAGTTATTAAAATTATAATTGTATGTAAACAATCATAATTTACATGTAAGATATTAAAAATTGTAATTGCATGTAAACTTACTAAATTCGACTAAATTTACTAACTTAATCCAAAAATACATAATTGCACGTAAACTTACTAAAATATAATAACTTAAATTTCATCTGAAGTATATTAATATAAAATATACTTACTTAAATTTCAACTAAAATATATTAATATATTTAATCTAAATCATTATATTACAAAATTGGTTGTAAACTTACTGGATTTTGCATAGCTTCGTGTATAATGACATTTTCCCGCACAATCCTCTCCACACGCCTCCTCCTTGTGGCTTCCCTCTCAGCTTCGGTTCCCACCATTCCCGAGAAAAACTTCTAAGAACAATGGAAAACTAGGATTTTGCTTGAATGTTTTTTGTTCTCTCGCGATGGATGGGAATTAGCTCTCTTGCACAAATTATAGGCTAAGACGAAGAAAGTTCACGGGTTAGAAAACGAAGGAATTTGTTGGGAATCGACGGAATAAATGAGAATTGAAGTTACAATTCACGGACTAAATAATTGCCTCTCGCACCTTAAGTGTGAGAACTAGTACCTACAAATGCCTGCAAAAAGCACTGTCACGGACAATACTTTTTTGACTGAGGCATCCGGTCTCTCGCACCTTATGTGTGAGAGTTTTTTCTTGTCTCGGGACATGGATAGCATGTCCCAAGACAGAGCCTGTCTTCTTTTTTTTTTTGCCTTTTTTTTTTTTCTCTAGATGCGAGTGTGAGAGACCGGTTTATATGGGTGTCTGGATTAGTTATATTTGGGTACGAATAGAGCTAATATTATCTGGGTTCGGGCCGGATCCGGACCGGACTTTTCTATTTTTTTGGCCGGAAGTTGGGCCGGACCGGGCTTCCTGTCATGTTCGTACCCATCCGGATGTTCGCGCCGGGCTGCCCGTCGGGTACCCGGATTCACTTTTTGTCTGTTGAAAAAAATGTATTTTTGCTATAATCCGCTTTTAATATGTAGACAATAGACAACATAGTACATTTGTTAAGCGGTACCATTACAAATTACAACTCAATAGTCATGTAGATTGATGAAACAACAATACTAAGAGTTAATATATACAGATTGATGCAACAACAATGATTTTACAAAGTATCCAGTAGAGAGAAGAGATGGGTGTTCATAAGGCAATTAAGGAGAACCCAACCAAATCGAGCAACTTCAGAGATCTTTGTTTGAGAGGCTGCTAAAAGAAACGAAGATCTCTTTCTTAATCGCCTTTTGGAGAGAACCCATACGAGGGTATTTGAGATCTCGGTGTCTCTCGTCAAATAGTAAGATCGAGTAGACGAGTACCTTAGCAGAACCCAAACCAAGCAGACGAACACCTTGGCAGAACCCAGTTCGAGCGGACGAGCAACTTTGTTTAAGAGGGTTGAAGTCTCAATCTGAACGAGAGGAAATCTTCGTTTGAGAGAGAACGTGATGTTGAGAACTTGAGAGATCTTCGTTTGAGAGAGAAAACCCAACTAGATCGAGAGAAAATCTTCTCAACGTTGAGAGATCGTCGTTTGAGAGAGAGAAAAACTCAGTGTTGAGAACTTGAGAGAGATCTGCGATTTAGGGTTTGAGAGAGGAGTATTGAACTCAGAGAAATGAGGAACGACTGAGTGAATTAGGGTTTTAAGAATATATATATATATATATATATATATATATATATATATATATATATATATATATATATATATAATTCGGGTCGGACAAGCAGCACGGGCAGGCTTTACACTCTATCCACATCCAGCCCGGATGTCCGACCGGGCCGGGTTTTCATACCGGCCGGGCTTTTTATATTGTTCATACCCGCCCGTTTTTGCGGGCGGATGGGCCGGGCCGATAGGGACAACCTGGTGTGTATAAGCTCTAGGTACGAATAAGGGCCTTGCAAGACAGTGTGTTTATATTGTCACCAATATCCAAAATCATATTATCACGGAAGCCGTAAACGCATGGTGATGAAATTCACAAACGCACGACGGATCCGGAACCCGTGACCATCATGGTTACGGGTTTCGGATCCGTGAACTAGTGGGCGCCGGCGGCTAATGGCGTCAGCTCACAGATTGAAAAAAAATTGGCGTCGACGCCATCTGCTAGCGCTTATCATGGATCCGGATTCCGTAATGGCCACAATTACGGGTTCTGGATCCATGAATAAGTTTCTCACGGATCCGAAACCCATAATCGTTTCCATTACGGAACCCTAATTCATCGTGCATTATGAATTACATCGTCGTGTCTTCTATTATTATTAGTGGTGTCACTAACGGCTGCACAGTAACACACTATATATTAGTGGGAAAAATTAAAATAAAAACAATTTATCAAATAGAGATAAAAAGAAATAAAAAGTAGAGTTAATTATGTAACTCAAATGAATCTATATATTTTACTAAAACAGTATACATTGACGCTCACGTGGCGCCTTGTGGGGCAATATTAAAAAAATAGAGCTCTCACCGTTAATGCCTATTAATCTTTTATTTTTAACTCCAAAATATTTTTTACCGTTCTGTTTCAACAAAATCTTTACGCCAAATTTTTTTTTTTTTAATTTTAAATCTGAAAAAAAATTGTAAAAGTTTGAGAAGAACAATCAATTTTCAACAGCTAATTTTACGTTGATTTCTAAATTTTTTTCTCTTCTTCCGATTTTTTTTTGAAAGATTGGTAACATCACTCAATTTTTAACAGCTATCTATACTTTTCTTAAAATCATTTTCTTGAACGTAAAGATAAATTTTTTTTCTCTTCTTCCAAATGAAGTTTCATTTCATATAAATATACATACGACTAACCTAACCCTAATCGTCTCTTCCCAACCAAACAAAGCCATAGACAATGACTATCCGATGCTCAGCGACGGCTCTCATCCTTACATTTCTTTATCTACAAGGCAGTGCTGTATTTGCAGCAAGAATTCCTTGCTTCATATCTTGGAAGGTATGGTGAAATTCTTTTCCACGAATTGATATATGTTCATATGATTTAATATATTACTTTCCTTTTGGTTCAGTCATGAGAAGACACATGATGCAATCATCTACTCCTATACAAAATATATCAACGGATTTGCTGCAATCCTCGAAGAGGAGCAGGCTGATGATATTGCATGTTTATACAATTATACATACATATATTATTCCAAGTACAAATATATATTCCTCTCTACAATCGATATTTATTTCACCGGAACGGCTCTCATCTTTGTCGGTTAAATAGCTATTACATTGCTTCCTCTATACAATCTCGACCGGAGGCTCTACGCCGGTCATTTTCATTGTGATTACCTTCGCATTCATCTTAATAATGGTATGTTTTATATATATCTCACTATCTTCATATTAATTTGTTTAATCACAATTATGAATCTATAATCTGGTTTTCTTTGAATTACTTTGCTGATTTGATTCCACTAAGCTTGGGGTAGAAATTTGAGATACGAAATATAATAAGTTTGATGAAGGCCCATGAATGATATGAGATGAGATATTACACTAAAGTGATACCAATCGAAAACATCAAATCGGAGAAAAATTGCTCAATCGAAAATGTCAAATCGGAGAAAAATTCAAAGATGTGCCGATTGAAGATCAAGGTATGAAAGTGATGATGAAATACTTCACACAAATATAAACAGTTGGATATACTAACAATGTACTTGATTATATTTCTAGATATTCGGTTGGTTTGAATTCAATGCAGGAACAACAATGCATATGTCAAGGGCCTTGATATTAGTTTCAAGGGCCTTGAAGTATAATTCTAAGGACGAAGGAAGATGGCAAATACAAAGGAAGATATCAAGAGCCTTGGAGTTATAAGAATGCAAAACAAGAATTCAAAATACGCATCAAGACTTTTTCAAAAGATTTTGAATAAGGAAGATCTCGACAATCAAAGGATCCAGCCGAAGATTTCAGCCGAAGATCTTAAATGAAGAATAAGAGAATCATTTCCGAAGATTTTCTTAAACAAACTCAACGGCAACAACATCTTCTCTTCACATAGAACACAAGAAGATCGGAGTAAAAGATCAACGTGTTAATAGGGGTTGTAGTTTTACAACTTCTAACTTATCTCCGAACAAGAAAACGATCTTCATGGAAACGAAGATTCACCTTCAACGGTCATCTTCGCAACGGCTAGAAGACTTTTCCATCGAAGAGTATAAATGAAGTTGATGGTCGAAGAAGAAAGACACACAAGCCTACATCGTTAAATATCTTCTACATCTTCAAGCAACTAGATCATCTTCATTCGTTGTTTTTCTTTCTCTTATTCAAAAAGCTTTATCCCCTTTGAGAGAGAAAACACTAGAGCTCCATTCGAAGATCTAAATGGTGTTATATTAGAGTGTGTGTTACTCTGCGAAGTAACTAGGCTATTATAGCTAGGTTAAGAGTTGGAGCTAGATCGTAGCGTTGGCTAAAGAGAGAGAAGAATGAGATTTCTTCTAGTTTGTATCTAGGACTCTTTGAAGCTGATAATAGATAGTTAGATCCTATGGATATACCCTGGGACGGAGAGTAGGCTATTTAGAGCCGAACTTCGTAAACATATCCTCGTGTCAATCTTTTCAATTCCGCACTATATATACTTTACTGTGACTAACTTTGTTTTGCAGGAGCAAGAAGTCAAGACCCTTGAAAGGAGTTTCAAAGCCCTTGAAATCAAAGTTTCACAAAGAGCACATATTGACATCAAGGCCCTTGAAAGAGGTTTCAAGGCCTTGAGATTTGGGTTTGGGAAAAGTTCTCATACTCTATTCAACCCCCCCTTCTAGAGTATTATTTATCCAATTTATATCACCTACCGGTTCTTCAATTGGTATTAGAGCTAGATTCACGTTTATTGATTTAACCATCAGTGAGACTAATCATGAATCTTGTAGGTGATGGTGGATTTGTTCAAGGAAGATCCTCATCCCGACCACCACTCTTTTGCACCAACAACTTTGCTCATTGGAGAGCACTCATGCATATGTTCATTATTGACCAGGATATGGAACTTTGGAGCATTACTCAAAATGGACCCAAAATTCCAATGACCACGGTTGAAGGCATACAAGTCCCAAAGAAGGAATCAGACTTCACACAGGCTGACTTGGACAGTGTGTCAAAGAATTACAAAGCCGTGAATCTACTTTACTGTGGATTAGATGCTAATGAATTCAACCGGATCTCATCATGCAAGAGCGCTAAAGAGATATGGGACAAGCTTGTTGTTACTTACGAAGGAACAAGTCAAGTCAAGGAGACAAAGATTAGCATCTTCCTCAGACAATATGAGTTATTCAAGATGAATCCAAATGAAACAGTCAAAGAAATGTTCACTAGATTCACTGAGATAGTGAACAATTTGGACTCACTAGGAAAGATCTTCACTAATGAAGAAAAAGTAAGGAAGGTTCTGAGGAGCTTACCTAAAGCAAAGTGGGGACCAAAAATGACTGCAATTGAAGAAGCTCAAAATCTCACAACTCTTCCTCTTGATGATTTACTCGAAAAACTCATCACTCATGAAATGGTTCTTGGTAAAGAAGATGGAGAACTCCCATCCAACTCCAAGAATTTGGCATTAAAATCCAGAAGAGATGAGTTACCATCTGAGGAAGAAGATAGTGATGATGACGGTGAAAAAGATGCAATTGCCATGATCTTAAAGGGTCTCGCAAGAATTCTCAAGCTAAAGAAACAATCGGCTAACAGAGAATTCCCACGAGCATCAAAACCCCGAGGTAAGTTTTCTAACCCTAATAAGAAAACAAGAGTACTGACTTGCTTTGAATGTGGTGAAACAGATCATCTAGTAAAGGATTGTCCACAAAAGAAGAGGACCAACTTCAAGAAAAATGATCGAAAAAAGAAAGCTATGGTTGCTTCATGGAGTGATTCAGAATCATCAAATGAATCAGAAGATGAAAAAGAACAAGCAAACTTGTGTCTTATGGTTGATCATGAAGATGACTCAAATCTGTACATCGACAATATGGTAAGTACAATTTTATCTCAACCGGATATTGATCTTAAACAATTCCTTAAAGATATTATCTGAAGTGATAAGGAACATAGAATAAGGATAAATTCTTTAACAGATAAGCTTAATGAACAAGATAAACAACTGAGAGAAATCTGGAGATTGAAAATCTTAACACAGAAAAGGAAGAACTTGATGACAATATCAAGGCCTTGGAATCAGAAAATCTGATTCTCAAGGACAACCTCTCTTCTCTACATCGAAATTATATCGACATAGAGAAAGAGAAAGTTGATATGACTTTAACGTGTCAAGACCTGAAGGCATCACTCATTAAGTTTACTCGTTCAAAAGATAATCTGGAAAGAATGATGGGTGAACAACAATCTTCTCTTAACAAAAATGGTATAGTGTATCATAAAAGCTTTCCTAGAAAACCTACCACCACTTTTGTTATGGCCAAAGGAAGCAGTCATATACCTACGTGCTTCTATTGTTGCAAAAAGGGTCATGTTAAATCCACATGTCCTTATAGAAGAAATGATCCTTATATTATTAGAAACACCTATCCTTTATGTCTAAGGAAACAGGTCAAACAAATCTGGGTTCCTAAAGGTACTAGACCACCAAACATGATCGAGCCTGAGTATGAACCAAAATATGCCATATGGTCGGCTCGGAAAGGTTGATGTTTGTTGTTTTGCAGGATATCACCAAGGTAAAGGAGCACAAATGGATACTAGATACTGGTTGCTCAAGACACATGAGTGGAAAAAGTTCGTTATTCTCAGATTTAAAGAAGCAATCATCCGGAACTATTACTCTTGGTGATAAAGGAAAGTGTGACATAATTGGCATCGGTAAAATTTGCTATAATTCATCCAACTTTATTGATGATGTTTATTTAGTTGATGGCTTGAAATATAATTTGCTAAGTATTTCTCAAATTTGTGATAAAGGTAATAAGGTTATATTTGATTCAGAAAAATATGTAGTTCAAAACATAAAAACGGACGAAGTATTGCTTACTGTTCCTAGATGTAACAATGTTTATTACTTAAGTACTAACCAAGTTGCAGGAACAAAGTTAAAATGTCTAAAGGCCTTGACTGATGATCCAAGGCTTTGGCATAGAAGACTTGGTCACGTAAGCATGCACACCATGCAGAAGTTACTTACAAAAGATTTGGTACGTGGTTTGCCAAACCTAAATTTCAAGGCTGATGATCTTTGTAAGGCATGTACACAAGCTAAACAAACAAGAGGTTCTTTCAAACCCAAGAAAGCTGTAAGTTTTGACCCATTGAACTTTTACACATGGATCTTTGTGGATCTATGCGTGTCAAATCTCCCGGAGGAAAACAATACATTCTTGTTATAGTGGATGACTTTTCTCGCTTTACATGGATTTCTTTTCTACGTGAAAAATCTGAAGCTTTGTTTGAGTTTTCAAAACTATGTAAGGAGTTACAAAGCTTGAAAAATCTACCAATCGTTTCTATAAGAAGTGATCATGGTAAAAAATTTGATCAATTAAAATTTGATTTGTTTTGTGCAAAATATGGTATTTCTCATAATTTTTCAGCTCCTAGAACTCCTCAACAAAACGGAGTTGTGGAACGCAAGAATCGCACTCTGGAGGATATGTCTAGGACAATGCTTTTAGAAAACAATCTACCAAAGAGCTTTTGGGCTGAAGCAGTAAACACTGCAAATTATATTTTTAATAGATGTTTAATTCACCCTATTTTGAAAAAGACTCCTTATGAACTTTTTAAAGGTAGAAAACCAAATATTTCATATTTCAAACCCTTTGGATGTACTTGTTTTTTTCACAACAATGGAAAAGACAATCTTGGAAAATTTGATGCACGTAGTGATGAAGGTATATTATTGGATATGCTTCAAACAGCAAAGCTTATAGAGTATATAACAAACGTACCAAAATTGTTGAGGAAAGCATTCATTTTATTTTTGATGAAAGCAATGATGGTACTTTGAGTGAAAGTTTTGCAGACTTAGACTTGAATCAAAGAGAAGATCATATTTCGGATAAAGAGGAAGATCCTAAAAACGAAGACAAAAATATGCAAGAGAAGATTCAAGATACCAAAGAAAACCCTCAAGACCTTGAAACACACCTTCAAGACCTTGAAACTGGAAACTGTGAGAACGGAACTCCGCTTCAAGGGCTTGAAACCCAACTTCAAGGCCTTGAGATTGGAATAGCAGGAAATATACAAACGGTACTTGAATCTAGTCAAAGATATACAGCTCAACCTTCAGGATCTACTTCATTTGTTAAAAGAAGAAAAGTTCAACACTCCTCATATCATCCACAAGAAAATGTGATCTCAGATCCAAATGCCGGAGTTCAAACTAGATCTAAAGTAAACAATCTTTGTGCATTCTTCGCCTTTGTATCACCGATCGAGCCAAAGAACTACACTCGAGCTCTTCAAGAACTAGATTGGATCATAGCTATGCAAAATGAATTGAATGAGTTTGAGAGGAACAAGGTTTGGACTCTTACTTCAAGACCAAAACATCAATCAGTTATTGACACAAAATGGGTCTTCAGGAACAAACTGGATGAAAGTGGCAAAATCATACGAAACAAAGCACGACTTGTAGCACAAGGCTATAACCAGGAAGAAGGTATTGATTATGAGGAGACTTTTGCTCCGGTTTCCCGGTTAGAAGCCATACGTATGCTACTTGCATTTGCATCCTTCATGAACATAAAACTTTTTCAATTGGATGTAAAGTGTGCTTTCCTAAATGGCTTCTTAGAAGAAGAAGTCTATGTTGCTCAACCTCCTGGTTTTGAAACTGATGATTTTCAAGATTATGTTTTCAAATTAGACAAAGCTCTTTATGGTCTTAAGCAAGCTCCTCGAGCTTGGTATGAAAGATTGTCTAAATATCTTCTTGATAATAATTTTAAAAGAGGTTTAATTGATAAAACATTGTTTATCAAAACTAGAGGCAACGACATACTAGTAGTACAAATCTATGTTGATGATATATTATTTGGTGCTACTAACGATTCTCTTTGCAAGGAATTTTCAGATATTATGTGCAGGAAATTCGAAATGAGCTTAATGGGAGAATTAAATTTCTTTCTTGGACTTCAAGTGACACAGGCAAAGAAAGGAATTTTTTTCAATCAAAGCAAGTATACTAAAGACTTGCTTAAAAAGTACAAAATGGATCAATCTAAGGTTGCAAAGACTCATATGAGTTCAACACATTCGCTAGATCATGACAAAAATGGCAAAAGTGTAATACAAAAGAGAGAAGCAAGCGGTCTGCTCATCAAACTCTCAAACAGAAAGATAAGGAGTCTTCGATTGAGAAAAGAGAGAATTTTTCTGAAAATCAAGATATATCTCAGATGACTACTCTTCCTTCCTCATGGTTCATTAATTTTCAAGCATCTGGATCTTGGCTGGATGGGTTTCATAATCGACAACTATGTATGTGCGACTTGGTAGATATTGACTTTCTGAAGTCACTCAAGATGTCTTGTGTTGACAAGCTGAAGAACTCAACGATCTGGAATGTCCTAAACCCTGGAGATTTTGCCTTTCTAAGACTTACGAGACTGTTTTATGTTAATCTCATCACAAAAAGGGATAAAGGATGTATCACCCTTGAATCTTCAGTTAAAGGTACTCCAATTTCACTCAATCCTTCTATCTTAAGTGAGATCTTTGGAATTCTTACAGATCTGGCATTTGACTATCCTTCAAAATCAGAGAGTGTTAATTGCTAAGGAAAATTTTCTAGTTCCAAATTCTACCTCCCGTCAATTGACTCATACATCTTTAACCCTAGAGGCAAAAATACTGTTCACTATACTGGTTAGATGTGTTATTCCTCGTGCAAATTCAAGAGAGTTGTTGACAAATCAAACTCTAGAATTAATTCATCTGATTATGACTGGGGTGGCTATAGATGTACCTACTTTGATTCTCAACCATATGCTGCATTTTGTAAACTCTAAGAGATCCATTCCTATACCTTATGGAAATTTGCTGCCTAAAGTCTTTGAATATTATAGAATTGATATATCTTTTGAGGTAAGACAGTCTATTAACAGCAAAATTGATGAAAATTGCTTAGAACGTCTAGGTATTGAGAAAACTCTTACAGGAACATGGATTCTAAAGGGAAAAGGAGTTACTCAGAATGAAGAAGCAAAATCTACTCTTACTCCAGAAATCCGATTAGATGGTTGTAAGAAACAAATAGCTTGTCTTAGTCGTGAAATATCTGATTTTAAGTTTGATGCCAAGAGGAGAATGGATGCAAATTTTGAGTTGCTAGCCACTATTAATGCCAAAGTCAGTGAAATGTATTTGATGAACGCTCTTACACTATATGCAATGAGAAGTATTTTGCCCATACCTGAAGATGTGGCTCAACATACTCAAGAACAGGTTGAGAATATGTTGATGAATTGTAAAAGGCGTGTACAAAATAAATTTATTCTGTATCTAACTCATGAGGAGCCAATGTTCTTACCTATAGTTGAGTATTAAGTTGTTAAACAAAGAAGAGCTGCAGAAAAGAGAAGACGTATGGAAATTGAAATGGATGACTGGCGTTATAAGAAATCCTCATCAAAACGCAAGAGAAAGTTTTATGAAGGAATTTAAACTGTTTGATTTTTTTTGAAAATACAATTTTTTTTTGGGTCTGTAATCGTATGTTTTTAAACTCCTTGGTTTGACTGCTTTTCCTCCCTTGTTGAAAGACAAAGAGGGAGAAATATGGTCCGACATTTCGATATACTGCATTTTGCATTTTAGTTTTTGAGGTTTTCATATGCATTGCTAAAACTAACAAATGCAGGTACGAAAATTTGTGTTGTCTTCCATCAAGGGGGAGATTGAAAACTCCACCTTGATTGAAAAGGTTTTACAGGTGTTGATGATGATGGAAGACTTCACACAAATATAAGCAGTTGGATATACTAACAATGTACTTGATTATATTTCTAGATATTCAGTTGGTTTAAATTCAATGCAGGTACAATAATGCATATGTCAAGGGCCTTGATATTAGTTTCAAGGGCCTTGAAGTATAATTCTAAGGACGAAGGAAGATGGCGAATACAAAGGAAGATATCAAGAGCCTTGGAATTATAAGAATGCAAAACAAGAATTCAAAATACGCATCAAGACTTTTTCAGAAGATTTTGAATAAGCAAGATCTCGACAATCAAAGGATCCAGCCGAAGATTTCAGCCGAAGATCTTGTCAACTACAGAATCAACCGAAGATCTTAAATGAAGAATAAGAGAATCTTTTCCGAAGATTTTCTTAAACAAACTCAACGGCAACAACATCTTCTCTTCACATAGAACACGAGAAGATCGGAGTAAAAGATCAACGTGTTAATAGGGGTTGTAGTTTTACAACTTCTAACTTATCTCCGAACAAGAAAACGATCTTCATGGAAACGAAGATTCACCTTCAACGATCATCTTCACAATGGCTAGAAGACCTTTCCATCGAAGAGTATAAATGAAGATGATGGTCGAAGAAGAAAGACACACAAGCCTACATCGTTAAATATCTTCTACATCTTCAAGCAACTAGATCATATTCTTTCGTTGTTTTTCTTTCTCTTATTCAAAAAGCTTTATCCCCTTTGAGAGAGAAAACACTAGAGCTCCATTGGAAGATCTAAATAGTGTTATATTAGAGTGTGTGTGTTACTCTGCGAAGTAACTAGGCTATTATAGTTAGGTTAAGAGTTGAAGCTAGATCGTAGCATTGGCTACAGTGAGAGAAGAAGGGGATTTCTTCTAGTTTGTATCTAGGACTCTTTGAAGCTGATAATAGATAGTTAGATCCTACGGATATACCCTGGGACGGAGAGTAGGCTATTTAGAGCCGAACTTCGTAAACATATCCTCGTGTCAATCTTTTCAATTCCGCACTATATATACTTTACTGTGACTAACTTTGTTTTGCAGGAGCAAGAAGTCAAGGCCCTTGAAAGGAGTTTCAAAGCCCTTGAAATCAAAGTTTCACAAAGAGCATAGATTGACATCAAGGTCCTTGAAAGAGGTTTCAAGGCCTTGAGATTTGGGTTTGCAAAAAGTTCCAATACTCTATTCTATCCCCCTTCTAGAGTATTATTTATCCTATTTATATCACCTACCGGTTCTTCAGAAAGGATTACTATCATGTTGGGGACTAGGAGCGACGCCTTGCGATTCCTGCAAATCTTCGGCGGCTCTCCTCTTTTGCCGAGCTGATTCCGTTTTCCTCTTTTGTGCTTGCGATTCCAGGATTCATGCCGCTAACAAGCTCGCTTCCCGCCATGAAAGAATTTGGATGTGTGAGGTTAGTGAGCAGTCTCCGGCTGTTGTCAGCTGCAAGGCTGACGCTGTTGTGCTTTGCTTGTCTTGTGATCGAGATATTCAATATGCGAAACTCCTTCTGATTTATCTTCTTAACATAATCTGCAACCACGAAGTTGTCTACGGCTTTCGTTTTACTTGTTCCTAGAGATGTCGTTCCTAGGGCACCGTCCTCTGGTGACGTTTGCTTCTCCTGCTGATGACTCTTGGCTGATTCCTAAGCTCCAAGGAAAGCTTGTGGGAGTTGATTTTTTATGCTATTCTGATTGTGATTTGTTCTTGATGCTATATTTCCTATTTTGATGTCAAGACTTAGCAAGTGGACGAGCAGATAGATTATAATCGGAGTTATGTAGTCGGTGCAGGAGCTGATAGTTTGGTTCCGACTTAGACAAAGCGAGGGTATCCAATTCCGATTTCATCTCGCTATCAAAGTCGATGAACACGAAAGCCGTCAACCTCGACATCAGCTCCGCCAATACAATTGTCACACATCGACAACGAAGCGAGGGTGATGAGGTACAGAGAAAACACGAAGAACATAAAGTTTGATAAAAATTTACAGTTTAATATTTTTTTTAATGGATGATTGTTTTATTTTTATCTATATTCTTACTATACTAAATGTGGGAGTTCCCCAAATGAGTAGGGAATTTCCCACAATACCCTTTTCCTTTTTTTTAACATCTTATCTTAAAAATTCTATCTGTCCTTTGAATTTATTCTCTTGTATTGCAGTTTTGGAATTGGTAGCCGCTTTGCCTCCATCTCCTCCATACTGAGGCTTCTTCCATGCTCCAACAATATCCCTTTGTACTATGTTGTTCCTCTCTACCGTCTTTTAGATCAGGTTTAGGGCTCCAAAGCTTTGTAGAATGGAGTCACCGGAACCTCAATAATCAATCTGCTAGCACCAGAATTCGTATCGCTTTCGAATTCTTCCATCATCGATCCTCGTCATCTTTCAATCTTTCTTTCTCGAATTCATTGATTTTGGTTTTAGGTTTGATCTTCATCATATCTCGAACTTTATTTCTCAAGTTTACTGATTTTGTTGGAATTAGGTTCTACATCGGTTGATTTAATTATCTTCTTCCGTTCAATTGTAGGCAGAATCGAGCCGGAGCCTAAGATTTTACTTACTAGAGAATCGCCGACTGGAGTTACGATGTGTGTCAACTTTTTAGTTCTTCCTCGTGTAAGTCTCCTTTTTTCGATTTTTTTGCAACTGATCCATTTCTAGGGTTTGTTGGTTTGGCTTTTGGTTTGACGATGTGACTCTTTGTCGCAATTGGTAGGTTTCTTGATTTGTCATCTCAACTCATATCTTCTTCCTTTGTTTGTGTTACTGTGATTGCAAAAATTCACTTTGGCGTGTGGATTTCTCAATTGATTCTCGCAGTTTTACTCATAAGTTTATCTTGTAATTTCATCTGTTCATGACAATTGATTCTCGCATCATGTATTATAGTCTATAGATTGGGATTGGTTTAGACGTTTTATCTTCATAAATCTGCATGTATGGATGTATATTCTGCTATAATATTGTTGTTTTGTCTACCTTTGCGGGAATCAAGGTCTACACCTAGTTTCGTTGTAAATGTAGGGAAAATAGAACGTTTTGGACCGAAATGGAGCTAAGGAAGCTAAGGAGTCATTGGAGCTACATTCTGGAGATTTGAAGAGTTATAAGAAGATCTCAGGAAGCATGGAAATGATTTAGAGGATTGATTTTGGACCAGATTCGAGAGTTTTACATTCAGCTGAGATTCACCTCGGTTAGCTACAGTATCACCTCGACCGAGGCGAACACCCTGCCTCCGGCAAGATCATTATTTTTGGTTGAGATCTTCTATTTTTGGAAAGAGAATATCACATATTTTTGGTTGGATTTCTGAAAGGAAGATATTATATTTGGCTGATTTATTTTTTGAGATATGGATATATTTTCTAGGAAGTTATCTTTTTAAGATATTATTATCTTTGAAAGATAATTCTTCTATATATATGGGCTAATTTTCTACAATTCAGCCATCTTCGGATCATCATATGCTTGGAGCATCTTGGAATTTTCAGATCAAAGGGTTTTCAAAAGGAAGGAAGAGTTGAAAGAAGTTTGAGGGTTGAAGTTCAAGGAAGGAAGGAATCATAGTTGAAGTTGGCTTTTGAAGGACTTTGTAAGATCTTCTTAGATTGCTTTTGGTTTTGTTGTCTTTTCTGATTGTGATTTGAGGAACGCTGATATGTTGTTTGATTCATTCAGTTATTGAAACCTTTGTGTTAAGGTTTTCTTTTTTGGATTTTGATTCCTTTCTTATATATTTGATTATTGTTATCATGATGATTGTTGACTAAGTTCTTTGTGAGATTCTAGGGTGATTGGCTGAAAGTTGTGGGAAAGACGATGATAGAATGATCTTAATCCCAACAAGACCCTGAAAGCTCGAGTCTTTACCTTAACCATAGAACACCTCGGTCAGTCATTGAACATCTTGGCCAAGATAGAATATAACTGAACGAGGTGAACCTTTCTTGAACCTTATCTGAGTTAAGAGTTTCTGTTTGCCAAATCCTATCCTTGTTATATCCTTCCTGGTTCAACGCAAGCTTAGGATGAGACTTACCCGGTGATTCCTTTGATTGTTTACCCAAGATCATGAGTGTAGGTAATAAAGGTTTATCCTTTATTGGGATTTGAGTGTGCCTTCATCCCATCTTTGTGAGTTAGCATGAGACTTACCCGGTAAAGGTTGATTCTATCCCCTTTGGTGGTGTGTTTATTTGAGATTATAGTTCCTTTCCTTAGTACCTTGAGACTTACCCGGAAAAAGGAGCTTTGGTTTGGGATAGTGAGCAGTGTGACTTACCCGGTGATCTAATCCCACCTTAGAAACACCTTCCCTTTGCAAACCTCAACTTTGTCCACGTTATCTTTTGAGATCTTGAGTCGGAACCACAAATGGATGCTTTAATCCCTAGAATCCGCATTCCCTTTATTTGACTTTTATATCATCTTTGATTGCTTTAATTTGTTATTTGTGGTTATTTGACAACCTGATTACCAATCTTTGTTTCACCATAGTCCCTGTGTTCGACCCTTGGAATTCTTGCTTTTATTACAATTTATCCGTACACTGCGGTTTCGCATATTGTTCAAGCATACTTCTTGAATTATAAATATTAAAGCTTGCACACACCTTTTGGAGCGAACAAGTTTTTGGCGCCGTTACCGGGGACTTGGTCTAGACCAAGTCGGTTTCGGTTGTCTTTCGGGGCTATTGCCCTTGTTGCTATTGACCACCTTACTTGAGTGTTTTCGCAGGATCTTTCCTTAGGTTTATGCGACGAACTCGTGTTGGAAAGGAAATCGTTCCCTACGATCCCGAACTAGAAAAGACCTACAAGAGAAGATTGAAAGAAGCTAAGATGGCCAATCAAGACAATCGCAATCTTGAAGCCGAATTGAAGGAGGCATTGGAACAGCTACGCCTCAGTATGGAAGAACTACAGCGAGAGAAAGAAGAGACTCGCGCAAGAACAGAAGGAATTGAAGCAGATATGTCCGCTCTAAGGGCCCAGTTTCTGCCTCGACCGATCCCAGATCCTCGACCGAGGCAAGACCCAGTTCACGTTGCCCCGGCCGAGATTAGGGATGTAATTTGGCTCGAGCCGCTCGGGCTCGGCTCGGGCTCGGCTCGCCAAAAGCTCAAACTCGGCTCGTTCATATTACAAACGAGCCGAGCTCGAGCTCCATTATAGGCTCGGAACGAGCCCGAGCCCGAGCCCGAGCCGAGCCCGAGCGGCTCGGCAAGGCTCGTCCGTTTAAAAAAAAAAGAAAAAAAAGAAAAAAAGGTGTTAGGGAAGTTAAGTTAGGGTTTTTTCCTTCCTTCGTTAGTTCGCACAAGCGGCACAATCGCACCAGCCTCTCTCTCGCCAGTCGTTCCTCTTCAACTCTCGGCCCTCTCCAGTCTCTCGGCCCTCTCTAGTCTCGCCCCTCTCGGCCCTCTCCAGCCTCTCGCACCAGCCTCTCGCACAATCGCAGAATCGCACCAGCCTCTCGCACAATCACAGAATCGCACCAGCCTCCGCTTCCAATTTTATACGCAGCGCACAGCTGCTCTCCTCTCGGACCTCTCCGTCTCCGGCGCCCTCGTTCGTAGTCCGTCTCCGGCGCCTTCGTTCGCAGTCCGTCTCTCGCCAGTCGCCCCTCTCCGTCTCCGGCGCCCTCGTTCCCCTCCTCTTCGGCTCTGTTCGGCTGTTCAGTTCGATGGTCATCTAAGGTTGTTCCCCTCCTCTGTTCGTGCTTAAATGAGCTCAGACGAGCCCAAACGAGCCAAACAAGCCTGAACGAGCCTAGACGAGCTCGAGCTCGGGCTCGGCTCGTATAAAAACTAGCTAAACAAGCCGAGCCCGAGCTTTCAAAAAAGCTCGCGAGCCGAGCCTGAGCTTGATCCAAAGCTCGTATATATTTTCAGGCTCGGCTCGAATAAAAACGAGCCAAGCCTGAATGTGTAGAAGCTCGGCTCGAGCGGCTCGAATTACACCCCTAGCCGAGATACGCTTACCACCTCGGATGCCTATCCGAGATGTTCTTTTTGCTGGAGTTCCACAAACCCTGGGACAGAGGATGGACCCCAATCAGCAAGTCAGGCGTCTAGGAGTCAACCTAGGTGATCCAGCTGAGCATGATTATGAACTTAGACTGCAAGTTCTAACCATGATTCGACAATGTCAATTTGGAGGTTTGGAGAGAGAGTCTCCGCATCAGCACTTGCAAAATTATGAGATTCTGATGGAGATTTTGAGACCTTCAAGAGTGGAGAATAACAACTACAAGTTGAGGCCTTTTTATTTCTCTTTGAAAGACAAGGCGCTTGCTTGGTATCAATCTCTTCCGGCCAAAAAAATCAACACTTAGGAAGAGATGACGACGTAGTTTCTTACTAAGTTCTTTCCTCCTTCTAAGACCGCTGAATTGAGGGGAAAGATCAATGCTTTTATTATGAAGGACAATGAAAGTTTGTCCAAGTCATGGAAGAGATTCAAGGATCTTCTGTTGGATTGCTCACATCATGAGATTCCAAAGATCGAGTTGCTAGAAATTTACTCCAAGGGTTTGGATGAAGACACTCAATTCAAGCTCCTACTAATTTCCGCCATCACCTTCATGGATATGCAAATAGATGATGCTTGGAATTTCATTGAAAAACAAGCTTTACACATGGAGAAGTACTCCCATCAAGGAACTGAAAATGGAGCAAGGAGAGTTAGCTTCCAAGACACATCATCAAATGGAGCTCAACTCACCTCGCTTAGCAGTGAAGTAAAGGCATTGAAGGAGCTTTTAGTAGCTCAAATGAAGAAGGAGCAAGATGGAGGATATCAAGGAAGAAATAGCTATCAAGGGCCGCGGAACAACAATTATAACAACAACAGAAACTCTAACAACAACAATTGGAGATCTAATCAACAAAATTGCGGTAACCCTTATTCTCATGCTAATAATGCTCTTAACACCCCCTCTTCTTCTTCTACTCCATTGAGAAGCCAAGAGCCTGCATCGAGTTCGTCCCACCCAGAAAAGAAGGATGTTGTGCTGGAGGCAATTCTGATCAACCTTAACGCTATGGAGACATCGATGAATTCATTTTCGAAGGCACAAAAAGCCTTAGAGCAACAATTCTTCAACAAGGTGAATGAAGCGCCAAGAGATCCATGGAAGCTCCCAGCAAGGACAGAGAGCAAACCTAAGGGACAGATCAAGAGCTTATTCAAAACCATCTCACAAAACAGCATCACTTGCTGTTTTCCCCAACACTCAGCACATATATACAAAATACAATAACTCTCAAACCGTAACTCCGATTCTTCCCAAATTTTAACACGGTAAACTATGTATATCTATCTATGATTTATTAAAAATTCAACGGTGGATCTTCAACCAATCTTTTTAACATTGATTAACAACAGTGGGTAATCTTCCACATCAAAAATTATAGAAACAAAAACTGTACACAAAGAGTTCATGAGATCCCGAGTTCTATAATCACTGTCAACTATCCAGCATCAACACAAACTACTCTCACCCCTCCTATGTTCAACCTATGGGGACAAACATTCATCTATACATTTATAGACTCCATCTAAGAGTTGTACAGAAATTACATCCGGGAATTAATCACTTACTGGACTGCAGCAGCTCAGCGGAAATGTGCTCCTGGAGTCGACTAGGGTGTGTAGAACTTCCTCATTGCTGTGTTGAAGGCCGTCCAAACCAGCCCTCGACTACCACTGCAGAAGATCTCGTTCAGATGGGTAGGAATGACAGAATAGAATGTGAAGAGGGGGGTCTAAGGATTTAAACTCACCACAGCCGCTGCGTGAAGGAATGTGTGCAGAATGTGGGAAATAGAAGGGGCTGCTTGGTGCGTGAATATGGGCACAAGGGAGAGCCGATTGGCTGCTGTAGTTCTCCCTCTCTTCTGGCGTGAATCTGGAGCAAGGAGGGACGATTGGCTGCTGGAGTTCTCTCTCTCTTCTGGCGTGATTATAGGGTTGTTACAGCTCCTTAATTATCTAATTTATGCAGCTGTTACAAGCAGATGGGAGAAGGAGCAGCTGAACGTTCTGGCGTAGCTTTCCTTGGGTTGTTCCGGGCTGGACTGCAAAGGATGTTGAGGCTGTTGTGGGCTACGCAGATGCTGGGCTGAGAAGGAGCTGTGTGGTCCGCCTGAAGGAGCTGTTAATGGGCTCGTAACCAGCCTCTTCTGGGCTACTGCTGGCCTGGCTCGAAGTCACGCTGCTGGTCTGTTGTGGGTAAGTGAACTGGGCTGCTTAAGGTAGGAACAGTGGGCTGAAACATGCAAGAAAGGTGGGCTGAATTACTTGTCAAAAATCTGTCAAAACTCGTCATGGCCTTGTCAGGCCCATGAATGAGTTTGTCACAGATTTGTCGGGCTTTGTCATGGCCTCGTCTCAGCTTAGTCCTGAACTCGTCACAGCTTGTCATGATCTCGTCTCAGCTTAGTCATGATCTCGTCACAGCTTGTCATCGATAAGAATGAATTATAATAACTAGGGTTTGATATAAATCTATCATTTTATGTGAATTAAATTCTACATAAAATAATAGATAATTATAAGGATTAGAGTTTGATATAATTTTATCATTTTATGTGAATTAAATTCTATATAAAATAATGGATATTTCTAAGGATTAGAGTTTGATATAATTTCATCATTTTATGTGAATTAACTTCTACATAAAATAATGAAATTTGTGAAGGAAGAGATACTAGATAGAATGGGAAACCGTCAACGGCAGAATTAGACGGAATAAAAATTCCGGATATTACATCAGTACCCCCTTAAAATAAGTTTCGTCCCGAAACTTAGGACAAGGTACTTAATTAAACGACTTCCATAAATAAACCGGTATGTCCTAGTCTCACTAAAATGTAATTTCCTTTTCTAAACTTCTCTAACCCTGTTAAAGCGTAACGGAAAAAAATTCGGTCGTTACATGTTTAATACTTTGTTTTTATCAAAATTATGTTGGATTTGAAGGTTGACACCACATGATGAGTTCTATCACATTCTTCCTGGGATGATTAAGGCAATTCATTCTCTTCTCTTGTTCTTCTTGACCATGCTTTAGCTCCTCATATACATATTTGCCTCCCTTTACCTATCAGGGAATTTGGAAGCAAGCAAAGAAAAGCAAGTGAAAGTGAAGTTGAGATGTTGGTTGAAAGTGTGAGAAAGAAACAATTAGATTTGGGGAAGTCAATCATGATGATGAGTAACTCGGCACCATTCACATAGCCGGGTGTTTGTGTCTTGCCAAAATCGGATTGAGCGATATTCCTAACGGGACATGATATGTGCATCAAGGGTTTGAGGCATCTCGAGAAATTGATGATTGTTGATCTCCTAGGCTTCGGTTATTGTGCACCTCTGTCCATGCATCCCAAAAAGTAAAGTAAAATAAGCAAAGCTTATTTGTGGAGGATGTTGAGATTCAAAGAAAGTGAAGTAAGATCTTATTCTCGGATTCTAGCACCACATTATCCTATATACAACCCACCCTTACACGTTTCTTAACCTCTTTTGAAAGCCCTTGAGACCTCAAGCTTGTTGATTGACTTGGTGGTTTAAACTGGATTATACATGATTGATTTCGATAAATATTATTTATTATGCATTCTATGATTTTATGCAAAGATGAACAACTTTTTTATATTTATAAAATGTTTTGATCATGTTTTGATTTTATTTGCCATGAAGCATTCTCTTAGGGTGATCTAGGAGTGGAGCACACCACAAAAGGTTTTGAAATGTTTTTCATTGATCTTTCTGACTTATAATCCATTCTATCTTGTATCTAAGATTTGGAACTTGCTTGGGGACAAGCAAGGGACAAGTATGGGGTATTTTAATAGCATGTATTATAGTCTATATTTTGTGATTGGTTTAGACATTTTATCTTCATAAATCTGCATGTATGGATGTATATTCTGCTATTATATTGTTGTTTTGTCTACCTTTGCGGGAATCGAGGTCTACACTTAGTTTCGTTGTAATTGTAGGGAAAATAGCACGTTTTGGACCGAAATGGAGCTAAGGAAGCTAAGGAGTCATTGGAGCTACATTCTGGAGCTTTGAAGAGTTATAAAAAGATCTCAGGAAGCATGAAAATGATTTAGAGGATTGATTTTGGACCAAATTCGAGAGTTTTACATTCAACTGATATTCACCTCGGTCAGCTACAGTATCACCTCAACCGAGGTGATCTTGAAGGAAGATATTATATTTGGCTGATTTATTTTAAGAGATATGGATATATTTTCTAGGAAATTATCTTTGTATGATATTATTATCTTTGGAAGATAATTCTCCTACTGATTTTCTACAATTCAGCCATCTTCGGATCATCATATGCTTGGAGCATCTTGGAATTTTCAAATCAAAAGGAAGAGTTGAAAGAAGTTTGAGGGTTGAAGTTCAAGGAAGGAAGGAATCATAGTTGAAGTTGGCTTTTGAAGGAGTTTGTAAGATCTTCTTAGATTGCTTTTGGTTTTGTTGTCTTTTCTGATTCTGATTTGAGGAACGTTGATTTGTTGTTTGATTCATTCAGTTATTGAGACCTTTATGTTAAGGTTTTCTTGTTTGAATATTGATTCCTTTCTTATATATTTGATTATTGTTATCATGATGATTGTTGGCTAATTTCTTTATGCTATTCTAGGGTGATTGGCTGAAAGTTGTGGGAAAGACGGTGATAGAATGATCTTAATCCCAGCAGGACCCTAAAAGCTCGAGTCTTTACCTTAACCATAGAACACCTTGGTTAGTCATTGAACATCTCGGCCAGGATGGAATATAACTTAATGATGTGAACCTTTCCTGAACCTTATCTGAGTTAAGAGTTTCTGTTCGCCAAATCCTATCCTTGTTATACCCTTCCTGGTTCAACGCAAGCTTAGGATGAGACTTACCCGGTGATTCCTTTGCTTGTTTACCCAACATCATGAGTGTAGGTAATAAAGGTTTATCCTTTATTGAGGTTTGAGTGTGCCTTCATCCCATCTTTGTGAGTTAGCCTGAGACTTACCTAGTAAAGGTTGATTCTATCCCCTTTGGTGGTGTGTTGGTTTGAGATTATAGTTCCTTTCTTTATTACCTTGAGACTTACCCGGTAAAAGGAGCTTTGGTTTGGGATAGTGAGTAGTGAGACTTACCCGGTGATCTATTCCCACCTTAGAAACACCTTCCCTTTGCAAACTTCAGCTTTGTCCACATTATCTTTTGAGATCTTGAGTCGGAACCACAACTGGATTCTTTAATCCCTAGAATCCACATTCCCTTTATCTGACTTTTATATCATCTTTGATTGCTTTAATTTATTATTTGTGGTTATTTGACAACCTGATTACCGATCTTTGTTTCACCATAGTCCCTATTTTCGACCCCTGAAATTCTTGATTTTATTACAATTGATCTGTACACTGCGGGTTTGCATATATTCAAGCGTACTTCTGGGGTTATAAATATTAAAGCTTGCACACACCTTTTGGAGCGAACACTAGCGACCAGTGTGTATCCTCACAAGTTTCTTTTTAACTTTATTACCTATAACTTTAAAATTGCGTTTATTCATGTGGATTGCTTTCTGTTTCGTTTTCGCAATTGGTTCTTTAACTGTATTGCTTAGAATTATAGTGGTGATTAGTTGGAGGCGATATTATCTCTATATTCATCCGCTGCACATATGGATTGTGGTACGATTTTTGTTATGTGAACTGTTTCTTTTTTCTTCTTTCTCCTTGGCTTATCAAGTCTTTCCTTTTTTGACTCCCTTCTTGCTGCTTGTAGGTTGACTATACAACTGTATTCATTTTCAGGCTATTGATGTTTTTTGACAATGGGTTAGCTGCCGGGATGGGAATGTAAGACTCTATAACCTCTTTAAACCAGCGAGTTATATGTCATATGTCTACTTCTTTTCCGTCAGTAGCGGATTATATACTCTTTAAAAATAAGTTTTTCAATGGTAAGTGAAGATTAATTCTTTAATATTCATCAAATCTCTTTGAAGAATTGGGTGTTAGTTAGTAACTAAACCGTTTGGATATGGTTTAGTGGGATGATTGTTTAGTGGGATGATTGTTTCCATCAAAGCCATATGTCCATCCTTGTTAACTTTTTTGTATTTCCTTCATTTCTAAAAGTGCAGTTTCAGTTGTATTTGGTTATTGTTTGGTTATACATGGGAAAGTATGTAGTATTTGAAATCTTAGTCTTAATTTGTTTACAGTTATCAGAGATCTCTACGTTTCCAGGTCTTCCTTAAATAGAGCAATGGCCTATCTCAAAGTGAAAAGGCTCTCAACTGGGTTTGTTTTTCTTGTGCCTTACAAGAAAGTATTCTTCTTTGGGTATTACAAGATATAATTGGTTCCTAATGCTCAAATTTGTGAAATATAATTACCTTTTATACATATATTATTGTGTCTATGTGCTAAGCACATTTACTTATCTGACAACCTCTATCTGAATGACTTATATGTACTATGCAGGATCATACTCTTGCACCGCCTTTTATCTCAACATTTGGTTCTAGGTATTCTTCAATTAGACAATAATTGTCCTTTTTATTGTTGTTGATGCAAACTATTGTGATTCTTATGGCGTTTGGCATTCCCATGTCAATGAATGGAGCGTTTGCTGTTCTCTGAAGCCTAATTATTGCACCTATATTCTTACACATTTGGACATCTTTTGTTGTCTTCAGATGTGTTACCTGAGGCCCTCCTTCCTTAATAGTTGAAATTTGATTTATTTGAGATATGTCAGTTTGAAGCTTGTTTTGTCTCGGACTTTCTTTTGGATATCTATTCTTTGATTGGTTCTGATTTTTCAATATTTTGGCAGGATGGTGGATCTTCAACCAAGACAAGTGCCATAGCAAAACCAAAATTGATCCCTTCAAGTGACCTTTGAGTAATGCTAACGATGTATCTGTTGTATTCATAGTTTTATTTTGTGTTGTATATCTTAATAATTTGCATTATCTCGTTATTTGTAGGGAGTTTCGACCCTTCATACAATATAGACGTGACCATGCATGTAGTTTGAGGTACTTGATAGTTTAATGCTGAAGGACAGATACTTGTATTAGAAAGTATATGTTGATTCCTTGAGATTCTTTGATGTAAATCCTTCAGTGGAATAGCTTCAGAAGTTTAGAACTTCTAATGAGGAAGTGTGCTTAAACATGGGGTACAACTTTTCATTGATAATTAATCAACATTTCTCCTTAGTAAATTATATTCATGGATCGGAATATGTATAATTATATAATAGTATTATGTAGGATGTATTGTCTTTTTGTTTTGAAGTCATATACTTCATTTTTATAGTTTATTTGATTCAAGTTATGTAACGGCCTGTTTTCAAGTCGTATATTTCATTTTTATATTTATTTGATCCAAACCTTCTTTCAATCCCATATATGTTATTCTATGTTTTTCTAACTGACCAACTTTTTCCTTTTCTTCTCTTTTAGCATTTCACCATATTAATTTGCCAAGAAAATAAATATTGCTGCATAATCTGCCCACTACTTGCATAATCTGCTCACTACTTGGTTTAAACTTTGTGAAATTTGCATGTCATAGCCATATTATCTTTTCCTTCTGGGTTCTCAAGCTTCTCTTTCCATATTTCATCGATTTCAATTGTGAACGAGGAATGAACCGAGCAATTAGCGTCTCCACCTCTTCATCTTCTCGGCTACAAAGTATGTAAACGGTGAACAAGGCATGTCGCATAAACTGAGGGAGTTTACCACTAGGTTGATTGAGCTTATGGATTAAGAGACTTAAATTGCCTGGTTATATTAAGCGACATTGTAAAATTTTGATATTTAAAGCTTAATCTTGCTTGGTTGGTTACCTATGTTGCATAAATGTTCTATTACACATATAAAAAAAAGCGAGCTCCTTACGTAGTCTAATAGCACTTTACCAAATTCACTTCAATGTAACACCTTTTCCTTTCGATCATTTAACGAAAAATTTTACGTTTCATTTCAATGTAACACCAAATTCATATTAATGTAACACCTTTCCTTTCAATCATTTAATGATTAATTTTACGTTTTATTTGAAGGTAACAGTTTTTCCTTTTGATCATTTAACGATAATTTTTACGTTTTTAAGGCACGGCGCGCGTGCATAGCACGCACGTCCATACTAGTACTATATTAAATAGGTGAGTTGTCCAAATGAATAGGGTTCTTCTCATTTTACCCCTCTGATTGTTTATTTGACTATTTTATCCTTAAGTTTGGTGAAAATTACAACTGCATTGTTTGAGCTTTATTTTTTTCAGTTTTTTTGTTTCAACGTGTCTTCTTCTCAAACAGTCTGCCTCCAATAGGTTACGTGTTTCTTCTTCTGGCCTCCACACAACTCCTCTTCTACAAGCGTCATACTCGATTCATTATCCCTTCTTAGATTTCACCGTTTATTTCTCTAGCTTTATCTTTCTTCTTCCTCTCGCTTATGTCGCCACACAAATCTCTCTTTCTGCAACCTTCTTTTTAGATCTCCCTTCGTTTTCTTATCAGATCTCCCTTCATTTTCTTATCAGATCTGTCTATTGACATTCGTTTTCAAAATTGGAATGAGGTAGTTGTTCCCGGAAGAGGTTCTCCGATCTTGATCCGACGGTTCAGAGTCGTCCGGTCTCTTACTATCAAGGATAAGCCCCATTTTGTCGACTATAACCTTGTGCCGGATGGGTGGGGAGCTCACGCTTTTTCCTGGATCTCAACGTTGGCGGTTGTGTACCCGGCGCTTGAGGAGCTCTGAATGAAGAAACTAATACCCAAAAAGTATTTTGGAGTATTAAGCAACTTTTTTGCTTTGTTTTCTCATAATCTTTCGTTGTGGTTACGTTACATGTTGGATTTGGATTCCGTGAGTGGATTGAAGTCTGGTATAGGGATGAAGAACTGGTTTTGTTGAGAGTGCAAGTTGATACCAAAGTTAAAGTGAACTAGTTTCCTTTGAATTTTCTGTTTGTGAATTGGGAAATTTAAAAAAAAAAAAGTTTCTTATATACTGATTTTTGTTCTTATGGTTTTGGCTCGTGATATCCCCAATTTCATTCGTCTCTCCAATTTCATTCCTCTTCACATTGGTCCTCTTCGCTACTTCGCTAATGAACTTCAAATTCATTCGATACCCATCTACCTTTCTCATTCTGTTGAGTGATCCGTTGAGAGCGTCGTGTATCTATGGCTCCATATTCCTGCTTCACAAATTGTCACAACCATCTACAAAGTTGTAAGTCTATGCCTGCCAAAAGTTTACTAACAGTTGGTAGCTCATGAATCAACCGAGAAAAACTCAAATAAAGCCTTCTTAGTGCATAATTACAATAACTGTAACACCCCAAGTTTTGGGAACTCGAAGCGTTACGGGTTAGGACCTCACAATGGGTCCCGACCCTCAGAGTAGTAACAACACAACGGATCTTACAACAAGGCACATACAAATAAAAACCAAAACTCAATATAAAACCCAAGGTTAAAACAAAGGAAAGCGTAAAAGACTCGCAATTGAGTTCAAAACAAAAGGGAAAGCAACAACATAAACATAAACCCGATTATGTCCTATACTGTACGGGAACCCCGGCTGGCCACACCGTCCGGATCACTCAACAGCATCCTGAACCTATGGAACATCTACAATATCGGTATAAACCGTTAGTTAACATTCTAGATACCGGGAAGAACGTAAAGGCACAAACACACATAAGGTAAAGTAAACATATAGCATGCTCACACTCAACCGTTTATTATCTTTTACTAAGTTATCCATTAATAATTCAACTTCTTTTGTCACACAAGAATCTCCCAAAACTCGCCTCCGCTTCCGTCAACCAATAGGAATAAATCAGTACTATCCGTTACCTACGGGTCTGGGTTGCAATACACATTCTAGTCTCCTGTAGAACTAGACAAGTGGTCACCGCCCGGTTATCATACACTTGGGCCAATTCAGGTTATAAAGTGTCATTCCTATTCCGGTTATTCGTTATAAACAATAAACAACGCAAACAAGCCAAAACACTCAAACCAATACGTGAAATGAAGCTAAGTAAGTCCAAAGGACTTACCTCACTCGAAGGTAATCTAAAACTCAACAAAGACTAAGAGAACGACTCAGTTTCCCTCAGGAAAGGAGCAAGGAAAGCCTGTTCAAACAAGCATCACAAATTATGAACGAAACGATTCCTAGAAGTCTATAACTTCTAGCCTCAATGATCTCTAAGAGATCTCCACAAGCTAAGGTCTCAACCTTAGTCTTACAGAACACTCAGGGGGTAAGAAACATCCATAAGAACCAAGGAAAAGAACGAGAAAGGAAGGAAGGAAGCAACTCGCAAGAACGAGAGATACTGTAGAAGGAACCGCAGGGGCGGCGGAGCAAGGCGCATGAGGGGCTTGCCGCAGGGGCGGGTATGTGCAGTCGCGGGGGCGGTGCATTGGCTGAAGACGTTGTCGGGGTTTCTTCTCGACAAAAACTCCCAACGAGGGATCCAAAGCTTGAACTTTTGATCCAACCACGTCAAGACTCAACCAAAAGATCTTGAGAACAACAACACATCAACAAAGAGGATGCCAACAAGAATCAATGTTCAAACTTGATTCTTGGAGAAGAAGAAAAGGAAGAACGAAGAAGAAAACGAAATAGGTTGATGGGCATGCAACCACAAAATGAACGTGATGAAAACCAAGGGAGGAATAACTTACACGTCAGCAAGATCACAGGAAGCAAGGCTGCAACACTCCATGGTTGAAGAAAGCGTAAGCAAGATACGAGAAAAAGACGGGAATTTATAGAAGAGGGGTGAAAAGATAGAAGAAAGGACGTTCTAGGGTTAGGAAGAAGATAGGAAAGCCGGCCCATAAGATAGAAGATAGAATATTCTATCTATGTAAGGAAGATAAAACGACCGAAAGCAAACCGGGTGCGATCTGCAACGTATCCGCAAGGGCGGATCGCCTCAGCTGTTAAGGTGGCCCCTTGTCACCGCGGGGGCGGTGACAGGCTCAACTTACCGCTGGAGCGGCCGCTGTCACCGCAGGGGTGGTGACAGCCAAAACTGGCTATTACATCAGATCCCCCCTAAAAAGAAGTTTTGTCCCGAAACTTGCAACAACCCGAAAGATCGCACAACAACAACACAGAAAAACAGAACTCAACTCATATATTTCCACTCGGGGCACGTAACTCAAAACTTCACAAAAACATACGCGACTCAACAAGATGGAAAAACCGAAACACACAACTATGCTAAAGGTGCATCAAGCTCAGCGTAGAACTCTGGATAGTTCCTCTAGATACTATTCTTTGTCTCACAAGTCTCCTCATCATCTCCTCACATCGACCATTGAATCTTCATCATTGGTATGTCCTTCGAATGTAAGCGTCTCATACTATGCTCTAAGACAGCTACCGGGTGCATCAAGCTCAGCGTAGAACTCTGGATAGTTCCTCTAGATACTATTATTTTTCTCCCAAGTCTCCACATCATCTCCTCACATCGACCATTGAATCTTCATCATTGGTATGTCCTTCGAACGTAAGCGTCTCGTACTATGCTCTAAGACAGCTACCGGGTGCTCAACGGATGTATGGTCTGGCTCGACCACTAAATCCTCATGGCTGACGATGTGTCTCGGGTCCGGTATGTACTCCCATAACTGAGATACATGAAAGACGGGGTGAACACTCTCAAGCCTTGGTGGCAAAGCAAGCCTGTAGGTTGTTTCTCCAACTCGCTCAAGAATCTCGAATGGTCCGACGTATTTGGGACTCAACTTCCCCTTGACATCGAAACGTCTGACGCCTCGTGTTAGGGATACTCTCAACCAAACTTGAGCTCCAACTCTGACCTCCAGAGGTGTGCACCTCTTATCTGCATAAGATTTCTGCCGACTCTGTGTTGCTAACATCCGCTCTTGGATCACCGCTACTCGAGCCATGTCATCCTGAATCTGCTCAGGTGCTACTCCGCTAGCACTACTCGGCTCATCCCAACACAACGTTACGGCATCTCTGTCCGTATAAAGCCTAATATGGAGTCATCCTGATCGATGCGTACCAATTGTTATTATACAAAAACTGAAGAACCGTTAAGTGATATAAATAATATAGATAATACTCTAGAAGGGGGGGTTGAATAGAGTATGGGAACTTTTCGCAAACCAAATATCAAGGCCTTGAAACTCCTTTCAAGGGCCTTGACGTCAATCTGTGTTACTAGTGAAACTTCGATTTCAAAGGCTTTGAAACTCGATTTCAAGGGCCTTGACTTCTTGCTCCAGCAAAACAAAGTTAGTCACAGTAAAGCTTATATGGTGTGGAATTGAAAAGATTGACACGAGGATATGTTTACGAAGTTCGGCTCTAAATAGCCTACTCTCTGTCCAGGGTATATCCATAGGAACTAACTATCTATTATCAGCTTCAAAGAGTCCTAGATACAAACTAGAAGAAATCCCCTTCTTCTCTCACTTGTAGCCAATGCTACGATCTAGCTCCAACTCTTAACCTAGCTATAATAGCCTAGTTACTTCGCAGAGTAACACACTCTAGTATAACACTTTTTAGATCTACCAATGGAGCTCTTGTGTTTTCTCTCTCTCTAAGGGGATAAAACTTTTACGTGATTATGAGAAAGAAAAACAACGAATGAAGATGATTAGGTTGCTTAAGGATGCGAAGATGTTTTTCCGATGTAGGCTTGTGTCTTTCTCCTTCGACCATCATCTTCATTTATATCTTCTATGGAAAGATCTTCTAGCCATTGTAGAAATGACCGTTTGAAGATCAACCTTCTTTTCCATGAAGATCGTAAGGTAGACGTTGCACGTCTTCGATCCCTACGAACACGTTGAGTCTTTTACTCCTTGATCTTCTCGTCTTCTGTTGGATAAGAGAGAGAAGATATTTTTCCGTTTTTGTTGTTTAGAGAATATTCTCGAAATGATTCTTTATCCTTCGGTTGAGATCTTCCTTCGGTTGACAAAGTATTTGGTTGATAAGATCTTCTTGTTACAGAATCTTCAACGAAGATCTTCAATTTATTTGAATCCTTGTTCCGTGCACTTTAGATTCCAATGCCCTTGATCTTCGTCATTTTGAACTTGTTCTTGAATCCAACTACAAGGCCCTTGACATGTAGATATACAACATGCACTGTATTTAAACCAAACATCTAGAAATTTAATCAAGTACATTGTTAGAGATCCAACTGCTATATTTGTGTGAAGTCTTCCATCATCAACACCTGTAAAACATTTCAATCAAGGTGGAGTTTTCAATCTCCCCCTTGATGAAAGACAACACAAAGTTTCGTACCTGCATTTGTTAGATTAGCAATGCATATAACAATCTCAAAACTCAAAATGCAGATGGCAGTATATCGGAAATGTCGGATCATATTTCTCCCCCTTTGTCTTTCAACAAGGGAGAAAAAGCAATGTCAAACCAGGAAGTCTTAAAAACGATTACAAACCCAAACATAAATGTAATTTCAACGAGGGAAACAGTTAACCCATAGAGAAAAATATCAGTCAACTTTAAAATTCCTCATTAAACTTCCTCTTTCCTTTGGATGAAGTTTTCTTATAACGTCAATCATCCATTTCAGCTACCAAACGTCTTCTCTTTTCTTCAGCTCTTTAATAACTTCATACTCAACTTTGGGCAAGAACATTGGCTCTTCATGAGTTGTGTACAGAATTGATTTATTCTGGACACGCCTTTTTATCAAGGATATGACAAAATCTTTGAAAGAATCAAGCTTTTCAAAACCAAAATCAAAACTGTCTCAAGTAAAGGATTTTAAAAAAAAATTAAGAGTTGAAATATCTAACAGATATTAACTCTTAAAAGATCCGTAAAGTCAATTTACCCTTTACAATGTTTCAAGGTCCTTTGAATTTGATTTCAAGGCCTTTGGAATCATCAATTGGGCTTGCATATGTAGGATGAATAAAACTCGTTTACTCCCCCTACGTTAATGCTTCCTTGTTCAACATACCAAGTTCCAATCTAATAAAATTAAATTGTTCCTCAGGAAGAGGCTTGGTAAAGATATCTGCAAGCTGGAAGTTAGTTGAGATATAAGAAATCGAAACATCACCTTTCTCAACATGATCACGTATGAAGTGATGCCTCACATCAATATGCTTAGTCCTTGAATGTTGCGCAGGATTTTTGGTTATAGAAATAGCACTAGTATTATCACATTTTATAGGAATACCTCTTAAGTCAAAGCCAAGGTCACGAAGTTGTTGAGCAATCCAAAGAATTTGAGCACAACAGGCTCCAGCAGCTATGTATTCAACCTCAGCTGTGGATAGGGCAACATAATTTGCTTCTTGGAATGCCAACTAATTAGGGATTACCCTAAGAATTGACAACATCTAGAAGTACTTTTTCTATCGACCTTATAACCTGCAAAGTCTGCATTTGAATAGCCAACAAGATGAAACGAGCTTTGACGTGGGTACCATAACCCTAGATCCTTAGTGTCATTGAGATACCGAAAAATTCTTTTCACAGCTATCAAGTGTGACTCTTTAGGATCAGCTTGAAATCTTGCACACATGCACACACTAAACATAATGTCAGGACGACTAGTAGTTAGATATAACAATGAACCGATCATACCTCGATACTCCTTTTATACTACACTTTTGTCATTCTTGTCATGATCTAGTGAAAGTGTTGAACTCATAGGAGTCTTTGCAACCTTAGATTGATCCATTTTGTACTTTTTAAGCAAGTCTTTAGTATACTTGCTTTGATTGAGAAAAATTCCTTTCTTTGCTTGTGTAACTTGAAGTCCAAGAAAGAAATGTAACTCTCCCATTAAGCTCATCTCAAATTCCCTGCACATAATATCTGAAAATTCCTTGCAAAGGGAATCATTAGTAGCACCGAATAATATATCATCAACATAGATTTGTACTACTAAAATGTCGTTGCCTCTA
This sequence comes from Fagopyrum esculentum, assembly GCA_033239045.1. NCBI lineage: Eukaryota > Viridiplantae > Streptophyta > Magnoliopsida > Caryophyllales > Polygonaceae > Fagopyrum > Fagopyrum esculentum. The sequence continues at coordinate 41,598,671 of BSUD01000005.1, read as the reverse complement.
GTTTTGATAAACAATGTTTTATCAATCAAACCTCGTTTGAAATTATTTTCAAGAAGATATTTAGATAATCTTTCATACCAAGCTCGAGGAGCTTGCTTAAGACCGTAAAGAGCTTTATCGAATTTAAAAACATGATCCGGAAATTCATCATTTTCAAAACCAGGAGGTTGAGCAACGTAGACTTCTTCTTCTAAGAAGCCGTTTAGAAAAGCACATTTTACATCCATTTGAAAAAGTTTTATGCTCATAAAGGATGCAAATGCAAGTAACATACGTATGGCTTCTAACCTGGCAACAGGAGCAAAAGTCTCCTCATAATCAATACCTTCTTCTTGGTTATAGCCTTGTGCTACAAGTCGTGCTTTGTTTCGTATGACTTTGCCACTTTCATCCAATTTGTTTTGAAAGACCCACTTCGTGCCAATAACTTATTGATGCTTTGGTCTTGAAGTAAGAGTCCATACCTTGTTCCTCTCAAATTCGTTTAATTCATTTTACATGGCAATGATCCAGTCTGGTTCTTGAAGAGCTTGAATGTAGTTCTTTGGCTCGACAAGTGATACAAAAGCGGAGAAGGCACAAAGATTATTCACTTTGGATCGAGTTTGAACTCCAGCATTTGGATCTGAGATCACATTTTTTTGTGGATGATACGAGTAGTGTTGAATTTTCCTTCTTTTGACAGATGATGTAGATCCAGAAGGTTGAGCTGAATATGTCTGACTTGATTCAGGTACCGTTTGTGCATTACCTGTTGTTCCAATCTCAAGGCCTTGAAGTTGGGTTTCAAGCCCTTGAAGTGGAATTCTGTTGTCACAGTCTCCAGTTTCAAGGTCTTGAAGGTGTGTTTCAAGGTCTTGAGGGTTTTCTTTGGTATCTTGAATCTTTTCTTGCATATTCTTGTCTTAACCTTTAGGATCTTCCTTTTCTTCCGAAATGTGATCTTCTCTTTGATTCAGATTTAAATATGCAAAACTCTCACTCAAAGTACCATAATTGCTTTCATCAAAAATAATATGAATGCTTTCTTCAACAACTTTGGTATGTTTGTTATATACTCGATAAGCTTTACTATTTGAAGCATATCCAATGAATATAGCTTCATCACTACGTGCATCAAATTTCCCGAGATTGTCTTTTCCATTGTTGTGAACAAAACAAGTACATCCAAAAGGTTTAAAGTACGAAATGTTTGGTTTTCTTCCTTTGAAGAGTTCATAAGGAGTCTTTTTCAAAATAGGGCGGATTAAGCATCGATTTAAAATATAATTTGCGGTGTTTACTGCTTCAGCCCAAAAACTTTTTGGCAAATGATTTTCTAAAAGCATTGTCCTAGACATATCCTCAAGAGTGTGGTTCTTGCTTTCCACAATTCTATTTTGTTGAGGAGTTTTAGGAGCTGAAAAGTTATGAGAAATACCATATTTTGCACAAAATAAATCGAACTTTAGTTGATCAAATTCTCTACCATGATCGCTTCTTATAGATACGATTGGTAGGTTTTTCAAACTTTGTAACTCCTTAAATAATTTTGAAAACTCAAATAAGGCTTCAGATTTTTCTCGTAAAAAGGATATCCATGTAAACCGAGAGAAATCATCCACTATAACAAGGATTTATTGTTTTCTTCCGGGAGATTTGACACGCATAGGTCCACAAAGATCCATATGTAAAAGTTCAATAGGTCGAGAAGAACTTACAGCTTTCTTAGGTTTGAATGAACCTCTTGTTTGTTTACCTTGTGTACAAGCTTTACATAGGTCATCAACGTTGAAGTTTAGGTTTGGCAAACCACGTACCAAATCTTTTGTAAGTAGCTTCTGCATGGTGTACATGCTTACGTGGCCAAGTCTTCTATGTCAAAGCCTTGGATCATCAGTCAAGGCCTTTAGACATTTTAGTTTAGTTCTTGCAACTTGGTTAGTACTCAAAGAATAAACATTATTACACCTAGGAGCAGTAAGCAATACTTATCATGTCTTTATGTCTTGAACTTCACATTTTTCTGAATCAAACATGACTTTATTGCCTTCATCACAAATTTGAGAAATACTTAGCAGATTATATTTCAAACCATCAACTAAATAAACATCATCAATAAAGTTGGATGAATCATAGCAAATTTTACCAATGTCAATTATGTCACACTTTCCTTTATCACCAAGAGTAATAGTTCCAGATGATTGTTTCTTTAAATCTGATAATAAAGAACTCTTTCCACTCATATGTCTTGAGCAACCACTATCTAAAATCCATTTGTGCTCCTTAACCTTGGTGATATCCTGCAAAACAGCAAACATCAACCTTTCCGGGTCAACCAAATGGCATATTTTGGTTCATACTCAGGTTCGATCATGTTTGGTGGTCTAGTACCTTTAGGAACCCAGATTTGTTTGACCTGTTTCTTTAAACATAGAGGATAGGTGTTTCTGATGATATAAGGATCAATTCTTCTATAAGGACATGTAGATATAACATGACCCTTTTTACAACAATAGAAGCAGGTAGGCATGTGAATGCTTCCTTTTGGTGTAACGAAAGTGGTAGTAGGTTTTCTAGGAAAGCTTCTATGATACCTTATACCATTTTTGTTAATGAGTAAACTTAATGAGTGATGCCTTCTGGTCTTGACACATCAAAGTTAGATCAACTTTTTCTTTCTCTAGATCGATATAGCTTCGATGTAGAGAAGAGAGGTTGTTCTTGAGAATCAGATTTCAAGATTAGCTTTTGAACGAGTAAACTTAATGAGTGATGCCTTCTGGTCTTGACACATCAAAGTCAGATCAACTTTTTCTTTCTCTAGATCGATATAGCTTCGATGTAGAGAAGAGAGGTTGTTCTTGAGAATCAGATTTTCTGATTCCAAGGCCTTGATATTGTCATCAAGTTCTTCCTTTTCTGTGTTAAGATTTTCAATCTCCAAAGACATTCTACTCAATTGTTTATCTTGTTCATGAAGCTTTTCTTTGAAAGAATTTATCCTTATTCTATGTTCCTTATCACTTAAGATAATATCCTTGAAAAATTGTCTAAGGTCAATCTCATGTTGAGACAAGATTGTACTTACCATATTGTCGATGTAAAGATTTGAGTTATCTTCATGATCGGCCATAAGACACAAGTTTGCTTGTTCTTGTTCATCTTCTGATTCATTAGTTGAATCTGAATCACTCCATAAAGCAACCATGGTTTTCTTCTTTCGATCATTCTTCTTGAAGTTGGTCCTCTTCTTTTGTGGACAATCCTTCACCAAATGATCTATTTCACCACATTCAAAACAAGTCAGTACTGTCGTTTTCTTATTAGAGTTAGAAAACTTACCTCGGGGTTTTGATGCTCATGGAAATTCTCGGTTTGCAGATTGTTTCTTTATCTTGAGAATTCTTGATAAACCTTTAGAGATCATAGATAGAGCATCTTCTTCATTATCATCCTCACTATTTTCTTCATCAGAAGGTAACTCATCTTTTCTGGATTTTAATGCCAAATTCTTGGAGTTGGATGGAAGTTCTCCATCTTCTTCGCCAAGAATCATTTCATGTGTGATGAGTTTTCCAAGTAAATCATCAAGAGGAAGAGTAGTAAGATTTTGAGCTTCTTCAATAGCAGTCATCTTTGGTCCCCACTTGGCTTTAGGTAAACTTCTTAGAACCTTTCTCACTTTTTCTTCATTTGTGAAGGTCTTTCCAAGTGAGTCTAGATTGTTCACTATTCCAGTGAATCTGGTGAACATTTCTTTGACTGATTCATTTAGATTCATCTTGAATAGCTCGTATTGTCTGAGAAAGATGCTAATCTTTGTTTCCTTGACTTGACTTGTTCCTTCGTAAGTGACAACAAACTTGTCCCGTATTTCTTTTGCACTTTTGCATGATGAGATGCGGTTGAATTCATTAGCATCTAATCCACAGTAAAGTAGATTCATTGCTTTATAATTCTTTGACAACACTGTCCAGGTCAGCCTGAGTGAAGTTTGATTCCTTCTTCGGGACTTGGACGCCTTCAACCGTTGTCATATGAACTTTTGGTCCATCTTGAATAATGCTCCAAAGCTTCATATTCTGGTCAATCAGGAACATACGCATTAGTGATCTCCAATGAGCGAAGTTGTTGCCACAGAAGAGTGGTGGTCGAGATGAGGATCTTCCTTGAGCAAATCCACCATCACCTAAAGGATTCATGATTAGTCTCACTGATGGTTAAATCAATAAACGTGAGTCTAGCTCTGATACCAATTGAAGAACCGTTAGGTGATATAAATAATATAAATAATACTCTAGAAAGGGGGTTGAATAGAGTATGAAAACTTTTCGCAAACCAAATCTCAAGGCCTTGAAACTCCTTTCAAGGGCCTTGACGTCAATCTGTGTTACTAGTGAAACTTCGATTTCAAGGGCTTTGAAACTCAATTTCAAGGGCGTTGACTTCTTGCTCCTGCAAAACAAAGTTAGTCACAATAAAGCTTATATGGTGCGGAATTGAAAAGATTGACACGAGGATATATTTACAAAGTTCGGCTCTAAATAGCCTACTCTCTGTCCCAGGGTATATCCGTAGGATTTAACTATCTATTATCAGCTTCAAAGAGTCCTAGATACAAACTAGAATAAATCCCCTTCTTCTCTCACTTGTAGCCAATGCTACGATCTAGCTGCAACTCTTAACCTAGCTATAATAGCCTAGTTACTTCGTAGAGTAACACACTCTAGTATAACACTTTTTAGATCTACCAATGGAGCTCTTGTTTTTTCTCTCTCTCTCTAAGGGGATAAAACTTTTATGGGATTATGAGAAAGAAAAACAACGAATGAAGATGATTAGGTTGCTTAAGGATGCGAAAATGTTTTTCCAATGTAGGCTTGTGTCTTTCTCCTTCGACCATCATCTTCATTTATATCTTCTATGGAAAGATCTTCTAGCCGTTGTAGAAATGACCGTTTGAAGATCAACCTTCTTTTCCATGAAGATCGTAAGGTAGACGTTGCACGTCTTCGATCCCTACGAACACGTTGAGTCTGTTACTCCTTGATCTTCTCGTCTTCTGTTGGATAAGAGAGAAGATATTTTGCCGTTTTTGTTGTTTAGAGAATCTTCTTGAAATGATTCTCTATCCTTTGGTTGAGATCTTCCTTCGGTTGACAAAGTCTTTGGTTGATAAGATCTTCTTGTTATAGAATCTTCAACGAAGATCTTCAATTTATTTGAATCCTTGTTCCGTGCACTTTAGATTCCAAGGCCCTTGATCTTCGTCATTTTGAACTTGTTTTTGAATCCAACTTCAAGGCCCTTGACATGTAGATATACAACCTACACTGAATTCAAACCAAACATCTAGAAATATAATCAAGTACATTGTTAGAGATCCAACTGCTATATTTGTGGGAAGTCTTCCATCATCAACACCTGTAAAACATTTCAATCAAGGTGGAGTTTTCAAAAACTCCACTAAGGGAAGGTGATCTTGCCACACATGTCCCCAGTCCAACACGCAGACTCGCAATATGTCCTCCAAAGTCTAGATGGCCCGCTCAGACTGACCATCGGTCTGAGGATTATAAGCAGTCGTGAACTGCAGACTCGTACCTAGGGCAGCATGCACTTGCTGCCTGAACCTTGAGGATAAACGTTTGACTCTGTCAAAGACTATAGTCCTAGGTACTCCATGAAGCCTTACTATTTGTCTAGTGAACTCCTCTGCTAATCGACTTACCAGCCACGTCTCCTTGATAGGAATGAAACGTGCGGTCTTCGTCAGTTGATCTACTATAACCCAGATAGCATTAAAACCACGACTTTTGTAACACCCCGAATCCGCGGGACTCGGGATGCTATGGGTTGGGGACCTCACAATGGGTCCCGACCCTTACCTTGACAACAATTTCACCGGATCTTTCAACAAGACACAAATAAAGGCCAAAACAAAATACATTATTATGCAATGCAATGAAACCCGAAATTATACAAACAAAAGACTTCAGCCGATATACAATTCCCAAGACCAAACGCCATACACGCGGCATACAAAAATACAAATCATACAATACTCCAACACGACTCCACCCAATAACCCCTCCTAAATGTACGGAACTCCGGCTGCCCACTCTTCCGGATCTCTCGGCCGCATTACTAACCTGCAAGGAAATCTACAATAATCGGTATAAACCCGTTAGCTAATATTCGAGGCATTAGAGTCAAGGTGAAAGGCACAAACACAAGTAATCTCATCACAATCATACAACATACATAAAGCACATCAATCCGGTTTATTATCTTTGTTATTATTAGGTCGTATCCCGTTCCAATTCAACTTAAGTTTGTGACATGAGACCACTGTGGTCCCGCCTCGGTCCCTACTTACCGGCATGGAACGGTACGGATACATCCGGCCGTCTAACCAGCACGGGCTAGTCTCCAAGAACATCCTACCTCTCGCGGGAGCTAGGCAAGCTGTCACCGCCCGTTATCATACACTTGGGCCAAATAATATATAAAGGTCGATAATCCTATTTCCGGTTTAGTTGTTATAACAAGAAAGAATAATCACACTCCACCAAACACACATCAATGTTAATACAAGGAATACGAGCTAAGTAAGTCCGAAGACTTACCTCGTCCCAAAGATAATCCAGGTAACAACCGCTCTCAACTTCTCGTAGGAAGGCACTCAACGCATGACGTCAAAAGACGGAAGACGATCTAAGGATGTCGAGAATGGATTCGTTGGGCCTTTATCGGGGCATTTCCGAACCTAAAACTAAAGTTAAACAAATTTAGCTTATACGCTAAATTTGAATGGAAGATTTAACGTATATAATCTAAGGAAAACTCGGTTTCAAAACCAAGGTTAATACCCACAATAAAATCTTTGCCATAAACCGAGATTAATCCAACAAAGGCATAATATGTAGTATATACAAATATAAGAATATCCCCCTAATTGAAGCCCGAGTTCAAAATCGACAAATACATTTTTAGGGCAAAGATGAACAAATTCATAAACTTGGGTCATATTCTGAAAATATAAATAAGGGCCATAATATGTAATTTTTCAACAAAGGATATAAATGCAAGATTCCAAAATGTGGGTAAAATATGTAAACATATAAAGCTGGGTACATGCTGTAATTAAACATAAAGATAGGGCCCGAATTATAAAAGAAAGAAATCATTTTCTTTCTTTCTGTTGAAACGCGCAGCTTGCAGCAGGGATGAACACGGCGTTGGCGGTTAGGGCATCCTGGGAGACCGCTGGTGGAGGAAGGAGCGACGGACAGAGGTTGAGCACACAGAGGGAGGCATAGGAGTGTCGGCGGCATAGAGGTGGCCAGATTCCGACGCGACAATAGTTCTCACGACAGAAGAAAACAGAGGAGGGGGAAAGAAGGCGGGGGGGGGGGG